>OZ012735.1:158335085-158757585 GCA_963859935.3 Lathyrus sativus | reverse complement strand
AAGATTTTTCCTGTTCACAAGGATTTACGAGGAAAATGGTCTCCGAATTATGAAGGTTCATTCGTTGTTAAGAAAGTCTTTTCTGGTGGAGCTTTCATTCTTGCAACGATGGATGGAGAGGAGTTCCATAAGACAACAAATTATGATGCAGTTCGTATGTATTATGCCTAGGAAAAAAAAGACAACCGCTAAGTTGAAAGCCTGAAACGGCAACCTAGGCAATAATGGCATCCCGGTGGATTGAAAACCCGAAAGGCTGGTCCAGGCAAAAATTAGGGATATAAAATATGTCAGCTCGCTAAGTCGAAAACCCGAAAGGGCAACTCAGGCAAAAAAGAGCATCCTGGTGGATTGAAAACCCAAGAGGGTGATCCAGGCAAAAATTAGGGATAAATAAAAGGCTAATACAATGTCGAGTAAATCCGATCAGCGTAAAAGAACAGGGGCACGAAAGTCGACCTGTTTGTTCTCTTCAGAAATGATGTTCTAAGGATCTCTTAGTTGTAGGGGAAGTAACATTTATCGAGATTCAATGTAAACCTTTCCTATTACTATTTTCATTTGTTTGTTTCCCTTGTAATATCCCATGTGGAGCTGTGTTCTTTCATGTGCTACCATATTTTTCAATAAAGTTTGCATTTTCCTTTTTCTATTTATTGTGTTTTCTTTCTTTTGCAAGTGCCACTTATTTTTGATGATATAATTTAGAAATTGAAGTATAACAACATGTTGAGATATATGGATTATTTGACAACTAAAATAACTAAAACGGAAGTTGATCCTTTCCCTAGAAATCACAAAACTACTAGATATTTGTGGAACACTTCTGGAATGGTCCTCAATGAAGACCTGACCCTGTCATTTTCCAATAAGATATTTTGACGAAAGTGGACATATCAGAAGAACATGTTCAGAACATCCTTTCATTTGTGTTTGTGATACATCTCCAGGTGTTGAGGAAAACAAGATGGTCACATGTTCACCCAAATCCTCTATGTCGGTCCTTATGGTTTCAATTACTTTCTGTTTTGACGAAATTTCTAGATATTCTTACACATGTTGTGTAGTTGAGTTTTACTGTCAATTTTGGTTCTGTGCGAATCCGGAACCCTTTCTGTTAAACTATGAATCCAAAGCATACTTCTCATTACAAATTTCCAGCAATCTTTGGTTTGTTCCTTGAGAAACCATAATTATCCATTTTTCTCAAAAGATCACCAATGAGTCAGTCTATCTCACATCCTTCAATCCCTAACAAACCTCATTGGTAGTCTTCTCAATAATCCCCAGAGTTCTATCTCATATTTTACCAGCAACGTAGAATCCTGCATACATGTATTCATGCATGTGCATGACATCCGAGCATTTTTGCTACCATTCTAGTGATTACTTGTTTTATTCACTTTGAGTGTGTTTATTCCCCAGGTGGTTGGGTTTTGTCATCTCTCTCCAAATAGAGTTGTCAGCTCTAGGCATAAAGTGCGCATCATTTCTAAATTCCCCACAGAGTTCGATCCTCATGGATGATGGTTGTTTCGGTTATCTTCTCTATGATTGGATAACATGAACGCCATTCGAGTTCACCCCTCAATGGTTGGAGTATCTTTGACCGTTTCTTTCTAGCTTGTTCCTAGATTTAACTTTGGTCCTTGGCAAGTGTTGCGATAATTAGGTCGCCGAACCTAGTCTAAAAGTGCATTTATTTCGCAACGAGAATCTTTTACAATTCCCCTTTGCAGATAAGTGGTTATCTCCTTTGAGAAGATTATCTCTCTTTTTATCAACAAGTGGGAGTCCCCTTTGGGAAGCTTGTTTCGCTTTTTCGATAAGTGGCGATCTCGTTCGAGAAGCTTATCATCTTTTCTGATAAGTGGCATCTCCATCTCGAGAAGCTTATCCATCTTTTTTGATAAGCGGCGATCTCCTTTGAGAAGCTTATCTCTCTTTTAATCAACAAGTGGCAGTGGGAATCTTGTTTTGCTTTTTCGATAAGTGGCGATCTCGTTCGAGAAGCTTATCATCTTTTCTGATAAGTGGCATCTCCGTTTTGAGAAACTTATCATCTTTTCTGATAAGTGGCATCTCCATTTCGAGAAGCTTATCCATCTTTTTTGATAAGTGGCAATCTCCTTTGAGAAGCTTATCTCTCTTTTTATCAACAAGTGGCAGTCCCCTTTGGGAAGCTTGTTTTGCTTTTTCGATAAGTAGTGATCTCGTTCGAGAAGCTTATCATCTTTTCTGATAAGTGGCATCTCTGTTTCGAGAAGCTTATCCATCTTTTTTTATATGTGGCGATCTCCTTTGAGAAGCTTATCTCTCTTTTTATCCATAAGTGGCAGTCCCGTTTGGGAAACCTGTTTCGCTTTTTCGATAAATTGGCGATCTTGTTCGAGAAGCTTAATATCTTTTCTGATAAGTGGCATCTCCGTTTCGAGAAGCTTATCATCTTCTCTGATAAGTGGCATCTCCGTTTCGAGAAGCTTATCCATATTTTTTGATAAGTGGCGATCTCCCTTTGAGAAGCTTATCTCTCTTTTTATCAACAAGTGGCAGTCCCCTTTGGGAAGCTTGTTTCGCTTTTTCGATAAATGGCGATCTCGTACGAGAAGCTTATCATCTTTTCTGATAAGTAGCATTTCCGTTTCGAGAAGCTTATCATCTTTTTTGATAAGTGACATCTCTTTTCGAGAAGCTTATCCATTTTTTTTATAAGTGGCGATCTCCTTTGAGAAGCTTATCTCTCTTTTTATCAACAAGTGGCAGTCCCCTTTGGGAAGCTTGTTTCGCTTTCCCGATAAGTGGCAGTCTCGTTCGAGAAGCTTATCATCTTTTCTGATAAGTGGCATCTCCGTTTCGAGAAGCTTGTCCATCTTTTTTAATAAGTGGCCATCTCCCGTGAGAAGCTTGTTTCTTTTATTTCTACAGTGATAAGTGTTATCTCTTTTGAGATCTTATCCAAAAGGCGCTTCCCAATGAAGTCCAATTATCTTGGCATATAGAAGAGTTTAAATACCCTGTATCTTTCTTGATGTTTCCTGAAGATCCCATTTGATCTTTTCGTTTAAGGAATTTCTAGAGGCTTTGATGTTTTAAAACTCCAGCACTTGCTTGCATGACCCTTCTTGTTAAAGATCTCTCTTTATCTTTTGTCTTGGTGTGGCATACGGTCAAGCCTGAACCTGTTGACCTTTCATTTTAGATTTCCTCTGTTATTTTATTTTCCCCTATGTTTGGTCATCCCCCAACGAAGTTTGCTACTCGTTGTGTTGACTCTATCCCCATGTGTTTTCTTCCTTTGTCTGCATTTTGCATTTATCATCCCATCATTTTCATCATGATAGGGTATCTTTGCATCTTCATTGCATTTGTATTGCATAGTTTTCTCTTTTGTTCATAGCATAACATGTCATATGCATTCAGGATCAAAATTTCGGGTTTCTTGATATTTAACTATCTCCTACTACGATCTTATGAAGAATGAACTTCTTCATACTCTATAGTTGAAGATATTTAAATATGGGCAATTGTTACACCCTAATTTTGATCCTGGTTCGCGAGCTGTACATATCATAGCATTTTCATCATCTGTGCATCATATCCATTATTCATGTCACCCTCCATTGTGCATTTAGGATATGTACCTTTTGTTCGGTTTTGTCTAAGCTCAAGTTTTATGAGATTGAATCGGGGATCAGGCCAGGTTGTCAAGACAAGTATGTGTGTGGTGGGATGTGAATTTCAATGGAAATTTTACCAACTCTTGGTCACAGAAATGGTTTATTTCAGTTGTGGCAGAAGCATTTTTGTTTCAAAGTGGATAATTACCAGGGCAATTGGGTTTCATTTAGGGTTTTCGTGCAGTAGCGACACAGTTCATATCTCAAGTCATCTTTGTGTTGGGCTATTTTGAGGACAAGTGTGGATTGAATTCAAGTACGTTTGAGGGTCTGGATCATAGCTTTGTGCAAAGATTAGGTTTAACTGATAAGGTCAAGTCGCAGAGCCATCAAGAGTCAATGAACTTGATCAATATATCACGTCATTTTGTGGTTCATGTTCTTGTAATAGGAGAGTTCAAGCTTTCCTTTCAATTCAAGACCATTTCAATGTGGAATAAAGATGTGGTGTTATTTTTCATGGAAATGATTCAAAGTTTCAATGCACTTATGGCTTTAGGTCGAGTTATGATTGATTATATTCTCCCAGGATTTGATTCAAGAGTATTCCATGTAAAAGGTGCAAGAATTACCAGAGTTTAATTTTCATCATGAAATGGAAAGTTCTAGTTCAAGTCCATGCTTCAATCTGAGATTCGAGTTTCAACCACATTGCATTTCAAAATTTTTACAAATTTCATTCCAATTCATTTTCGGGTCCATATTTCAAATTCAATTACTTCATTCAAATCCAATTTAATTTCCCACTTCGATTCCATCCAAGGATTCTAGTTTCATGTCTTTCCAAATGCAAGATTTTCATATTAATTCAAGATCCAAATTCATTATCTTGTCATAAAAGTTCATGCCCAAATTTCAAAACTAAAGTCATGAACACTTTTTCCAAATTCTATTCAATTTCAATTCGCTCATGTTTAATCCAAGAAGTCAAGATCCCAAACATTCTTTTCAAAATTCCAATTACCAATTTTGATTCAATTTATAAAATCCATCATCCAAGAATTCAAATATATGTCATTAATCTTTCCAATTCCTTTTTTTTTATTTACAAAAATTAAAATCCATTGTTTATGGTACAAAGCCCATTGGTCATTACAAAAGAACACATGAGTTGAAAAACAAAATAAAATTTTAACACATGTGATCACAAGCTAATCCTACAGATTAATCTTACAATCGTATCACCAACACACCACCTTTAATCTTCAACAAAGACCACAAGACTCCAAAAAAATTTACCATTTGAAAAAAACCATCAAACCTGCAAATTGCCAAAACCGCTACCCCCTGCTACAACGTACTATGCCAGCTACTATACCATACCACAGCAGAACCACAACAACACAAATCCTGGAAAAAAACAATATTACATGCTGCCACTTGCAAAAATGGAGGAACCTACATTGTACCGAAAATACCCAGCTACCAATTCCTACACAAAACATGCAAAAATCCAAAGCAAGGCATCAGTACAGAGACAATTCCACGCGACAAATCTCACAGCACGCCGCTACCATTAGACACCCTTACTGCTGTCAATACAACTCGCATCGAACCACCACTAGGCAATACGCCACAAAACAAATTTGTCCGATCCATGAGAGTTGTTATCATTATTATTCCCAAACAAAACCTACCACAACGGCATGCCAGCAAAGCCTTTTACCATAAACAACGAAAACTCTGTGTAAACAAAAGAAAAAAAACTAGACCCTGTGAGAGAAAGGTTTTATGAACAAAACAAGAAAGATTTTGGAGAAAAAGGGGGGAACTCACCTTGCTGTTAAAAGGGTACGTCAGACATACCCACAACAGGCTCTCTTGAAAAAAAATGACTCTTCCCTGTTTAAAACCTTCATTTTAAAAAGTTGGGGATTGATATATATCTTCTGGTTTTTTTGAAGACATAAAAAAAAGAAGTCAAACAATCACAAACCGAAATCCACCCTCGCACCCGAAACCGCACCTGTCGTTTTATCCATATTTAATCTACCACCGCATAATCAAATTAACAACAACAATAAGCTTGGAATCATAAAGAAAAATAGAGACGAGAAAGATTTGAGCAAAATCAAAACCTTGAAGTCACACAGAAACAGAAGAAATTCGAGAAGAATAGGAGGTAGCTCGAAAGCATAAAGGAAGAAGATACCTCACTATGTCAAAAAAGACTTTTAACAGCACATTTTTGGGCCTTTAGTAGCACTTAAAAGCGCTGTCAAAAGTGGCACTGTTAAAAATAAAGGCAGCGCTTTTTTTATGGAAAAAACGCTGCTAAAGGCTCCCTTCAGCAGCACATTTAGCAGCGCTTTTTTACCCCTTTAGCAGCGCTGCCTATTCCCCCTACCCTCCCCCTTTAGCAGCGCTTTTAAAAAGCGCTTTCTTAGACCCCCCCCCCCCCCTTAGCAGTGCTTTCTTAGACCCCCCCTTTAGCAACGCTTTTATAAAGCGCTATCTTAGACCCCTCCCCCCCCCCCCTTCCCCACCTATAGCAGCGCTTTTGTAGCCCTCTCTTTGTCACCTTTAGCAGCGCTTTTTTGTGAAAGCGCTGTCTAATCTTCACGATTTTAAATTTTTTTTTTAAATAATCACACTTTTTATATATTTTTCGACAAACCTGCTTATATTACATTCCCTGCTTATAATTCAGGCATTTATTTCAACACTTTGGCCTTATATATACAATTCAACACTTTGGCCTTTAAGTATACATTGTAATTCATCACTTTGCCCATAATCATTTTAATACACATAAACCTGCTTAAATATATTAGAATACAATCCGATCCTCAGAATTACAACATCACAAATACAGTCAATTTACATATAATTACAAATCCGTTAACTTTACAAATAGATACGACTTCCAGAAATGTTATTATCCCGCATCAATATTGGATGATACATATACCTTATACAATTCTCAACTTAAGAATAAATTGACACCATTCCTCCTTTATTTCTTCCAATCCTGCTTTCGAGTAAATACCGCACTTGAATTCATCAAAGTACTACATAATATAACAGAACATGCACGATTTAGTTTTAAAACTAATTACTCAGATGAAACATCGGTTAATTATCAAAATGAATCATATAATTTATGAATTGATCCATACCATGATTGGAATCTCTATTTGACCAGAATGAATAATTTCCTTCATTAAGCGCAATACAAAATATCCGCAATCAATCCCATTGTGTTGACGAGGACACTGTAAATGAAAAAAAACAAACGAACATTTATCAGGATATATAGTTTACATAGTTTTATCAATTAGGACCACTGTAACAATAAAAAATGGAAAAATATATTTGCACTCTGATCCAGCTAATGTTGTTAGCCTTGCTTTTTGGCACTGTTGCTTGTCTTTGTGCTCTGAATATTTGTATAGCTCTAACATAATATAAACGCATATTCAGAATAATGTCACATAATAAATAAAGATATATATATATATATATATATATATATATATATATATATATATATATATATATATATATATATATATATATATATATATATATATATATATATATATATATATATATATATATATATATATATATATATATATATATATATATATATATATATATATATATATATATATATATATATATATATATATATATATATATATATATTCAGAACAGTATATCTCATCACTTACGTATCAATCATATTCTTCATATCAAGGTATTTTGTTTAATCGTCATCCAATGAATCCAGATAATACACTATTTCTTTCATCGGATTAATCGCGACCAACAACCAGTGTCCCCTATAAAATAAGACAACAGTTTAGACAAAAATGTTATATAGAATGACAAAAATCGAATAATTGTACTAAATGAATTTAGAATGAAGTCATACCTATGGCCGGTATTATATGGCAACAAGAACAACTTATTTGTAGTCGCCGCCATAAATCTTTGGACTATGTAATCTTTGACTACATCTAGTGTGCGATCTATTTCCCGTGAGTTCATACAGCTAGCAGATAAGAATGTGAATATGGAAGTCAAATCATGCGGGACCAACAACTTGTCATACAAGAGCCTAAAAGAAAAACATAATCAACATTAGAATATTCAGTTAAATGAGAAAATTTTAAAATGTTCAATGATTTAATTAAAATGGATCGGAGTACCTGATGTAGGAATGCATAACACTGACGCCCAATTCAGAATGTTGGAAAACCTGGTCCAAATCCTCCTTAGCAATTGTTTCGGTATATTCAAAACCGAAAATACCTTCCTCCATAGGTATTTGACGGATGCAACCCTCAGTCACATCTGTTGTTCCTACATATATTTCAAGGCACAACCTAAATCAAGGAACAGATGCTTTTTTTGGCTCGACCTTTTTTTGTTAGGCACCTTGGAAGATTCAGGCATCTTACCCTTGCTGACTTGTTGCAACTGTTGATCATGAACCTAAAAGTCATACAAGTTCAGTACTTAATGTACAATAAGATAATCATATAACTGTAGTAGTACCTGTTTCTTTGATGCAGCTGAATCGGTTTCCCGCATAATGATTCCATTATCTTTTGATTTGGATTTTGTAGGAGTCTAAGATCATCATATAAATAAGAAAATGTAAATGTAAGAATAACTTTCATCTATGGGTCGTAAAACATTTGAATACTACAAGGTTCATAATCGTGTTCAACATACCTCATCATCTATGAAAATGAGATTTGTCGGCCATGCAACATGCGCTCCTATTGCGTCTCCCACCACTGTTGCGTCTGAAACAACATCTGGTATAGGCAACAACGCACCCCCCTCTAACGCAATATCAACTGATACTTTCAAATATCCAACAGGGAGCGGTTTATGGTGAAGTAAGTCTCCCACAGTGTTATGCACCTTTCCCTTGCCAACCATGCGATAAGTCGGTGACGATAAATATAGCCGACAAGGTGAAATGCCCTAAACAAATAATGATGCTGATTAATGTGTTAATTAAGAAAATTATGCTAAATTAATTTCAATATAATATATACAATTACCTCTGGAAGCTTCTACGGACAATTGATACTATCTTTGTCACTAGTATCTTTTCCCTTTGGACCACGTCTTTCCAACATGTATCTTTCTTTGTCCTTTTGTAATTCCCGAATCTGAGCTTTCAATTCCTCTAACGTATCCATCACTTCTTTATTGCTAGGATTTTTTTCTTTTGCTGCTTATACAGTTGTGATGGAGTGATGCCAAATCCCTTATCCCTCACACTCCCAGAATACTCAGGGATATTTAACACCCGACTCAGTATGCTCCTGCAATCATCATCCTCAGCTGGAGTTATACTCTGGGATAGAGTCTCCTGAAATATAGATAAAAACATATATAAATATATTATACATATTTGATCAGTTACTGACCAAACTAATGTTGTACTTACACATTGTTCAAATACTTGTTGAACTTCTTCTTGAACGACTCCATCTCTTCCCACACGGACAGCCTTCCACACAACATGGTCCGGAAGAGATGTCGCATCACTTTTCTCCTCTTCTAACTACGCATTAAGACGAATAATAAAGCATTCATATCCTATTATATATACTTACTATTTTTGGTAATTATATCATATTAAAGCATTTATATATACTTACTATTTTTTGTTCTAAGCGTGCATATCCCAAACGCCCTTTTATGTATGGATACGCGGGTTTTGATGCCTGTTTCCGATTTACGCCACTCACAACCTGAAAAAACAAGTTTAAGTCATATCAGAACTCTTGTGGAAGAAGTATATATAATATACATTGTTCATGATAAGTTGTACTTACTAAAAATTCTTTGGTTCTTCGCTTTGCAACAAATGTCTCCCATTCTTCTTCAGAAATCAGATCAGCGTACTTCTTTGGACACTCCGAGTCGACAATGTTTCCATCAGAATCTTTAAGAAACTTGTTAGTTAAAAACGCTCTAAATCCCCTCAGTCGTTTACCGGCCAATTAAAGACAATATTTTCTTCTGCAATCATCAATATTAAAAGATCTCTGCAAACAAATACACATACATATAACATGTTAGTATAATTAATTTAAAGATGTAACCATTAACATAATTAATAATAATCAAATATCATACCTGTATCTCGCTCCAAATTTTGTCTTTAGCCGGTTGTAGCGGGGGAATTCTCCAATTATCACAAGTAATCGAAATTTGTGAACGTACAAGTGCTCCAATGTAACTTGTCAGCATCGCACCGTTAGGCTCAACTAATTGATCTCTTTCATTCCAATGCACATCATACTTAACACCCTTATCTCTCGCACGGATGATTTTTTTCATAATCGTTATTCCTCTTTTGATATCGTCTTCCATGTCTTTTGTTGTTTCGTTTCCATCATGTGATGTTTCCTCATTGGTGGCCATAATACCTGTAATTCAGAAAAACCAAAGTATCAAATGAATGACATGCAAATATGTAAATAAGAAATATATACATAAGAAATATATAAATAAGAAAAACACATACATAATTTTATTGAATGACATAATATGTAATTGTATTGCATGATATAAATATGTAATTTTATTCAATGAGACAATATATAATTTTACAAGTACCTTTGTCACTAAGATCTCTTTCTTTTCTTAGTTGGAACGTGGTTTACTTGTCTCTTAACAACACGGACGGATGGATTGATCCAAATTCCCTCATTATGATCATTTCTAATATATGATTCGTCCGCTCTAATATTCTCATCTGGATCATCTATAATATAAGATTCCTTCTCAACATCAACATCCCCCTTGTCTTCAATATTATCATCGATTACTTTGTTGGAAAAAAGAACTATAGACCATTTCGTACTTGTCGGGTCAGTGACATAGAACACTTGTTTAGCTTGCGTGACTAGAATAAAAGGATCATCTTTGTACCCCACCTTATTAAGACCCACTTGCGAAAATCCTGACTTATCCATTCATATGCCACTATTATTTTCAACCCACTTGCATCCAAAGATAGGAATCTGAAACTTTTCATAATCAAACACCCAAATACGGTCGATAACACCAAAATACGACAAATTCGCATATTTGGGGTTTAAGTCCTTCACACTTGAAATGTGCATTGCTTTGGCAAGCACGGCGACACCATTATTTTGCATTGTACTCTTATCATCTTGTTCTTTGGTATAAAATGTGTATCCATTAATTGCGTATGCGCTATAAGAAAACACATGCAAACTTGGACCATATGCTAAACATCTCAACCTTTCTGTTATTGAAGCGGGATCAGAATAAAACTTTGAAAAAATATGATCCTTGAACCATGTTATAAAACTTTGATTGTGCTCACGTACTATCCAATTTTCATTTCAATTCAGATTTAAACCTCGAAGAACGTCCTTGAGCATTTCAACATACGACTCAACCTCAATGTCATTGTGCAGAACATACAAATGCACTTGCTCCCGTTCATCCCTTGAAACTGTCACAACTTTATTTCCAATTAACTATTTACCTACTGTTTTTTCAACAACATTAGATTTTGGGAGGCCAATGGATTGAACGTTGGACAAATATTCAGTACAAAACTCAATAGTTTCTTCAACAATGTATCATTCAACAATACATCCCTCTGGTCGACTTCGGGTTTTCACATACCCTTTCAATATTTTCATATAATGTTCAACAGCGTACATCCATCTCATATAAGCTGGTCCATACAATTGTGTCTCTTTCACAAGATGGACAAATAGATATACCATTATGTCAAAAAAATGATGGAGGAAAATACATTTCAAGCTCACACAAAGTAATAACTATTTCTTTTTGCAATGTTGGTAATATCACAGGATCGATCACCTTACTACAAATTGACCTGAAGAAAAAACACAATTTAGTTATTGCGTCTCTCACCTTTTCTAGCAAAATAGAACGTATACCTATTGGTAGAAAGTGTTCCATTATAACATGGCAATCATGTGTCTTTAAACACTTTAACTTGAGGTCTTTCATAGAAACAAGTCTTCTAATATCTGAAGAGTATCCTTCTGGAACTTTAACTTCACTCAGAAACTTACACAATAAATATTTCGCCTTTCTAGATAAAGTATAAGCAGCAGGTGGTAGACATGTGCGATTTCCTTTCTTCAAGGGTCCTAATTCATTTCTTATTCCCATTGCTACCAAGTCCTTTCTTGCTTTAAGGTCATCCTTAGACTTTCCTTGTATATTGAGTAACGTACCAATAACACTTTCAAATACATTTTTTTCAATATGCATAACATCAAGAAAATGTCTTACATACAACGACTTACAATACGACAACTCAAACAAAATTGACCTCTTCTTCCACCCACGCGTGACAAGTGTATGAGCAAAAGGCTTGCCAAAATGAGTACTCACATCTTTCACCTTTTCAAAAATTTGTTCGCCGGTCAATGCAAGTGGAACTTTACGTTGTTCTGAATTTCCATTAAATGCTTTTCTCCACCCACGGTAGTGATTATTAGAATTTAAGAATCTACGATGACCAAGAAAGACATTCTTCTGACCAAATTCCAACCGCGTCCAATATGTGTTTTCTTCACATATAGGAGACACACATTGACCTTTAATGCTATACCCCGATAGATTTCCGTATGCTGGAAAATCATTAATTGTGCCAAACAACATCGCCCTCAAATTGAAACTTTCTTTCCTATATCCATCATAAACCTCCACACAATTCTCCGACAAACTCTTTAAGTCTTCGATTAAAGGTATCAAGTATACGTCTATGTCATTCCCTGGTTGTTTATGGCCAGAAATTAACATAGATAACATCATGTGCTTACGCTTCATACATAGTCATGGAGGTAGGTTATAAATCATAATAATTACAGGCCAGGTGGAATGTGAGATACTTTGCAGACCATGCGGATTCATTCCATCAGTCGATAATGCGAAGTGAAGGTTTCTAGCTTCTTCTCCAAAATCAGGATACTCATTATCAATTTTCATCCACTGTGGTGAATCTGCCGGATGTCGATACTTCCCATCTATAATTCTATCATCTGCATGTCAAGTCAGGTGTTTTGCATCTGTTTCACTACGAAACATGCGTCTAAATCTCGGAATTATAGGAAAATACCATAAAACTTTTGCTGGTGACAACGTTTTCTTATACCGAGATACACCGCATTTAGGAAACTCATTTAATGATGCATATTCATTTCGAAACAAAATGCAATCATTTGGACAAGCATGTATCTTATCATAGCTCATGCCAATAGAGCATAGCATTTTTTTTGCTTCATAGGTTCGATTGGGAAGAACATTATCCTCCGGAAGCATCTCTTGAAGTAGGGCTAACAACTCTGTGAAACTTTTATCCGACCATCCATTACCCGCCTTTAAGTTGTACAACTTTAATACCGCAGACAATCTTGTGAAAGTAGTGCAACCTTTATACAACGGTTTCTCTGCATCGCTTACCAACCTCTCAAACATCTTGGGACAATCTTGAAGATCTTCTTCAAGTGCTTCTACAATCTCTTCGACTCGATCACAATCATATATATCTCTGCCATTGTCCTTTGAAGCATAGGTCGTATTATCCCCGGGTTCGACATTCTCGTTACTTATCTCAGCATGTAATGTCCAACATGTATAACTTCGATCAATTCCATGTCTCATTAAATGAGATTCCAACTGAACGGCGTCAATTCGACGCCCATAACAGCAACCTAAGCAAGGACATGTGGTCCTACTGGGGTCTTTGGCGTGTTCAACAGCAAACTTAACGAATTTCGATACCTCATTCTCGTACTCTTTAGACAATCGATTGGAAGACATCCATTTTTTATCCATACTAATTGAGTAGTCTAAACTAAACTAAGAAAGTTAAATAAATACAAAGAATACCTGTAAAGAAATCAATAACTTCTAAGAAAGCTACACAGTAGGATGCTTGAAAATGATCACAACCTTACTCTTCACAGGTAACCCCTATAACAGACAAAATTAATAACATCATCAACATTAAATAATTCTTGGAACATCAATTGTTGATAAAACTTGCAATAAAATTAATTAATTTGCAATTTATATGGCTAAAGAGGTCATGAATGAATATTACTTGGATACTAACTTTCATTATTAAATTTAAAATTATGATAACCCCAAATATTTTAGTAAATTTAAAATTATGGTTGAGTTTATATTTATCTAAAATTTTATAGATTTCAAGGTTACAAATGACAATAATATCTAATAACCTCAAACATTTACAAATTTCACCCTCTTTTACAATTGTAAACCGTAAATCAATTAAAAGATATTGAAATGAAAAAAAACATTAAGCATAGAGATTATATAAACAATGAAATATAATCCGTCCAAATATATATTGTGATTTGAAAATACAAACATTTCTCCAAATATATATTGTGATTTGAAAATATAAACATTTCTCGCAACAAACAATATCTTTTGCAAACGTGTTACGATCATTATGAACTGAGATATACTCAAAGTTAACATAAGTAAACTCATTGTGGCATTTCAACAAACACCTTATATACAAAACTTAAGCCAATATCAAAAGAGTAATTCTCATCAACGGTATCAACAGAAACAAGTCAATAACTCAGAAAAGAAGTAACACTAACATCATATAATCCAGAAAAATAAAATACTAAGACAATAATCCAGAAAAATGAAAAATGAAAAACTTCAAATATCGTAACAATGGCGGAAATGCGCTACAGAGAATGCTGTCGAAAACGAACGGTCAAATGGCGGAGAAATGCAATACAGACTGAACGAAGGAGGGCGACGGAAGCGCGCCTGTCGGACGGAGGAGGGCGACGGTCGTGGTGAATAGGGTTCGCGTTCTCCAGAGAGGAGAAAGAAGGAAATACGTACGCGCGATACTGTTCTGTTCTGGTGGATATTTTAAATTAATTCTAATAACACCTATGGCAGCGCTTTTTAATGACCTACAGCAGCGCTTTGCAAAAGCCCTTTCTTTGCAACAACATATAGCAGCGCTTATAAAGAAAGCGCTTTCTTTGCAACAACCTACAGCAGCGCTTTAGAAAAGCGCTTTCTTAGGACCCCCTATAGCAGCGCTTTACAAAAGCGCTGTCTTAGACCATACATATAGCAGCGCTTTAAATAAAGTGATTTCTTAGGGTCCCCCTTTAGCAGCGCTTTTAAAAAAACGTTGTCTTAGGTATGCTGTTTTTTTTTTAATTACTCTTTAGCCGCGCTTTTTCTAAAAGCGTTGTCTTTGTATGCGCTGCTAAAAGTCAATTCTGGTATAGTGCCTGTTCAAGCCACTATGAGTTCTTCATTTCGAGTAAGGATGCCTTTAATTAGCGATGATGTTGTTGCGCTTTGTTCACCTTGTTTTGCGTTTCGCCATAGTTATCGCATTTGGATCCAAAGCTTTCGTCAAGCTTCTGGGTAGCGAGATAGAATGTATCGTTTGAAAGAAGAACTATTTGTGAGAGGGGTTGCTTTCCTGTCTAATTAATTCTTTCAAAGTCCATCAAAGCCGAGTGTTTTTTTTTTTTATAGAGAGAAGAGAGTGAATGAGAAAGGTGATGAATATTGAGGAAGAATTGTCTTTATTTCATTCTTGTTATGGCTTTTCTTTTTTCTTCTTTATTTGTTTTTAATACATTTATTGCTTTGTTGATTTGACCAAGAAAGTAGCATAAATATAATTGTTAATATATATTATGTGGAAATACAAGGGTCTTAATATATTTATTGAAATTTTGTCTTTGGCTAATATATGACTAATTCAATTCCAGTCATTTAATTCAATTAATTTTTTTTTAATTCACTATTTATTTACGTTTTCTTCTCTTTTCTTTTCACGATTTAAAAAATGAAGGAGAATGAAATATTAGTGATTCATGTTGTTGTTTTGTGGCGGTTTTCACATGGTAGCATTGGTCTTTGTTTTTAATTGATTGTTTATTTTGTCTTATGTATCATTATGTTTATTTAATTGAATTTCAAGTAAAAAATCATAATATATAAGATATAATAGTGTTATTTGGTTTTTTTTGGCCATTCAGGATCAGACCTATTTCTTAGATTTTACATATAAACACCCCCCCCCCCCCCCCCCCCCATCTCATGTATTTAGTTGTTAATTTTTTTTATATATTTATAATAAATACAAAAATTTATTACTATTAATTATATTCATTTAATATTTATTAATTAAAATACTAAATATCCATATTTTATTTAGTACTTGTTGTATATGATTTTGTATGGTTTAGTTGTGTGATCTTTAATCGATTATTTTGACTATGTCATCATTCGTATCTTACGCATTCAAAACCTTTTTTTATAAATAAATTATCGATTCGCGTCGAACAATCTTGTATACCTCGTAAGTTGATTGCTCTCTTAAACCATGCCATCGACCTTACCCAATCCATTAGGACTTCCTACCGTATGTAAATCGAGCATTTTCTCAATTTTAAATTAATTAACTTAATTATACTTAAAATTATATTTCAATAAAAGATAAAAAGGGAGTTGGAATGGAATCTTCGATTTCTCTCTTTAATTGTTTGGACCCGAGGAGCCTTTCTTAAGTCCAAACAATTGTCTTCTTTAAAAGATGTAAAATGCGAAATAAACTCGAAACTTATTTTCCTAAACACTTAGATGAAAAAGAGAGAGAGTCAAGCCTTTGACTCGATTTCTCGATTACTTAGGCCCGAGGATCCTTTCTTAAGCTTCGAGTAATCGTCATCCATTTAATCCACGTTAATTATATCAAAACTATTTCTTGATATAAGATGAAAAAGAAAGAGATTCAAGCCTTTGACTCACTTTCTGGATTACTTGGTCCCGAGGAGCCTTTCTTAAGCTTCAAGTAATCCTCATCCATTTAAAATACTTCCAACCATATTCCTTCGTTCAACCACATCCATTCCTTCACCGTTAAGGATGAAAAAGAGAGAGAGTGAAGCCTTTGACTCGCTTTCCCGATTACTCGGGCCCGAGAAGCCTTTCTTAAACTTCGAGTAATCGTCATCCGATTAACCTACTCGAGCAACATCCTATCCTTTCATATTGAGGTTGAAAAAGAGAGAGAGTCAAGCCTTTGACTCGCTTTCCCGATTACTCGGGCCCGAGAAGCCTTTCTTAAGCTTTGAGTAATCGTCATCCGATTAACCTACTCGATCCACATCCTATCCTTTCGTATTGAGGTTGAAAAAGAGAGAGTCAAGCCTTTGACTCGCTTTCCCGATTACTTGGGCCCAAGAAGCCTTTCTTAAGCTTCAAGTAATCGTCATCCTATTAACTTATTCGAACCGCATCCTATCCTTTCTAAATCAAGGTTGAAAAAGAGAGAGTCAAGCCTTTGACTCGCTTTCCCGATTACTTGGGCCCGAGAAGCCTTTCTTAAGCTTCAGGTAATCGTCACCTCTGGCTAAACATCTGATACATCAAGCCTCGTTTTCTCGCCCCGTGTGATCAAAACCCTAAAACCTATTTAAATATATTCTCTTTTCCAAACCAAAACATCAACTCATTAATTCAATTTCTTGCCGCCGTGCGAACCGTCAAGCCTTTTCATAAACGTGAGATATGATGTCTTAAGAACGACGCAAAATATTGCTACGTCCATAACCTATTTGAGTCGATATAAGTGGCGTGTTCCCCATGAATATTGATATATGGAAATACATTCAACGTGGTGCAAGCGTCCTCTCCTCACTAGTTTAGATAAAGCAATATTTTCTGTCGAATACGACTAAGTATCTTTCGTTAAGTCTAACCGGTAACCGTAGTCTGAACTACGGACACTCTGATTTCTCGTCTGTTAACGAGAATACGTAGGCATATGATTGCGATGATCCTAGCAAGCAAACTTTTTCTTTTTTCTATCCAAACCTTTACCCATAGTCCCATCAACTGCGGACGCTCTGATTCTTCACTTCTTACAAGTGAAAATACGTAGCCACAAGGGCCTTAATCCTTGGCAAGCACCATATTTTTAAAACCACCCCTTTCTCCTTAGCAATCTAAACCCTTTTACATTACCCTTACACATTTTATCTTAGAAGAAAATAAACAAACTAGACTAACATTTCTTACAAAGCGAATCAAGAGGTTCCCGTTGAGTACAATGGACGTTAGGAGTGCTAATACCTTCCCCTCGCATAACCAACTCCCGAACTTAGAACTTGGTTGCGATGACCAGGTTCTTTCCCTAAAGGTTTTATCAATATTTTCCTTTCCCTCGTTGGTATAAATAAAGTTCGCTGGCGACTCTGTGTTTTTCGCGACCATTCGCGAAGGATCGTAGAGGTACAACAATACTCATGTTAATTCATCACAGAAATCACATAATCAAACATCAACGCATCGCTGCACACGATCAACATTCGTGAAACTCTGTTATGTTCGCTGGCATGTTCGCTAGGTGAGTCTGGGGCGAGTTTCTTTACTAGGTGAAGGATTCTTCGCTAGCGATTCTGGGAACAACGTTGTTCGCTAGGCGAAGCTTTCTTCGCTAGGTGAACTGTACGGTGACAGCAAATTCTGCTATGCACCAGAGCTGCTTTCTACCCAAAAGGCTTAATGATCCACTTACCCAATGCCCCCAAAACATCCCTAAACCATCCATAAGGTCCTACGGCGATAAAGGAACAAAACTTACGGTTTATCAGGCCAATCCCGGAACATATTCAGCCCTAAATCACAATTTTTCCTTCAATTACACTCTAAGGCATTAGAGTTACTCACATTCGAATATTCCTATTCCTACAGGGTTAGTCATATAACAATTCAAGGTTTTGGCCACGAAGGTCAAAATCCGTTTTTCCCCAATTGAACCACGACTAGATTTACCTATAATCGGTTTAGGCCACGAAGGCCAAAGATCATAATTTCTAATTTCTACCCTCAAAACCCTTAACCCTTAAATCAACCTTACTACATCAAAATCTACACATAGAAAATTATGAAAGGCAATATTCCCCATACCTTAGACGTTGATTCAAAGCCTTCCCAAATCTGCCAGGGAATCTTTCAACGCTTCTGCCTCCAATTTCCTCTACAGAGCTCTCCGGCCTCAATTCTTACGGTTAACAGAAAATGAATCCTAAAACCCTTCAGAACTCCCTTTTTGTTAAACCTAGACTTGGGCCGCACAGTTGGGTTTTCTCCATTAAACCCTCACTTACTCCTCACAATTGCCCAAATTACCCTTCTTTCACTATTATTTATTTTAAATAATAATAATACTAATAAATTAATATTATATACTATTAATCAAATAAATAACCTAAAAATGCACACTTTTCCAATAATCCACCAAACTACCGAAAATCACCGAAAATGAATATTCTCAATTAAATAAATTAATTAAAATATTCCGATTAAATTTGGGGTGTTACAACTCTCCTCCACTTAAAATAATTTTCGCCCTCGAAAATTACCTCAAGAAAACAGAGTCGGATACGACTCCTTCATCTGATCGTCACGTTCCCAAGTCCAACTTTCTCCAGCTGGTCCTCCCCACAATACCTTTATTAAGACAATCTCTTTACCTCACAGCTGCTTCACTTCTCGTTCGTCAATCCGAACAGGCAACGCCTCAATAGTCAAATCATCTCTCACTTGTACATCATCCATCTGAATCACATGCGACGGATCTGGAATGTACTTCCTCAACTGCGACACATGAAACACATCATGCAAATTCGCAAGCGACGGTGGTAAAGCAACCTGATATGCTACTCCCCCCACCCTCTGCAAAATCTGATACGGACAAACAAAACGTGATGTGAGCTTTCGAGACTTCAAAGCTCGGCCAACACTAGTTACCGGCGTAACTCTCAAGTACTTTCCTCCTCTTATCATGATAACTCTTCTGACGACTCTGCGACGCTTTCATATTTTCTTGGATCATCTTGATTTTTCACTCGTCTCCTGTACAATCTCAGGCTCGAGTACAACACTCTCGCCTGACTCATACCAACACAACGGAGTCCTACACCTCCTACCATAGAAATCCTCATACGGCGACATTCCGATACTAGAATGATAACTATTATTGTAGGTAAACTCAATCAACGGTAAATAAATATCCCACGATCCACCTTGATCCAACACACAAGCTCTCAACAAATCCTCTAAAGACTGGATAGTTCTCTCTGTCTGTCCATCTGTCTGCGGATGATAGGCAGAACTCAACCTCAACTTAGTACCTAAAGTTGTCTGCAAACTCTCCCAAAACCTCGATGTAAATCTTGGATCTCTATCAGACACAATACTCGACGGAACACCATGTAACTTCCCAATCTGATCAATATACAACTTGACAAGCTTCTGCAACGAATAATTGATCCTCATCGGTATAAAATGAGCCGATTTGGTCAATCTATCAACAATCACCCAAATCGAATCATATCCCTTCAAAGTCTTCGACAAACTTGTCACAAAATCCATAGAAATTCTATCCCATTTCCATTCTGGAATACTCAACGGTTGCATCAGACCCGAAGGTCTCTGATGTTCAATCTTCGACTTTTGAGAAGTCAAACAAGCATACACAAAATCTGCAATTTCCTTCTTCATACTCGGCCACCAAAACAATTTCTTCAAGTCTTGGTATATCTTCGTGGCACCAGGATGAGTACTCAACCCGCTTCTGTGACCTTCTTCAAGAATGCTCTTCTTGATTTCCGGCACATCAGGAACACACACTCTATCTCTGAACCTCATCACACCATTCTCATCGATCCTAAAATCACCTCTGTTACCTTGGTTGATCAATGTGAGACGATCCACCAAACTCAAATCAGATTTCTGACCTTCTCTGATCTCTTGGAGAATACCACTAGTCAACTTCAACATACCCAACTTCACACTAGTAGGAGTCTCTTTGCAAACTAAACTCAAATCTCTGAATTGCTCAATCAGTTCTAACTCTCGAACCATAAGCATCGACATATGCAAGGACTTCCTACTCAGCGCATCAACCACTACATTAGCCTTACCAGGATGGTGGATCGTCCTGCCTCATAGTCAACTCCTTCTGATCAAACAAATACTTTAGGCTCTTGTGATCACTGAACACTTTGAACCTAGATCCAAAAAGATAATGTCTCCAAATCTTCAACACAAACACCACAGCGGCCAACTCTAAGTCATGTGTTGGATAATTCCTTTCATGAACCTTCAATTGTCTGGAAGCGTAAGCAACTACCTGACCATTCTGCATCAATACACCTCCAAGACCCATCTTCTACGCATCACAATATACTACAAAGGACTCACTCGGATTTGGAAAAATCAACACTGAAGCAGTCGTCAACTTCTTCTTGAGTTCTACAAAACTTTTCTCACAAGCAACAACCCACACATAAGCTTGACCCTTTCGAGTCAACCGAGTCAAAGGCAGTGCCAACTTAGAAAAGCCTTCTATAAAGCTGCGATAATAACTAGCCAACCCAAGGAAACTTCGAATCTTAGTAGCAGACTTTGGAGTCTCCCACTGCAACATAGGATCAATCTTCGATAGATCCACCGCAATTCCACCACTAGAAATCACATGGCCAAGGAAACTCACTTCCTTCAACCAAAACTCACACTTGGACAACTTGGCAAAGAGCTTCCTGTCTTTCAAGACCTGCAATACCACTCTTAGATGTTGCGCATGCTCTTCCTCAGATTTAGAATATATCAAGATATCATCAATGAACACTACCACAAATTGATCCAAATAAGGATGAAAAATCCTATTCATATACTCCATGAATACACCAGGTGCATTAGATACACCAAATGGCATCACAGAATGCTCATAGTGCCCATACCTCGTCCTGAAAGCTGTCTTTGGAATATCATCAGGCTTAACACAAATCTGATGATAACCAGACCTCAAATCAATCTTGTTAAACACACAAGCACCCACCAATTGATCCATCAAATCATCAATCCTTGGAAGTGGATACTTATTCTTAATCGTTACCTTATTCAACTGCCGATAATCCACACACAATCTCAGACTACCATCTTTCTTCTTTACCAACAACACAAGAGCACCCCACGGAGAAACACTCGGTCAAAAAAACTTCTTTTCAAGCAAATCTTCCAACTGTTTATTCAATTCTCCTAACTCAGATGGAGATATCTGATAAGGAGCCATCGACACAGGACTAGTGTCCGATATCACATCAATAGTAAACTCTACCTCAAGCTCAGGAGGTAAGTCACTCATGTCGTCTGGAAACACCTCTAGAAATTCCCGAACAACCGGTAGCTCCACGCTCACTGCTTCATAATCAACTTGAAGCGATGCAAACAATGCAAACATCTGAGCCTCATCTTCCAAAAGTTCTTCTACTTTCTTGGCATATACAAACATCAGCTCTCCACCATCACCAAACTCAGGAAACCTAACAGTCTTGCTGTAGATATTGATATTAACATAGTTGTACTGCAACTAGTTCATTCCGAGAATAATATCAATCTGATGCAAGGGTAGACAGACCAAGTCCATCAAAAAATTCTTATCATAAATGGTCAAAGGGAAACCCAAACAGACTAACGCAGTAGTCACAGAACCATTAGACGGGGTATAAATGACCAACCTCTTAGCATATTCAAGCGAAATAAACGAATGAGTAGCACCAGTATAAACTATAGCAATCAATTCAACATCATTAATAAAACAAGTACCTCAGATCAAGTTATCTGTCTTAGATTCTTCTGCACCGTTCAAAGCAAACACTCTGCCTCTTGTCTGAGCAACAGTAGCAGTCTTCTTTGGCTGCTGGCACTAGGTACTGATATGACCCTTCTCTCCACAGTTGAAGCAAGTCGGAGCTTCGTCTTTATAATCATTAGCTCTATGAACCCTCTTGCCACAACGATGACATCTCGGCGCTTTACAATTCTCAGCATGGTGGCCTTGCTCACCACACTTATAACACTTACCTGGAGCAGTAATCTCTCTCCCACTTAGACTTTTCCCATCAGAAGCCTTCTACTTCCCTTTATCACCAGAAGTCACATACGACTTACCTCTATACTGACCTTTCTCTTTCTTCTCACTCAGCTGCTTGTAGTGAGTAGATCGAGCTCGGTTATCCTCATCATAAATTCTGCTCATGTCCACCAGTTCCAAAAACCGACGAATCTACCGGTACCCAATTCCCTGCTTAATCTATAGTCTCAAACCATTCTCAAACTTGAGACACTTCGACATCTCTGCATCAGCATGGTTGTAATGCGGACAAAACCTTACCAAAGACTCAAAATTTGTCGCATACTCAGCCACAGTCATATTCCCTTGTTTCAACTCAAGAAATTCCACCTCTTTCTTGCCTCGAACATCTTCCGGTAAATACTTCCTCAAAAATTCTTCCTTGAACACAACCCAAGTTATTGCAATGCCAGCATCTCCCAATCTCTGAAGAGTGTTATCCCACCATTCCTCAGCTTCCTCTGCTAGCATATGCGTACCAAATTGCACCTGCTGAGCATCAGTGCACGCCATAACTCAGAAAATCTTCTCAATCACTTTCAGCCACTTCTGCACACCATCAGGATCATGAGTGCCCACAAAAGTTGGCGGATTGTTCCTCTGGAACTTTCCCAAAGCACGAAACTCATCGGGAGGTCCACCATTCTGAGCCATCACTTGGGCAAGTGATTCCAGCGCATCAGCAATAGCACGATCATTCCTTCCAGCCATCTGCAACCACCAACAGGGTTAGAAGAAAACGAGTCATCAATAGTGTTCTCACACTATCGACTGACAGAGGACTAACAACATAAAAATTTGCCCGGACGGACCAACCAGGCTCTGATACTACTAATGTAGCACCCTTTTCTACTCCACAAATTATCATGGTAAAATAACACAGATATCAGAGTAAAATTATTAAATTTATAAAAGCCATCAAAAGGGCGTACATTTCCCAAATCAACAAAATCGGTCAAGGCTCCGTAAACAACGGGTTTTCTCAAAATAATCAACGGAACTCAAAGGCATAAATCAAGGTTTCCTCATCATGGAAAAATAAGCAAAAACTCAATAGTATATAGTTTAACTCAAAAGAATCCAACCCGATGTTACATATCAGAGCAAGACCCTCTAAGCTAACCAAAAGGCTAAAAACTTAAAACTTCAAAAATACTCCTCGACGGCGTCCACGGCTAAACTTGGTCATCTTGCACGTAACCCACGTGGAGGTAACATTCAAACAGGCAGGGTGAGTAAAGCAATTCATAATAACCAATGTATAAAAATCAACGTATAAACAACGTCATATTCATATTCAACACATTCATATCCTTCAATAGGCCTCGAAGGCCACAACATCATAATTTATACAAAAAGGCTCATAAATGTAAATGCAACATAGACTAAATGCATGTGGTACCAATCATCACAGCGCAATAGACACTGGGTCATCAACCCTCCATAGATCCCCATCAATAGAATCGATTCTGCTAGAGAACTGGAGCACATCAAAACACTTCACATCCACACAATGGTATTGAAGCCAAAGTAATCGAGGTCCTGAACCGAAGTCCGGATGCACATGAATGCATGATGCACACGTCACAAATCATCCTCATATAACAACATATGTGCATCATCATTAATCATATTCATCATCATCACAATCATCATCATATCTCATGTCATCATATAATTCATCAAAGTCATTGTAATATCATTATATTAAGTCATATAAATAATCATGTCATCATGTACACATCACATAAAACTCACAGTCATACTCATGTTAATTCATCACAGAAATCACATAATCAAACATCAAGGCATCGCTGCACACGATCAACATTCGCGAAACTCTGCTATGTTCGCTAGCATGTTCGCTAGGCGAGTCTGGGGTGAGTTTCTTCGCTAGGCTAGTCTGGGAACAACATTGTTCGCTAGGCAAACTGTGGATGACAGAAAATTCTGCTACGCACCAGAACTGATTTCTACCCAAAAGGCTCTATGATCCACTTACCCAATGCCCCCAAAACATCCCTAAACCGTCCCTAAGGTCTTACGGCGATAAAGGAACAAAACCTACGGTTTATCAGGCCAATCCCGGAACATATTCAGCCCTAAATCACAATTTTTTCTTCAATTACACCCTAAGGTATTAGAGTTACTCACATTCGAATATTCCTATTCCTACAGGGTCAGTCATATAATAATTCAAGGTTTTGGCCACGAAGGTCTAAGGTTCCCCTTTCTCACATTATGCTCTAACTGTCAGGAATACTTACCACTACACCATAACATCAGAGTTCCCAAAACCAGATTTAGGCCACGAAGGCCAAAATCCCTTTTTCCCCAATTGAACAACAATTAGATTTACCTATAATCGGTTTAGGCCACGAAGGCCAAAGATCATAGTTTTTCATTTCTACCCTCAAAATCCTTAACCCTTAAATCAACCTTACTACATCGAAATCTATACATAGAAAATTATAAAAGGCAATACTCCACATACCTTAGACGTTGATTCAAAGCCTTCCCAAATCTGCCAGGGAATCTTTCAACGCTTCTGCCTCCAATTTCCTCTACAGAGCTCTCCGGCCTCAATTCTTACGGTTAATAGAAAATGAATCCTAAAACCCTTCAGAACTCCCTTTTTGTTAAACCTAGACTTGGGTCGCACAATTGGGCTTTCTCCATTATACCCTCACTTACTCCTCACATTTGCCCAAATTACCCTACTTTCACTATTATTTATTTTAAATAATAATAATACTAATAAATTAATATTATATACTATTAATCCAATAAATAACCCAAAAATGAACACTTTTCCAATCATCAACCAAACTACCGAAAATCACCGAAAATGAATATTCTCAATTAAATTAATTAATTAAAATATTCCAATTAAATTTGGGGTGTTACAACTTCTATGTCCCTCCACTCTAATCACATGCAGTTTACAATGAGGATTATGATGTTTTCTGTATTAGAAACTAGTCATGCAGTTCATGAGCATCTTATATGATTTTGATGTTGTTAAGGACAATTTCTAAAGCTTAAACATTTTTGGTGTTTTTTAAGATTGTCATCATTGAATTTCTTGGAATTTTCTCTAAAACAGTCAAGCTTAATTGGAAACAGTGGCTCATATGTGTTGTTATAGGATTTATCAGGTTAATTGATTCTTGTTGAATAAACTTCAATGTTATATTAAGTGGATTTCTATTAATAAGTTATTATAAAGACAAAGAGTCTGTTGTAGTTAGAAGGTCAAGAGATAGTGGCCTATTAATAGTATTTATTTGCTTTAATTTTCTAAAATAGAAGAAATCTCTAGGTCTATATAAAGGCCAAGGTTGTATTTTTATTTCAACAGAATATATAAAAGTAATGCTTTTGTTATCAAATTGGCATCAGAGCTAATGACAAACATGATGAGTCAAATGCCGTTGTCGCGACTAACTAAGACAAATTACGAAAACAGGAGTATCCAAATGAAAGCTCTTCTTGGATCTCAAGATACATGGGAGGTGACCAAAGATGGGTTTGAAGAACCAACAGACACTGCGGGATATACAACAACTTAAAACAAGGCGTTGAAAGAGACGCGATCAAAGGGTAAGACGGCAATGTACATTTTGTTCCAGGTAGTTGACGAATCAGGCTTTGAAAAAGTTGTCGGTTCGACTACGTTTAAAGAAGAATGAGGCACATTAGAAAAATTTAAAAGGAGAAAATCGAGTGAAGTAAGTTTGACTCCAACCTCTTCGTGGCGAATTGGAGAGGATGTAAATGAAGTAGTCAGAAACTGTATCTGACTACATCACGCGTGTACAAATAGTGGTGAACGAACTCGCTAGAAATGGAGAAACAGTGACTGATGCACGAATTGTCGAAAAGATTCTGAGATCTTTAACAAATAAATTTGAGAATATTGTGTCTGCAATAGAAGAGTTGAAGGACCTTTCGACGCTCTCAGTCGAAGATCTCGCTGGTTCTCTCGAAGCACACGAACAATGTAAGATAAAAAAGAAAGAGGAAGTAGTTAAGAAAGCACATCAAACCAAGGAGTCAATCAAAGACGAAAAGGTACTCTACTCTCAAAATTATAGAGGTAGAGGACGTGGTCGTGGGGGTCATGAAAGTGGTTGATGTGGTCAAAGCAGCAATCTTGAAGGATATAATAAAGAGAAGGGACAGTCAAATCAACCAAACTGGCGTGGAAGAGGACGTGGTCGAGGAAGAGGTGGTAGGTTGAATTACTCCAACTTCGAATGCTACAAGTGAGGGAATTATGGTCATTACATGAAGGATTGCAACTCCTACAAATGTTATAACTGTGGTAAAATGGGACATCTTGCAAAAGATTGTCGAGTCGAAAAAAAGGTAGAAGAAACAACCAATCTAGTTTTGGAGCTGAAGCGAATGAAGGTTTTCTCTTGATGGATCAAAATGAAATCAACACCAATGACACTTTGTGGTACCTCTGCTCAGGGGCAAGCAACCATATGTGTGGTCACAAATATCTGTTCAAAGTGATGCAAAAGATTGATGATGGTCATGTGTCATTTGAGGATGTTTCGAAGGTGAAGGTGGAAGGCAAGGGTACAATTTGTTACTTACAGAAGGATGGCTCAATCGGATCAATCCAAGATGTTTATTATGTACCAGATCTCAAGACTAACATCTTGAGTTTGGGGAAACTTACATAAAAAGGCTATTCGATACTTATAAAAGATCAGATATTGCATTTAAAGGACAGGCTAGAGCATCTGATTGCTCGTGTCGAAATGGAAAGAAATAGAATGTACAAACTGAATATGAAAAGCGTTTGATAACAATGTTTGCAAGTCAATGTCGAATACAAAGCGTCACTATGGCATCCATGCTTTGGTCATCTATATCATGTTGGTTTAAGAAGGTTGGTGAAAAAGAACATGGTGCATGGGCTACCATACATAGAGTATGAGAGCATATTTTATGAAGAATGTGTTCTTGTCACACAGACGAAAACCTCATTTCAAAAGAAGGCAGAATGTCAAGCTAAATATATTCTAGAACTGGTTCATACCGACATATGTGGGCCAATCACTCCAGAATCATGCAGTGGCAAAAGGTACTTCGTTTTTTTATCGATGATTTCTCACGAAAGACCTGGGTTTACTTCTTAAAAGAAAAATGTGAAGCATTTGAAGTGTTCAAGAAATTCAAAGTAATGGTGGAGAAGGCAACTGATAGACATGTCAAGGTCGTTCGATCTAACAGAGGTGGTGAGTATACTTTGACATATTTCATGAACTATTATGAGAAGGAAGGCATAAGAAATTTTTTAATTGTACCATATTCTCCTTAACAAAACGGTGTGGCTGAAAGGAAGAACATAACTATTCTCGACATGGTTTGTTCAATGCTCAAGAGCAAGAACATGTCGAAGGAGTTTTGGGCAGAAGCTGTACAATGTGCCATTTATGTTCAAAATATATGTCCTCATGTGAAGTTAGATGTTAAAGCACCAAAAGAGGTATGGAGTAGAAAGAAACCAATAATTTCTCATTTAAAAGTGTTTAGTAGTGTGGCTTATGCTCATGTACCAGATCAACGAAGAAAAAAGCTTGAAGACAAAAATAAAAGGTATGTATTTATTGGATATGATGAGAGGACAAAAGGGTACAAGCTACTCGACCAAACAGGCAAGAAGGTGATAGTGAGTCGAGATGTGTGAATAAATGAATCAAGCAAATGGGACTGGAACAATTTGACATAAACTATTGTTGAGGCAGAAGAGTCATCAGTCGTTATACCAACAAGCACACCAACAAACTCTGAAACTAATGACAGTGAAGATGAAGTTTGACAACCCAAAATGTGAACTCTAAAAGACTTGTATGATTCAACAAGTGAGGTGCACCTTGTATGTCTCTTGGCAGATGCTAAAAACATCAGTTTTGAAGAAGCATTGCAAGAAAATAAGTGGAAAACTGCCATGAATGAAGAGATTAAACCAATTGACCATAACGACACATGAAAGCTGGTCGAATTGCTAAAAGGAAGTCAACCCATTGGTGTGAAGTGGGTATTAAAAAAAAGATGAATGTTCAAGGCGAAGTGGAACGACATAAGGCGCGACTTGTTGCGAAGGGATACAAGCAAAAGGTTGGAATTGACTATGACGAAATATTTGCTCCAGTTGCTAGAATGGAGACAATTTGACTACTAATCTCACAAGCTGCTCAATACAAATGACCAATATTTCAAATGGATGTCAAGTCTGCATTTCTGAATGGTGTGCTCGAAGAGAAAATTCGACTACTAATCTCACAAGCTGCTCGAACAACCACTTGGGTATATAAAAGTTGGAGAAGAGAATAGGGTGCTAAAATTGAAGAAAGTACTTTATGGGCTGAAGCAAGCACCACGGGCATGAAATACACGTAGCGACACATATTTCAAGGAGAATGGGTTCAAGAAATGTCCTTATGAGCATGCCCTCTATGTAAAGAAGAATGGAGGTAACATGTTACTTGTTGCTCTTTATGTTAATGATCTCATCTTCCTGGGTAGTAATGATCAGATAATAGAAGAATTCAAAGGCAAAATAACATGAGAATTTGATATGACAAATTTAGATCTGATGAGATTTTTTCTTGGACTGGAGGTTAGGCAAGTAGAGACAAGAATCTTCATATCACAGGAGACGTATGCAAAGGAAATCCTGAAAAAATACAAAATGAATGATTGTAATCCAGTTTCGACACCAATGGAACCAGGTGCAAAGCTGTCGATATTCGATGGAGGAGAACGAGTCGAAGCCGGTAGATACAGGAGTCTGGTGGGTAGACTTCGTTATCTCACATGTACAAGGCCAAATATATCTTTAAGTGTCGGAATTGAAAGTTGATTCATGGAGGAGCCAGCATATTCACATTGGAAGGCATTGAAGTGAATCCTCAAGTACATCCAAGGAACGTCGTCATTTGGAACTCAAGAACAGAAGACTACAAGTTGGTTGGTTACTGTAGCAGTGATTGGTGCGGATATATAGACGATCGAAAAAGCACTTCAGGATATGTGTTCTTCATGGGAAATACCGCATTTACTTGGCTTTCTAAGAAGCAACCGATAGTAACACTTTCGACATGTGAAGCTGAATATGTAGCAGCATCTTTGTCTGTTTGTCATGCGATATGGCTTAGAAAATTGTTGAACTAGATGGATCTGAAGCAGCAAAGTGCAACGAAGATTCGAATTGACAACAAATCTGCAATTGATCTAACAAAGAATCCAGTAAAAAATGAAAGAAGCAAACACATAGACGTTCGTTTTCATTTTATCAGAAACTATGTGAAAGAAGGAAATGTGGAACTGACACATGTGGCGAGTAAGGATCAAGTTGCACATATCTTTACAAAACCGCTACCAAAAGTACTCTTTGATAAATGTAAAAAGATGATTGGCATAGAGGATAGTAGAAACATTTAAGTTTACAGGGAAATTTTGTTGAATAAACTTCTATCTTATATTAGGTGGGTTTTTATTAATAAGTTAGTGGAAAGATAAAGACTCTGTAATAGTTGGAAGGCCAAGAAATAATGGCCTATAAATAGTATTTATTTTCTTTAATTTCCTAGAATAGTAGAAATCTCGAAGTCTATATAAAGATCAAAGTTGTATTTTCATTTCAACAGAATATATAAAAGAAATGCTTCTGTTATCAATTTTCATATGCTTTTGAATGCATAATGTATCTTGCTAGATCCAAACCATGGTTTTTCATGGGAAACTAACCCCTTTTTCTAATCCAGTATCCATTGCTACCTATACATAATACGAACTTAGGAAAATTGAAGTGAGTGAATGTAACTATGTTGGCATTATGTCAACATGAGTCATAAAAGAAGAAAAGAAAATGATTTCTATCAAGGAAACATATATTACAACATGATATAGTACTGTTGCAAGTTAAACAAGCTTACATTATTGAATATATATATCAACTTTGAGAGATTACATACCATGGATTGGTTTCAAATTCAGACAGCCGCACATTGGTTGCTGCTGTAATTTATTATCCATCATAAGCAACGTAATTTATGTTGTTTGGTTTTCATGCAGCAGACAATGAAAATGATGCATGGCCTGCTCAACTTTAGGACCATGTCTCATCGTACTCTCTCATTCTCTCAATTCATTTATCTTTATAATAAATAAGAAAGAATATGATCGTTGGGGGATGAACTTGAGATTTTCATGAAAAGAACGCCATAGCTAGAGTAGGTAGACTCAACAGTAAATCAAGGGTGGTGGTTAGAAAATCTTTTTAGCCGTTTGAAGTATATTCCTTTTGATTTGAGATAAAACTTGTATTGTCCATAAGGACTATTCATCCATTTAGACACTATGGAACTTTGTCTTTGCATATGAGAATATAATGTATGTTTAGAGTTCAGAATTTTGAGAATAGATATTAGAGTCTAATGATAAGATAAGAATTAGATTAACCATAGTGCATTAGAAGTATCTACTTTAGAAGTGTTGATCGGTGGTAATCAAAGTTGACATTATCTTCAAAACTTCTTCAATCATTGCATTGATTAAGATTCTAATGATGTGCAAAGTTCAAAATCTATTTTATCAGAGTTTAGAATCTCAACATATTGGCTTATTTATAGTCAATTTCATTCCGCTTAAGACTTGATCAGATTAGCCTTTATTTATCTTCTAATTTGTTCAAAGTCTACACACTCATTAAATTATTAGCAACCAAAATTATTCTCTTACACTTGTTATCATTAAAACCAAAGAATAGTTGTAGAACTAAACTTATTCCAACATTAATATCATATGGCACGTCAATCCCCGTGTTTTATGAGTGGGTAATATGTGGTTCTAACCAAGCCCTACATATACGTAAACATTTGGCCTACTTCTTTGTCGAAGAATTTGTTCATTATAGTTCCACTAAAATAATGCGTCGAACTTTTAATAACATGCTCGTATGTTGAATGTGACTCCACACACAAGAGGGTTGGTGAATTGAGGAGAGTTTGAAACACAATAATTTAAAAACATTATTATTATCATTTTCAAAATTTAAAGATATTTTCATTTTAAAAAATAATACAGTAATAGCAACTCAAAATAAATATGCATAAAATAAAGAGTTAAAGATAAAAGAAATAACACCAAAAGTTATACAGGTTCTTCTAAAAAATCTTAATCATATTTCTAAGTTTTGATTTTAAATGTATCAAATAATTCTTAAAAGTTTTTAATAGGTTAAAATTTTGATGTGATTTTTTAAATGTGATGTGGTTTTTGAACATTTAATGAGTAGTTTTTTTAATAATGTAAGATTATTTTAGCTTTTTTTATTTTATTTTGAGGACCTTTTATTTGTTTTTATGTTTGGATTTCTTTTTTGCATGATTAACTTAGTATCTATTGTGCATGTGGCCAGTTTCTTTTTTTTTTTTTTTTTAACCTTTTATCGCCCAATGTCATGTATATATACATTATACTTTTAAAGAAAAAATGGTCTAGCCTTTTTAAACTAGACATATTGTCCCCATTAATAAAATAATGTAATCATAATTTAGGATTTGATAGTGATTTTGAAATATTGATAATTACAAAACTCTTATACCAAGAGTAATTATGTTCTTAGAATGTAAAAACGAATCGAAATTGGAATGTGAAAGGTGAAATAAAAATGTGAGGTAAAAGGCTAGTATTTAGAGAAATTGAAATCAACGATATTTTTGCTTCGTATTAGTATCTTAATACCAATATAATACATATAGATTATGATTCATACAAGAGAAGCAATTCATATCTCACAACATAACATAATAGTTAATTTATATAATCAGACATTTATACCGTTAATATCATATGGAACATCAATTTCCACGTTTCGCAAGTGTAATATGTGGTTTTAACCAAGCTCAACATATATATATATATATATATATATATATATATATATATATATATATATATATATATATATATATATATATATATAGACCTACTCCTCTTTTTAAGAATTTATTTTTTATAGTTCCAGTTAAATAATGTACTGAGCTTTTAAGGATAGGCACAATTGTTAAACATATGACGCTGCACACAATAGGGAGGGTGAATTGTGAGAGTTTGAAAAATAGTAGTTTAATAACTTATGTTTAAAGACATTTTGATGTAAAATGTTATAGTAACGTGTTGAAACAAAATTGGTGAATATCGTATCCCTTGTGTTTTGATGATAACAAAGTATTTAAAGAACAATTGGGATTTCTAACATCTTTTCCAGTATGCAGGTTTATAAGACTAAGAATAGATAAAGAGAAGCTTGAGGAATCCACATCTGAAGTTTAGACTCTAACTTTGAAGACTATGACTTTGAAGACTGTAAAGAAGTAAACTCTAAAGAAAGTCATCCTCTGGTGATCTAGACTTTGAAGCCTCAAAATCAAAAGAAGCAGACTCTGAAGAGTTTAGCCTCTGAAGAGTGAAGTCCTCTAAAGAATGAAGTCTGATGGAAGTGTAATTATAATATGTATGACCTGTGAAATAAAAAAAATTACTAGTTAGGTAAGAACTTAGTAAGTAATCAGTTTATAGTAAGGAGTTTTTGAATCTGCCATTCAGTAACATATGTGGGGCAAAGGCCTTAGCATCCTAAATAAAAACTCTGGCAAGTGATTCACGACTATTCTTACTAAAAACACTAAAAGGTCGACTTTCCTGATGCTAGTCAGGGACAGCCTCAAATGATTAGTTAAGTGTTTGTAAAGTTTTTGTTCAAGTAATTCTTGTCCTTTTTTCCTTAGGGAGAGAGTCTCCTTCATACTTCAGCGTCCACCAATGACCCTTGAATGAGTGCTTCTTCATGTCCCTCATCAAGGAAACTCTAAGTAACGCATGTTGTCTCTCATAATCAACAAATAATTCATTTTCCTTTAGCTACTATAACTCCCTGCCATCATGGAAAAATTTCATAAGCATCCATTTGCCACTATTCAAGTGACTTCTTTTCACTGATCATATGATCGGACCTGACTTGTTTCTATTGTACGATTTCAGCTACAAGACCGACATGTGAATCTTAACTGAATTCCGACTTGTAGATGGTTATGGTTGCCGACCTACTTGCCTCCTCGTACTGAGTTTTCTACAAGTTCGACCTTAGGGAATTTTCGGGATGTACATAAGCCCTCGATCACGAGGTCCTATTAGACTGAAGTGTTTGGACAAGATAATCTTGGAATCCATTCTTCCCTAGAATGACCTCTTACTCGTAGAGACACTTAAGTGTCAGTCATTTCAATGATAGAAAATATTTCTCTCTCCTCATCATGATGGATTTTATGGGAACTCCAATTTGTCACCATTGCTCTTCTTCGGTATGAATTCTTAACCGTTGTAAACTTATTTTTTACAATCGGGACTTTGTTCTTCCATTTTTTAACTACCAAAACTATTTATCTTTTTTCCAAGCATTGGGGACAAATATCCATTTTACTCTGTTGCACACCAAAATTTGACCAACCAATTATTGTATTTGGCTTATGTTTCGACTCATTTTGCATTCTGCATTTATATACCGCATCCATTGCATTTTTGCAGTCAAATTGACTTTATCGGGATTACAGCCTCCCCTGGCGTTTCAGGCATTCCAGGCCAGTTCGAATAAGTTGTTTTGAGAATTTGTGCCCGTCTCGGTGTTTTCAGCTCTCGCTGTTGTTTTTGAGGACATTTCGGTGTCCGGTTTTTACCGCTTATTTCGCTATAGTTGCGCATTTGTTTTCTAATTAATTTAATTGGCTTCCTTGCATTGTTAGAATTTTCCCCTTTATTTTCTAGATTTTTAAATACATTTTTATAGATTTTAATAGTTTTTTCTAGATATTAAATAGGAATTTTTAATATTTTCTTATAGATCTAATAGTTCTTTTAGAATTTTAAATAGATAATTATTTTAAATAGTTAAATAGATATTTGTTTTTAGATATTAAATAGTAGATTTTAATTAGTTTTTTAATAGGATAGTTCTTTTATTATTTTTTTAATAGGGTTAATGGGAGTTTATTTTCTTTTTAGAATTAATAGATATTAGTTTAGATATTAATTGAGTTGTTCAGTTTTAATAAGATTTTCTTAGGATTTATTAGTGTTAATCTTTTTTAGATGTTAATTTGGGTTAATTAGAGTTAGTTTCATTAATTAGGGTCAGCTATTATTAATTAGTAGTATTAATTTTCGTATTAATTGAAGTCATTAGTCCTTTATTTTCAATATTAATCATTAATCGTTAATCCATTAATTAGTCCAGTTAATTAGTCTTAAGTCATAGTGGGCCAGATGTCCAGTTTTTCCAGGCCCAGTTCGTGACACTTGTCACGTATAAAGCCTGCCACGCGTGACACTCAGCACTGGACAACTCACCCTTCCACTCATTCCCTTCACTGACACATCACCAACCATTTGTCTTTCTCCCACACCCTCGCATGGCCACGTGTCTCTCCCTGGCTTCACCGTCTTCCCCTTGCCGTCGGCCATGCAGCCGCCGCTGGCCTCGCCGTAATACCGCCGGAAACTGCAAATCACCGATGAACATTCATCCTCCTCAGAATTCATCAACCAATCTCCAGAAACCGTTCATAATCTTCACCGTTTCTTCATCCAATGGAAACTGTGATTTTTCATCGGAAAACTCAAGATCTTCATCTTCTTCGTGAAGATCCTCAAGAACATTCATCCAGATCGTTCATCGTTCAACAAGCTTTTCCAGAAAGTCCTTCGAATGTTCATCGTTTTTGCTCAATGCTCAGCAAATCTGCGTCTAGATCTTCATACATTTTCCAGGAAATTTCAAGAATCTTCAGTGAACTTCAGAGATTCATCAATCCTCGCGATCTTCGTCCAGATCCAGAATCTTCATCATCTTCGTTCCACTTTCATCACGTTCATCACGAACTCCCAATCTAGGTCTTCAAACAACTCGTTCGTTCAAATTGTTTCCAGATCTCATCATCTTCGTTCATCTAAACTTTGTAGGTGTTCATCAGACTTTCTTCGAAGATCTTCAAGCCAATTTTCCATTGTTCATCAATGTTTCCTCACAATTCATCACCGCTCTCCATTCAATCTTCGTCATCACCAGATCGTAACCATTTCCAGAATCCTGATCCAACTTCAAGAACATGCATCAATCTTCGCCCATAAACCTTTCCAGATCTGCCATCAACATCATATCAAAACTCCAACGCTCCTGTCAAATCTTCAGAGAACCACGAACAAGGACCTTCATCGTTCCATCACCTTCTTTGTTTCTTCACCATTTTTTTCTCTGTTTGAGTTAAGGTCAAGATTTACAGGTTGTGAGGTATTGAGACGGAAGCGATGAAAGAGTTGGAGATGATGGGAGGTTTAACGAGTTGAGATGGTGAGATTGGACGAAGGTTGAAGAATGAACGGTGGGAGTGAGTAGGGTGGGCGAAGGAATGGCGGCGCAGCTGAGGTTAGGGGAGAATAGTTAGGGTTAGGGTTTCAGAGTGAATGGATTGGAAATGAGGAAGGCCCTTGGACGTTTGGGCCATTGGGCCCAATGTGCATTTTGGATTCGTACACCCTCCAATTTCCTGCGCACCACCCCCTTTCCCTTTAGTTTCCTTGTTTTTTTATTTGCTGATTTTTTTGTATTGTGGGCTTAGGGCCCAGTGGTTTTTTTTTCTGGTTTACCCTAGTTTTGCAGATTGTACCCCCTCCCCTTTGGATTTATTTTTTCCCTTGTATTGGATGATATGCTTGTAATAGTTTAGTATTATTTTCCTATTTTCTTTTAGGAGATTATTTTTTTAGGGATTATAATTTAGAATATCATGCATATTTTTTTAATATAGATTTAATATAGAATATTATAGTATTTTAGATAGAAATTTTTATGCTATTTTCATATGCATTTTCTTTTATTTTCTTTAGAATATTTTTCTAGTAGAATTTAATAGTTAATTTTAGGAGTAGACTTTTATTTCCATTTGTTAGTGGATTTTTCTCCTATTTTCTTTTCTATCCGATTTTATTTTTGGCTGGCCGTGTGACACGATTCAATTGGAGAATGATTGTCGATATCATTTCTCTATCTTGTCTTTGACACGGACATCAATACGCTACCTCTAAGAGTTCGATTTATTTTATAAGTCAAACCATGACGGTCTAAGCGTCACATTGGTCTTGATTCGAGCGTCATCGTCAAGGATCCAGAGAGGAGAAGATTGGAAGGGAGCTTGCGCGCATGTCAGGAGCCAACAGGAGCTGCTTCGTTCAACATCATTTTATTCAAGTCTTCAGGCAACCGTCGAGTGTTGTAAGCTGTATCGTTAGATACGTAGGAAATGACAGTTGAGGAGTTCTTCTCAATTGTCTAGGATGTCTAGTATGGTACCCTTTGGGTGACATGCGACGTATTCGCTCCTACGTATTAGGTTTGTGCGTGTCTGTCCCGAGGTCCTTCCCGTTTAGGCGTAAGCCTGTTTCCTCGTTGTTCTCGCCCCCTGGCGATCGAAACCCTTTTTCTCTCGCGTTCAGGCGATTGAGACCCCTTCTCTTGCTCCTGTGCAATTGAGATTCGTTTTCCCGTCGAACTACGTTTGCTCTGATCTCTCGTACCAGACGAGAGTACGTAGGCATAGGATGTGATATCCTAGCGAGCTACCTTTTTCCCTTTCCCCGGTTTTGCTGTAGTTGGCTGAACTACAACTGCTCTAATTTCTCGTATCAGATGAGAATATGTAGGCATAGGATGCGATATCCTAGCGAGCACACTAACAACTAACTTCTCTGTTCTCTCACTGTCGTGCGATCGAGACTTTCCCGCTAACGACTGATGTTCCCTTTCTCTTTCCCGTGCGCAATCGAGACCAGACCGTAGTTCTAGTTCCCATAGGTTTCCATACCTTTCAAACCCGACATACTTCGTCCATTCTATCGCAAACAGGTAGCCTAAGTCTCCGTCGAGCGAGCAGCAAACACCTAACTGCTAGAATGCGTACGCCAATATTGTCAATCCCTTCTCTCACTCCTATGTGATCGAGAACACCCTGTCCAGCCGTAGTTAGCCTGAACTATGTAAGATCTGATCTTTCACACCATGTGGAAGTACGTAGGCACGAGATGCGATATCTCGGCGAGCCCTTTCCCCGTAGTTTCCCGAACTATGATGACTCTGACTTTCCCATTGCACGAGGGAATACGTAGGCATAGAGTGCGATGCTCTATCAAGTCAAATTCTTCCCCTTTAGCTTTAGCAGCTGTAGATAGATTGTTTTTTCACCCGTAGACAAACAAACAAGCATGGATCCCGTCGAGTACGACGGACGTGAGGGGTGTTAATACCTTCCCCTTGCGTAACCGACTCCCGAATCCAGGATTTGGTTGCGATGACCATTCCTTTCCCTCTTTGCGTTAGGTTTACTCTGAGCGTTTCCTTTCCCTCTGGTGGGATAAATAACGCACGGTGGCGACTCTTCTGTCATAGCCGGTTCCGATTTTCACAGTAGCGACAGCTGGCGACTCTGCTGGGGATTTATAGCTGCTGGGGACTTTTCCCATCCCTTATGCTGGGACCGTTTTCCATCCCTTACGAGAGTCAATCCTAGCGCTTGTTTGCTTGTCTTCGGGTGTTTATTTGTGTGCGTTGTATATTACTACTGTATTTATATTTCCTGCACTTGTTATTATCTGTTGCTACTGTGCTGTTTTGGGAAGGGAGCTCTGATGAGAGATAAGTCGGACCTGGGCTTGAGTGCACCTAGCATTAGAGTGGAGATTAGTGACGGACCTGCTTGCTTTGCTCGCACCAGTCCCTATGAAATCCACACTCAGACGAGATTCTCTTTGATGGCATCTTGCCTGGCCCTTTGGGCTCGACAGGTTGTTGGATTTGAGGGTTGTCGACTCTGAGGACCGATCATCTGGGATTCAGCTAAGTGAGGCCGCTTCAAGAGATGATGATGCCACACCTTCTGGGTATCGTATCATCACTCTTGAAAGTCTGTGACACTGATGACCGCATAGGATGCCGAACCTGTGTCAGTTTAGGTCCATACCCGTAAGTGGGAGGGTTTTTGCAGGAAACTTGACTTCCAGCCTACCCGGTATTTTGGTTTTCTCTCGTCAGAGCAAACTTCTCCCGTCAGCAGCGCAGCAGTATTCAGAGCTTTGTGGGGGCTGTGATCCCGTGTTTGTTGCATTTGGCATTGCATTTCATGTGCATCTCATGCGTGCATGTCCGTACTCAGCTGGAACAGAGAGCTTACCAGTCTTTTTTCCAACTCGCAGTTGATTTCCTGGCATTCGCGTTGGACTTGAGTTAGTTTCTGGAAGGGTCATGGACTCCGAAGAGCAGAATCAGTTTGTTACCAGGGCCGAGTTTGAACTATTGAAGAACCAGTTGAGTCAGTTCATGGAAGCCATAACAGCTATGACTAGAGGAGAGAGCAACATTCAGAGGACTCCAGTGAACAATGTAGCCCAGAATGCACAAATTCCTGTCGGAGACAGAGATGCATCTTCTCTCCGTGACACAGACTACCAGCATTTCACCTTCCCTGTGCCAGATCGTCAGAGGGCCGCTCCGAGGGTCAATGCTGAGAACACTAGGGTTGCTGAGGATACGAGAAGACTTCAGCTGTTGAAAAATTAGGCGGCTGCCTTGATGAACAAGAATACTCTTGACCTGAATGCTGCGAGCATGTGTTTGGTGTCAGGCCTTGTGTTGCCTCCGAAGTTCAAAATGCCCAATTTTGAGAAGTACAAAGGGGATAGCTGTTCGAAGCTAAATTTGGTTATGTTCTGCAGAAGGATGACTTTACATGTCACCAATGACAAGGTCATGATTCACTGTTTCCAAGATAGTTTGATCGGAGCATCTTTGGATTGGTACATGCAGTTGAAGAGTGATAGCATCAAGTCATGGTCGGATTTAGCCAATGCCTTCGTGAAGCAGTACAACTACAACTTGGATATGGATCCTAGTCGCGTGCATTTGCAAGAATTATCTCGGGCGGATAACGAATCCTTTAGGGGGTATGCGCAGAGATGGAGAGAATTGGCTGCTCGTGTTCAACCACCGCTTGTGGATAGAGAAATGGTTGACCTTTTCGTGGACACTTTGAAGGGTCGTTACTATGACGCATTGTTCAGCTGTGGAAATGCAAGCTTGCGGACTTGATAAGAGTAGGAGAACATGTTCAAAGCGGAATCAAGAGCAGAAAGATTCAGGACATTCCTTATACTGCAGTTTATGAAAATGAATCAATTGTCAATTCTCAAGAAGAATGGGAGAAAGGAAGTGATGTTGTCTCAGAATCTCCCGTACCTCAGATTCAGTATCCTGACACTTCGAGTGCTCAGAGTCAGCAACTTGTTGGGTCTGTATGTCAGATATCTGTTACCCGCCAGAGTCAACAGTCGTATTATCGTCAGCCGCGTCAGCACGCCCGACGAAGACCAAGGAAACCTGAAAGGCAGTTTACTCAGCTACTGGTGTCGTATAGTCAATTGTTGCAGGATTTGGTCAAAAGGGGGCTGATAGTGCCGAAGGAGACCAATCCAATGATCCCGCCTTATCCCCCAGGTTTTGATGCCAACGCTCGCTGTGAGTACCATGTTGGGGCACAGGGGCATTCAACAGATGACTGTAAGGTGCTTCGAAGCCAGATTCAAGCATTGATAGATTCTAACAGGATATCTGTCACGCCTCATGGTGTCAACCTTCCTTTATCCAGCCAAGTGGGTGAATCAGTTCAGGTTATGGGAGAGTTCACTGATAGCAGATGTTCGGAAAAGTATCAGGATGACTTCGACGAGTAACTCTGAAGATGGCTGGCTCAGCAGCAAATCAAGTTCTAACAGCTCGGTTCCCAGCAACTGGCAATCTGTGTTTTATCATGTCATTTCGTTGCATTTGTAGTGTCTTTTCTGTTAAAAGCGCAAATTGCATTTGTAAAACTTATATTGTTTTCAATTGATATTGATAATGAAATGAGTATGCATGTTTTGATTCAGTTCATTCATGTTCACTAATAATGTTTTTACAGATGTCCAACGCTTGGTTAAACGGAATCTGGGGAGGATGACGAAAATGAACGGCATGCGAGCTTCCGATTGTATGCTTTTGAAATAAAACCTGCTGATGATGTACAGGCATTGTTTCAAATCCCTCAACACCGGAGATATAAGGATGATAATCCCTTGTCAACCCCTTTGAGCCTAGTAGTAGGAGTTCTTTATGAAAACGAAAAACCCTCAATCTTAACCTGGGGCAGGGTAGGTGTTAGCTAATTTGACCGAGCGTCCAAATCGAAGAAGGGAGTGTCTGTTCAAGGATCAATCACACCTCTAGAGGTCGTGCCTAAAAAACCACAGTGGTTAAGCGGTAGGAGTGAAACAGTCACATTGTTCCCCAATGAGTCAGACAACCAGTGTCACACGACTTGTCGGAAAAAAAACGAAAGGCGAAAAGAATCAAAAGCCCGCTAAGTCAAAACTTGAAAACAAATGACTTAGGCAAAAAAAAGGGCATCCCGTTGGACTTAATAATCAAAAGAAGCTCAAAAGAGCCAGTCCAGGAAAAAAATAGGGAGGGCGAAAAACCGGAAAAATGAAAGGGATTACAAAAGAAAAATCCTCGAACAAAATACGAGTCGTGTGACCCAAAAACAAAGAGTGAGTGGCTGTCACTCCAAAAATTCATGGTTTCTCGAACCATCACTCCTATCCTTCAACTTCTGAGAAGTGAGCGCTAAGGTCGAATTAGCTAAACGTAGAATTGGAGAACATCAAAGTGAACGGGTGGGTGAAAATAAATTTTGAGCCTTTATCCTTTCCTTCAAAACTATGAGCCTGACCACGTTACAACCTTCAAAAGTCCTAATTGAAGCACGTTTGTTTTGAAGGCATACATCGATAAGATCGCGTCGAAGCTGACTCCTAAAAGGGTTCTTCTTACCATGTTGGTACTGATGTTGATATTCTGATAGATGATTTGTGCATTACATACCATAAACTGTTTTTTTCCTTTTCCAGTGAACATATTGGATGTCAAAACTGTCATATGCATTGCATTAATTTATCTTTTGTGCAGAACAATTGGTTTTACTTGCGGGTGTTGAAACTCCTCAGAATGGCGTCCCCTCCACCAGTTGAAACTCCTCATAATGGCGTCCCCGTGACCGGGGGGAACGGCAGTGCCAACGGCAATGTGATAGCTAACATGGGACTCAACGGAAATACGACGGGCGTCGATAATGGGAGTCTTGAAGCTAATGTCAATGTTGGGCTGGGCAACGACAATGCAGGTGTCGGGAATCTATTTGGGCCCCAGCCGTGGTTAGAAGACCGTCAGGACGATGTGTTCTTGCAGAGAGGTGCTGAAGGGGAGCTGACTGCTGAAGCACGTATGAGGTTCAAGGCACTCGAGGATAAGAGGAGGAACATCGAGAACCAGAACACCCTGGGCGTTGATATGTCCAAGTTGGGACTGATTGCTGATTTTAAGGTGCCTCCCAAGTTCAAGGTACCTGACTTTGAAAAGTATAAGGGCACCACTTGCCCTCGCGTCCACCTGAGATCATATTACCGGAAAACGTCAGCTCATTCTGAGGATGAGAAGTTGCTGATGCACTTCTTCAAGACAGTCTGTCTGAGCCCTCCCTCGAATGGTACATGAGTCTGGAGCCTACTAGTGTGCGCACGTGGAAGGACCTTGCTGAAGCATTTGTGCACCACTACCAATACAACAGCGACTTGGCCCCGAACCGAGTTCAACTGCAGAATCTGTCGCAAAGGAGCAACGAAGGGTTCAAGGAATACGCCCAGCGGTGGCGTGAGTTGGCAGCCAGGGTTCAGCCGCCGATGGTTGAACGTGAGCTTGTGCAGATGTTCGTAGCCACCCTTCCAGGGGTTTACTATGAGAAATTGGTCAGCGGTATGTCCGGAACCTTCTCAGATCTCATTATCACTGGTGAGCACATCGAAAATGGGATCAAACTCGGGAAAATTCAAGGTGAGTCATCCTCAGCTGGAGGAGGCGGAAAGAAACCTTATGGTGGCAAAAGACGGGAAGGAGAAACGAGCGCTGTGTCCAACGCTCGAAGGAAGGGTAAAGGCCCTCACCAACAGGTGGCCAGTATAACTATCCCGGCAGTTCAACAGCCACAACAGCAGCAACCGAATCAACAAGGGTACAGAAAGTATCAGATCGGGCACCTCTGTCGAGTCGTCACCTCGAGACACCGCCCATGTCGTACGCGCCACTATTGCAGACTTTTCTTCAGCTACAGTTGATCCAGAAGAGAACCTTGGCTCCCTTGACAGGGGCACCTGCGCCAGGTTATGACGCGAGCGCAACTTGTGAGTTTCACTCAGGGGCACCAGGCCACACAGTAGAAAATTGCAAAGCCTTCAAGCACAAGGTGCAGGACATGGTGGACGCTAAGATCATCAACTTCTCCGATAATGTGCCAAATGTCACGAAGAACCTTATGCCGAATCATAGGGGAGGTGGAGTGAACGCTATTATCGAAGACGAGAGCTTAGATTTGTTGACTGACGTCAGAGATCTGAAGACGCCGCTTAGCTTCGTTAAAGCTAAGTTGATGAAAAGGGGTTTCTTCCCAGGTTGCGGAGAGCTGTGTATGGACTGTGCTACTAGTCCTGATGGATGTGAACAGCTGATAGAGGGAATTCAAAGTCTGATTACTGAAGGGATTTTACAGTTTAGCCGGAGGGCCGAATGTGGATCGGGAGAGGTAATGCTGAAGCAAGATGATGAGGTCGCCACCATCACCATCCCTCGCCAGACGATAACTATTTCTTCACCCAGGCCGCCCACGATTACCATCACCAAAGCTGGGCCGATATCGTTCGAAAGCACTAATGCTGTCCCATGGCATTACGGGGCTGAAGTCTATTGCAACGGACAGAAGTTGGAACTAGAACCGTTTGGGTCGTCTGTGGAGAACCTTGCGGGAATCAGTGGTATTACTCGTAGTGGAAGAGTGTTTGCACCACCTGAGGTCGTGGCGGACAAAGCGGACAGAGCTGATGCAACTGATAAAGGGAAAAGTAAAGTCGTTGAAGAGATCCCTCGTGGGGTAGACAAAGACTTACTTGTTAAAGACGCCGAGGAATTTATGAGGTTGATTAAAAAGAGTGACTACAAGATTGTGGATCATCTCCATCAAACGCCCTCGAAGATTTCCATCCTGAATTTGTTGTTGTGTTCTGAAGCACACCGCAATGCGCTGCTGAAGGTGTTGAATGCCGCGTATGTACCGCAGGAAATATCGGTAAACCAGCTGGAAGAGGTCGTAGCCCATGTGAATGCTGGAAATGGGTTAGGGTTCACTGACCTAGAGCTGACGCCGAAGGGGAGGAACCACAATAGCGCCCTGCACATCGCGATAGAGTGTAGGGGAACAATCATGTCTCATGTGTTGGTAGACACGGGGTCGTCGCTCAATGTTCTTCCGAAGAAAGCATTGATGAAGTTAGACACTCGCGGAGTGATTTGCACACCCAGTGATCTGGTTGTGAAGGCGTTCGATGGAACCAAACGCCATGTTTTCGGGGAGGTGACGTTGCCAATCCAAGTCGGGCCGGAAACATTCGATGCGATCTTTTATATTATGGACATCATGCCTGCCTACAGCTGTCTCTTGGGCCGGCCGTGGATCCATGCTGCGGGTGCTGTGACCTCCACGTTGCACCAGAAACTCAAGTATGCTATCGGAGGTAGCATCGTGACCGTATGCGGCGAGGAAGACATAATGGTGAGCCATTTATCATCCTTCAAGTATGTTGAGATGGATGGGGAAATCCACGAAACCCTATGCCAAGAGTTCGAAGCCGTTAAAGTGAAGGACGTAGCTCCTGTAGTCACTGAAAAGCCAGAGATGACTCTCTCTTCCTTCAAGGAAGCTCGGGCCGTTGTCCAAGCCGGGTCTACCCCAGGCTGGGGGCGAATTTTGGAGATACCTAACAAGCAAGATAAGTTTGGTTGGGATATTCTCCTGGAGCTGAAGCTTCTTCTTCTAGCAGTGCGTCTCGAGGTAAAGGGCCGATCCAGTTTACCAGTGGCGGGGTGATATTTGAAAGCGTCAACGCGGTGTCTGAAGACAGCGGAGATAGCGACTGTGACCTCGACTCTTGGATCCAGCCAAGCAAGCCAGGCGAGAGCCTTACCAACTGGTCCGTCAAGGATATCATCCAGATGACAAGCGAAGAGTAATGATTTACTTTTTCCAATCATTGTTCAACCCTATGTCCTACCCGGGGAATAGTGGTTTTATTGTCAGGGCCTTGTTGGATTATGTACATGCATTTTATCAATAAATCAAAAGGCGTTTTTCTTCGTATTTAAATATTATGATCTCTGTTATTCTTGTTTTATATTTGTTTTGAAAAACAATAAAATGGCAATGAGGTTTGTGCTAACCTGCATATCCTTGTTTTAAGCTTAACCCTTGTTATTGCAGGATCCACATGACAGATGACATCGACTCTGGACCTTCTACGGCTCACTTCGACTTCGATTGCCCGATCTATCAAGCCGAAGAAGAGATTGATGAAGACGAAGACCTTCCTGAAGAGTTGGCCCGCTTGTTGAAACAAGAAGAGAGAGTTATTCTGCCTCATGAAGAGGAGATCGAGATTGTGAATCTGGGTTCTGAAGAACTCGTCAGGAACGTCAGGATAGGGGCTGCATTGCAGAATGATGTCAAGCAGAGACTGGTCGAGATGCTGAGAGTGTATAGTGACGTCTTTGCTTGGTTATACGAGGATATGCCTGGACTTGACACTGACATCGTGGTACACCACTTGCCGTTGTGAGAAGATTGTCCTCCCGTCAAGCAGAAGCTTAGGAGTACACGACCAGATATGGCCGTTAAGATCAAAGAAGAAGTGCAGAAACAGCTTGATGCTGGCTTCTTAGCGGTCACTACTTACCCTCCGTGGGTCGCCAACATAGTGCCTGTACCGAAGAAGGACGGTAAGGTACGAATGTGCGTCGATTATCGGGATTTAAATAGGGCGAGCCCTAAAGATGATTTCCCGCTGCCTCATATTGATGTGTTGGTCGACAATACAGCTCAGTTCTCCGTGTTTTCGTTCATGGATGGCTTCTCCGGTTACAATCAGATCAAGATGGCGCCGGAGGACATGGAGAAAACTACGTTTATTACTCCTTGGGGAACATTTTGCTACAAGGTAATGCCTTTCGGTCTGAAGAACGCAGGGGCCACTTATCAACGAGCAATGGTTACTTTGTTTCATGATATGATTCATCATGAGATTGAAGTCTATGTTGATGACATGATTGCGAAGTCCCAAATGGAGGAGGGGCATCTGGTCAATTTGCTGAAGCTTTTTGAGAGGCTTAGGAAGTTCAGGTTGAGGCTGAATCCTAACAAATGTACTTTCGGAGTACGGTCCGGAAAGTTACTGGGGTTTATCGTGAGCGAAAGAGGCATCGAGGTTACTGGGGTTTATCGTAAAGCGATACAAGAAATGCCAGTGCCGAAAACAGAAAAAGAAGTTCGTGGTTTCTTGGGCAGAATAAACTACATTGCAAGGTTTATCTCTCAGCTCACGGCCACGTGTGAACCGATGTTCAAACTACTAAAGAAAGATCAGGCGATTATCTGGAATGAGGATTGCCAGAAGGCATTCGACAAGATAAAGCAGTATCTACAGGAACCTCTGATCTTGATACCCCCAGTGGCTGGACGGCCTCTAATCATGTACTTGACAGTTCTTGAGAATAGTATGGGGTGTGTTCTCGGTCAGCACGACGAGACGGGCATAAAGGAGCATGCCATTTATTACTTGAGTAAAAAGTTCACTGACTGTGAATCTCGTTACTCGATGCTGGAGAAGACGTGTTGTGCACTAGCCTGGGCTGCCAAACGTTTACGACAGTACATGCTCAACCACACCACCATGCTAATTTCGAAGATGGATCCGATCAAGTACGTCTTCGAGAAGCAAGCGCTTTCGGGCAGGATTGCCAGATGGCAAATGGTGTTGACGGAATATGATATTCAGTACATTTCCCAGAAGGCCATCAAGGGAAGCGTATTGTCTGAATACCTGGCCGAACAGCCGATCGAGGATTATCAGTCGATGAAATTTGAATTCCCTGATGAGGATATTATGTTTCTTAAAGCGAAGGATTGCGATGAGCCGTTGCCCGACGAGGGGCCAGATAGGAAATCCCAGTGGAAATTGATATTTGACGGGGCGGTTAATTCTTACGGAAGTGGCATTGGGGCGATCATCACGACTCCCCACAGATCCCACATCCCGTTTACTGCGAGACTGACGTTTCCAGTCACCAATAATGAAGTGGAGTACGAAGCACGCATCATAGGTCTAGAAGAAGCAATTGATTTGAGAATCAAGAACCTAGACGTATATGGTGACTCAGCGCTTGTGATCAACCATATTAAAGGGGAGTGGGAGACTCGTCAATCGAATTTGGTGCCGTACATGAACTATGCCAGAAGGCTACTTCCGTTCTTTGATCGAGTGGAACTCCATCATGTGCCCAGAGTAGAAAACCAGATGGCTGATGCCTTAGCCACGTTGGCTTCAATGTATAAAGTCAATTTTTGGAATGAAGCTCCAAGGATTGTCCTTTCTCGTCTTGATAGACCTGCATTTGTCTTTGCGATCGAGGAAGCCGCCGACGGCAAGCCATGGTTCCATGATATCCAGACCTTCCTTATGACTAAGGAGTATCCTGCGGGAGCGTCAACCCAGGATAAGAAGACACTGAGGAGGCTGTCTGGAAATTTCTATCTCAATCCTGATGGAGTTTTGTATAAGAGAAACCATGATCTCGTGCTACTCAGATGTGTAGATGAGAAAGAAGCGAGTAGGCTCATGGAAGAAGTCCATGAAGGCACATTTGGTACGCACGCCGGCGAGCATGCTATGACGAGAAAGATCCTGAGAGCAGGATACTACTGGCTGACGATGGAATCGGATTGCTTTAAATTCGCAAAGAGATGTCATAAATGCCAGATTTATGCTGATAAAGTTCATGTGCCGCCGTGCCCGTTAAATGTCATGTCCTCCCCGTGGCCGTTCTCCATGTGGGGCATCGACATGATAGGCAAGATCGAGCCCACCGCGTCTAACGGTCATCGCTTAATTCTAGTAGTTATCGACTACTTCACCAAGTGGGTGGAGGCAGCCTCATATGCTAATGTGACCAAGCAGGTGGTGGCTAAATTCATATAGAGGGATATCATCTGTCGTTACGAAATTCCCGAGCGGATCATCACTGATAATGGTTCGAATCTGAATAACAAGATGATGAAGGAGCTGTGCCAGAGTTTTAAGATTGAACACCACAACTCATCTCCTTACCGGCCGAAGATGAATGGCGCCGTTGAAGCGGCCAATAAGAACATAAAGAGGATTGTTCAGAAGATGGTTGTGACCTACAAAGATTGGCACGAGATGCTGCCATTTGCCTTGCACGGTTATCGTACCACAATATGTACATCAACCGGGGCAACTCCTTTCTCCTTAGTGTACGGTATGGAGGTTGTCCTACCGTTAGAAGTGGAGATCCCTTCTTTGTGAGTTTTGGTTGACGTGAAACTCGACGAGGCAGAATGGATTACGAACCGATTGAACCAACTCACCCTGATGGACGAGAAGAGGTTAGCATTGATTACGCATGGTCGTCTGTACCAAAGCCGAATGAAGAAAGCTTATGATAAGAAGGTGCGTCCTAGGAGCTTTCAGACGGGTGATCTCGTCCTGAAGAAGATTCTTCCTCCACACTCCGATCACCGGGGCAAGTGGACTCCTAATTACGAAGGTCCATATGTCGTCAGCAAGGTCTTCTCGGGAGGAGCTTTGTTGTTATCCACGATGGATGGTGAAGATTTTGCATCCCCGGTGAACGCGGACGCAGTTAAAAAATACTTTGCTTAAAAAATGACCCGCTGGAAAGAAAAAGAATATCCAGGAAAAAATGGGGCATCCCGGCGAACCATATAAAAGGAAAAAGGTTCGGGCAAAAATTAGGGATATAAATCGAAAAAATGTACACTCGCAATGTCGAAAACCTGGATGGGCGACTTCGGCAAAAAAGGGTATCCCGGTGAACTGAAAACCCGCAAAGGGCGGTTCACGCAAAAATTAGGGATTTGAAAAAGCAAATGACTGCGTTCCGCGTGTGGACTGTATTTGTTTAGTGGTTTGGAAGACCTGAGGGCCGTTTATCTGAATAAATCTCTTCTGAAGCTGAAGCCTCGGAGAAGTATCGAAGTCGAGTGGGTCATAGAGGGATCAACTCATGGTGTTCGTCTACGCCTCGTTGCCGACATTTGTATATACTGATGTATATTTATGTTTTGTTTTTACGCGGCTTCCTCATTCCAGGAGCTTGCATCTGTTGCAAAACATTTTTACCCATTCAGGGGTTCGTTATCAATAAAATGTATACTATTCAGCAATTCTGTTTGTCTGTTTAGCATTTACCTGTTTTGTTTGCAAAGAAGAACGCCGATGTTTTTGACAAAATGCGCATACATAAACTTATTGGCCTAGGCCACTGATTGTTGAAACAATGAATTACTTAAACATTGTCACAAGATGATAACCTTGATAGGTCCCTTTGAGAAGGGCATCTTGTCTGTTTGTTTGTGTTGTTGTAGGTGTAGCATATTCCAGGCAGTACGTTGTACGCGTCCCCGAGCAGGATGATTCCTCCTTCTCCAACAAAGTTCAGCAGCCTCTCCCCGCAGAGTCTGAACGTGAGATCGTCAGCATTGATATGTTTCCTCAGGCAGAGAAGATTCTCTCCCCAGTCAAGTACATCCTGAAGGAATGTCGTCCCCCCAGCTGAGTCGTTCACTGAAGTATGCAGCAATTGATAGTTCCAGACTGAAGTGTCCAGCGGAATTGAGATTCCCCACAGAGTCGTACTCTCCCCCAAGCAGGACGATTCCTTCTTCCCCAGGAGAGTTTGCAGATCCCCAAGAGAGCCGAGTCCTTGGAAGCTGCTCAGGCCATGATTGGTTTTCCCCAGTAGAGTGTTGAATAGCTGATGTCGTATTTCCCTACCGGAGTCGTTATCTCAAGGGAAGTGGCCGTGAAGGCTGTGCAGTTTATTTCTGCAATCGACATCGCTCTCCTCAGCAGGTCCAAGTTCTCGTAGAGCTTCGTTCCCCTGCAGCAGTCAACTAAAGTTTGCTTCCCCGTGCGGAGCCCGATTTAGATTGGTGTGGCTTTTTCGCCGTGGCAGGATGATTCTTTCCTCCACCAGAATGGTTCTTTCTCCTTGACAGGAAGATTCTCTCGTCAGCATTTAGTTTGCTGACGGGGTCGTAGCATTTTGCATGATTGCATAGCATTTATGATAAACGCGTAGCATTTCCACCGTGTGGAGCATTGCGGCATATGCAAATTAAACATGAGCCAGGTCGTTACCGTTCTTGTTTTGCAGGTGTTCCTCCGCAAGGTCGCTTGCCCAAGATGATTCTTGAATTCTCCCCAGCAAGGTCGTTTGCTCAAGATGATTCTTAAAATCCCCAGTGCAGTCGCCAGAGTTGGTTGCTCAAGTTGATGCTTAGAGTTCCCGGCAGAGTGTTTGCTCAGGATGATTCCTGAAATCTCCAGCATAGTTATTGGTTCAGGATGATTCTTGAAGTCCCCCCGGAGTTATTTGTTCAAGAGGATTCTTGATTTCCTCAGCAGAGATGATTCACTCAGAATGACTTCTGGATTCCCGAAGCAGAGGTACTTGATAGTTCTCCAGAATCCCTAGCGGAGGTGCGTTATCCCTAGCAGGTTTCCGAACAGCGAAGTTGAAACTTCCCTCGAAGACTTGATGATTGAAGTCCAACCGTATTGACGAAGCGGCTCTCCCAGCGGATGCGGAGTTCCCGATGGCAGAAGTTTGGGTATCCCCAACTGGTTCATGATTGACCGAGAATTCTATTCCCGACTTACTGATGAAGTCCGGCTGATGCCCAAAAATTCCCCCGAATGCCCGATGGCATGATTAACTTGATCGGTGACCTGATGAGTCCCAAGGAATCTTGATGCCTGACGGCATGATCGACCATGTATTACCGGTTACCGTGTGACCAATCCCCCAGTTAGTTGCCGTGCAGCTAATATTTCAGTTTTCGAAGATTTTTTCCCATCAGAGTACCGTGTACTTGTGCAGTTGGCAAATTTCCGGGTTTGTCGGTATTAAACCATATCGAACCTTGATTGGTTGAGAGTCGTTCACTTCTAACCCAGTCAGGTTCAAGCCGCTTGAATAGGGGCAGCTGTTGCACCCTAAAATTTGACCAACATTTCTTTACCTAGCTTATGTTGCATTTCATTCACATTAGCATTATCATTTGCATTTCATTGACATGTGAGCAGGAGATCAAGAGGTATGATTACCAATCAAGAGCTATACAAGACTATGAAGCTAGCCAAGAAGGTTATTCAATTGTTCAAAGTTTGATATCCTTGTTAGAGAAGTGAAAAGATCCTCAGAGAGAGTGGTTGAAACCAAGAGTGTGTGCCTCCTAACTTGAGAGTTGTGTGAAGCTCATCAGATGATTCTGAAGCCAAGAATGTGGACTTGAAGCCTTGAGAGAGCTTATGAGATGTCTTGAAAGCCATCATGAGGCCTAGATAGGTCATGGTGCAAGTTTAAGAAGCCTCAGCCATGAGTGGTGTAATTAGGGTTTGACTGGGTCAACCTAGGTCAACTGATGATTTGAACAAGGTTGAGACCTAATTCAAGAGCCATGTGATCATGGATTGATGCATTTAGATTCTATAAGGATGATTCCAAGGTTAAATCATCATGATTGAAGAGTTTGAGAAGTTTCAAGCTAGGGTTTCTAAGGCTTGACAGTGTAAAATCCCCTAGTTTGACCCCTATCTTCAAGGCAGTTTAGCTCAAGATGTGATTGTCATCTCATCTTACCCCAAACATGAATGTTTTAGAGCTTATTCTTAGATTTAATTTGAGTACTAGAATCCCTTGATAGGATTTGTAGAACTCAAGTTATGACTTTGAATAGTTACAGGTCATCTGAGGTATGTGAATCTGGGGCCTTGAAAGTTACCCAACTTGCATCAAACGTTTGCCCAAGAAGGATGATTCCTATGAACTTTTAGTAAACATTAATGTTGTTCCTTATTCTATTAGATTTCTATAGAGTGCTAGAAGTCCTTGATAGGATTTGTATAACTCAAGTTATGGCTTTGACAAGTCAAGGGCATTTTGGTCATTTGGAGATTACAGGTCATTTCAAGCATAAGGCCATAACTCCTATTTCTAAGCTTCAAATGGAAAAATCTTTAACATCAAACTTGTTCAAAATGATATTTTAAGGCTAGAAAGGAGGTCATGAGTTATTGGAAATGCTTGTAGCTTAAATTTGCAAAAATGACCTAAAATAAGGGTATAAGTTAAATAAACCAAAGTTGGAAATTGATATTTTCAACCTACACATCCAAACCATGGAATGTAATATATCATTTTGACTCTAGAAAACATTTTAAGAACATTGGTTTAGCCACATTTTTTATTTGAGATCTAAATTGTGGACTTGCTTTGAAAAGCACTTACTTGCATATTAAGTAACACTTGCAAAACTCAAAATCAAGGCATGAGCAAGGCTTTTTGCAAGCTAAACACCTCTAATATCTCACTAGGGGAGAAATTGAAAGTGAATGGGATGAATTCCAAGCTGTTTGCAAGGATTGTACATGTCATGATACATGATTGGAAATCTCATGACATGAGAAGTGGAAAATCTCATTGGAAGGATCTAGAGGGTTCTAGATCATCCAAACATCATCTATATAAGGAGTAGAGTGGATCCATTGAAGAGGTTGGTGATCATTGAGGGAGAGAGCATAGCTTGAGATTGAGTTTTCTTGGATTGCAATTGAAATCGGTTTCACCAAATTCCTCATTCTCCATCCATTTTCTTGATTGATACTTCTTCCATGGATGTCAAGGAGTGATTCCAGATCATTTTCAAGAAGAATTGGTGGCTAAATCGTGTCTGAGCAAGTGAATTTCTCCACCTGCAACTCACCATCGGGTTTCAAGATTCAAGCACTTTCAACTGGTTCTTTTGCATACAGAAGCAAGAAGAAGGTTCAGTGATCGTGTCTGCAAGATTGTAGAGCTTGATTTGGAGGTTTAGGGCATTTGTTCAACCAAGATTTTCAGGTTGGTACCTTTCTTCCTATAGCATGATTTAGGTAGAATTAGGTTGAATTAAGGTGTTAGATTGATTGTAGAATGGTGTAGGATGGATTTCAGATAGTTAATTGGGGAATTAGAGATAAATTAGGTGGATTGCCATTTTCGGTTGAGATTGGGATATGGTGAATCTTGAGCTTTCAGAGGAAACTAAGGGTATGGTTGAGTTCGTGGCAAGATTTGGGATGAATTTCATGTTTTGACCGTGTGCAATAGAGGCTCCTAGAGAGAACTAGGGTTGAAGGTGATGACCGGAGCTCCACCGGTGGTGGCCGGAGCTGGGCGCGAAGCTTAGATGTTTGAAAGGTTGAAGATGAAGTTTGTACCGTTGGATGATGGTTTGACTTGGACTTTGAGGCTGATCCAATGGCCACGTTTTAAAGTTGATTTGTGAAGGATCTGAGTAAGTGAAACGATGCGTTTCACTTACTAGCTGGTTTTGGGCTTAGTGAATTAAGCGCTATCCACACACCCCTGATGGCCCAACCCATGATTTTAACTGGTTTTGATTGCTATCCACACCGTGCGCTTGTTTATTTTAATTGGATTTTCTTTTAATTTTCATTTTATTCATGATTCTTGTAAAATTCATATAAAATTGAAAATTAATCCAATTAAACCCATTCTTTTTGCATTTTACTCATGATTGAGTATAATATTTTTTAGAGAAAAAATATTTTCATTTCATGTAATTTCTGATTTAATAGGAATTTTATATTTTAATTGATATTAGAATGATTATGTTTGATGCATATTTTTGTGGATTTTTGTGTGATCTAATGGTGATGATTTTGATCCTAATTTTTTGTGTGTAATTAGGTTAGACAAGTATGATCCCGTAGAATTTTTCTCACATTTTTGTGATGAAAATAAGTGTGCTTTCTATATTGATATTTAGGTGCTTCCTTTTAGGGTTTTAGGTTGGATACCTTGTAATGTAGGATTTAGTTATAGGTCCAATTTGATGGTTTGTTCTCTTAAATTAATGTGGTAGAGTCATGATTGACCTAGGTTCCCATAGTAATTTTTGTAGGATTTTACAATTGATTTTAGTATTTTAGTTAGGACTAACTTTAGTACTAGGTTTTAGGTGATCCTAACCTACTAATTCAACTAGTTTAACTTCTCTAGTTCCCTTAGATTAGGGTTTGTGCTTGGTTTGACTTTGGTTGAGATTGAAGACAAGTTGAAGACAAGAGGAGGATGCTTGAAGTTGCTTGGAGCTTTTGGATTTGTCTGTGCCTGAAGGTGTCTGATGAAGATTAGGAGATAGGACATAGGGAGAGCCTTGTAGTTAGAATGATTTCTTTCACAAACAGGGAAAGCATCTTGTACTTCCATTCCTCCCAATGACTAAAATTCCTTCTCAGATATTCACATCCCTCCTTTGGAGGGATGAGTGGCTTTATCTGGGAAGTAGAACTCTGAGGGAACCAGTCTCTCATAATGATGAACCCTTACAGGCTTCCTTTGGTTGTCAGTACGCTGTTTATCATTTCCTCTCATTCTGTTAAATCAATTATCTTCTTGTTTGAGTATCTTGAAAGATGTTAGACTTGAGTATGAAGATGAGAAATTCATTAAAGAGGGTGGAAGAGGATGATTCCTTGAGCATTGCCATTGCAGCTGAAGCTTGAAGAGCTTGAAGAACAAGTTGATACTTGAAGGTCCAGTGGAGATTGAATGAAGAGCTAAGGCTTGAAAGAAAAGTGAATAGTGAAGTTGACACTTCTAAGTGATTAAAGATTACTCTGAGAAGCTGAAGCTTGTAGATGAAGAGAGAAGACCAAGGTGATATTGGTAAATCAAAGAGAGCTGAAGCTTGAAGACTGAGTTGATACTTATGAAGAGGATTCAATTGAGATTGAGTGTAGAGCTGAAGCTTGAGGAATAAAAGATGAGTTGATATTCACATTGATGCTTGGAGAGCCTGAAGGAAACAAGTTGATACTTGCAGTTAACAGTGAAGCCTGAAGGTGGAATTGACTGAAGAGCTGAAGCTTGGAGAAGAGAGAGCAAGTTGATACTTGCCAGTGAAGCTGATAGCCTTGAAAGGTGGTTGAGGTCTGAAGACTGGATTGATGTTAGAAGAGCTGAAGCTTGGATTTGAGGGAGTTGTTGATCTGCTTTCTTGTCCGTTTTCTTTCTGTGCTGATGTGCCTTGTTTGACATGCTTGATGCATTAGAATAAGTTCATATCTATACTGACTTTAAGCTAGAGCATGATTGCACTAGAGGTTGAGTTGCTCCCTCTGCTTGTATTGTTACTGTATGGCTTTGCTTGCGGGTATTCGGTAGAGCCCTGCTCCCTTGCCCATGTGGTTTATTTTGCTTGACAACATTTCATTTCTTCTGTATGACTGAAGTCTCTTATATTTTTCTTGATAGCATGTTGTTACTTTGATGTATGATTGCAGTTATTCATATCTGGCTTGAGGTTGAGATGAGCTTGTGGAGGCTGACACCCCACACACATTTCCTCCCTCACTTGCATTGCATGCATTTTACAGTCGCTTATCTGTTTATTGTTTAAGCTGATGCTTTATCTGTTTCTGCTTATCATTGACATGATCCCTTAGGAGTCTCACTTCCTTTGATAAGGAAATGATGATAGAACTTTAGGTTGAAACCTATGCATGATAACTTCTAGGAGTCCCCTGTTTCAAACTTCAACTATAGGATGAATCCTTGGCATGACAACAGTAGGACTTGATAGTCTCCCTTAGTGTAGCCTGTTCTCTTCTCATCTCAAAACAGCTTAAGATACAGTAATCATGAATGATTTCTTTCGTACGTTACGAGCCTTAAGCTATCTGAGAAAGGATTGTTGGAGAGCTTCTTTCCAACAGTCTGGATGTTTAGTATGGCACCCTTTGGGTGACATGCGACGCATTCACTCTCAGGTCATAGTCTCTAGTGCAATTGAAATTGCAAACACAATAAAAAACACCTCTTTCGTAAAAGACAGAAAACAAACTTCAAACCTTTTGCCCCGTGGGCCCATAATTCAAAGGAAGCTTTTCTGAAGAAAAGAGTGTCGTTAAACTTCAGTTCTACCGCAAACAAGCTTTGTCCCTAACTACTGGAATTGTTGTTTAACCCTACTCGATAAAACAGATGAATCTGAATTCCCGTAATCCGTATTATCCCGAACTACGTAAGCTCTGATCTCTCAAGCCCGTTGAGAGTACGTAGGCACAATACTGATGTATTGGCGAGCCACCGTCCTCGTAGCCCGTAGTAGGTCAAACTACGTTGACTCTGATTTCTCATTCTCTGATGAGAATACGTAGGCATAAAGCGCGACGCTTTGCAGAGTCATTTTCGTTTCCTTTTAAGCCAGCCTTGATAGGCAGATAGATAAACTAACTCGTCCAGTAAACAAAACAAGCGTGGATCCCTTCGAGTACGACGGACGTGAGGGGTGCTAACACCTTCCCCTTGCGTAACCGACTCCCGAACCCAGACAACGGTTACGATGACCTTGTCTTACCCTATTCGTCAGGTTTAACCGATCGTTTCCTTTCCCGTTCCGAGGGATAAATAACGAAAGGTGGTGACTCTTCTATTTTGCCGGCACCTTATTTTCGCGGAAGCGACAGCGGGTAAGTGCTTGACAGCAGGAAAGTTTCCTACAGTGGAAAGTCTGATCATGATAGAATACAGAACGCCCGAATACTCCGTGAACTGGGGCAAGCTATAATCCCTGGTGATGTCAGCCATCCGAAGTTGGTTATTCTGAAGCAGTCAGGTCGAGATTTGATGAATCTCTCGAGGAAAACTAGTGTATCTCCCCGCAGATCAGCCTATCAGGGGCAGAGTCGTCGCAGACAGGGGCAGGCCACGCTAAGAAAAGCACAGAAGTTGTTTCTTGCCTGAGGGGAAATTAATCTGAAGTATCTCTCCGAAGTTCAGAATGCTAGGGCAGTTCGTGTCCGAGCATCAGGGTACAGGTTTTTAGATTTCCATTCGAGGAATATCCCCCATAAAGATCCCACAGGCTGGGGCATATCAGAAGCGAAGGAATTGTTCATCTCCGTGTCATCAGAGCTAATCATAGCTACTCGAGCAGGTTCGGTCGATCTTCCAGTGTGAGACGAATATCGGGAAGTCGTATTGTCCCTTGACTCTTCAACCAGAAACTGTGAATTCAGACATGATGTTTTCCAGAGTCAGTCGTGCCTGACCCGTCATGGATAGCCCAAGAGCCCAATCCTTATTGGCAATTTTCAGGTAGCCCAATTCTCATTGGCGAGCCATTCCTAAAGCCCAATCCACATTGGCAATCACTGTGAGGCCCATTCGTGTTGGTGCATCAGTTTTAAAATCCAAGCTTCATTGGTATGTAGGAAGACTTCGTCTGTTTTCCCCAGCAAAAGTCCAACGGTCATTGGCACGTGTAAGCTATTCCCAGGGAAGTCCGATCATGCTTAGCACATTTGGTTACCCCCAGCGGAGTCGGCTTCACCTTTCCAGCATTTATTTTGCTGGAATAATTTTGTGATATCCGGTTATCCCCAGCGGAGTTGGCTTTGTCTTCAGCATTTATTTTGCTGAAGTGGTTCCGTATCCAGTTTCTCCATCAGCGGAGTTGGCTTCACCTTTCCTGCATTTATTTTGCTGGAATGGTTCTTCTACGTACAGCTTTTCTCCAGCAGCTTGAGCTTGCATCTACATCTTGCATCATATTTGCATTTCATCGTCAAATGCGTAGCATTCCATCTTATATGGAGCATTTACGCCATAGAAAAATTCAAACATACGCATATGCATACGAAGCATAAGCCAATTTTTCTATTAGCCTTCCGTGGCAACATGAAGTACTCTGTAATCAGTTCAGGGGCATTTATTCAGCAGCTTTGATCAGACAGCTCTTTGGTATTTGATTCTCAGATCATACGACGGTTATGCTTTGTCTATCAGTCATCTGATATCGACAGACTCTTCTTCCCGTCAATTCATATTGACGATGTGTTTCTTCAGCAGATGTTTTCTCCGTCTATCATTATACGTCACGAGTTTGGGTATGGTTTTCTTTCCGGCTATCTTTAGGCGATGTGAAGTTTTAAAGTTGCTTCTCCGTCTATCATTAAACGTCATGAGTTTCAGCATGATTTTTTCCGTCTATCATTAGACGTTGTGAGTTTGAGCATGGTTTTCTTTCCGTCTACCTTTAGACGATGTGAAGTTTCAGGTGATTTTTTTCAGCGGGTTTCTTACTGTCAGTTCATATTGATGATGTGTCTCCCCAGCGAGTTTTCTCCGTCTATCTTGAGACGTCGTGAGTTTGGATATGGTTTTCTCCGTCTATCTTTAGACGTCATGAGTTCGATTATGGTTTTCTCCGTCTATCTTTAGATGTCATGAGTTCGATTATGATTTTTCTCCGTCTATCTGTAGACGTCGTGAGCTTGGATATGGTTTTCTCCGTCTATCTTTAGACGTCGAGAAGTTTCAAGGCAATCTTTCAGATATTGGCTTTCTTTTTGTTTATCGGATGAGATGACATTTCAAGAGAGGTTTTTCTGACTGTTGATCCTTATTGACGTCGAGGCTCTTTGAAGAATGTTTGGCTTTCCTAGTTGTTGATCCTTATCGACGACATGGCTATTTGAATGTGGTTTTCTTCCTGTCAATCCTTATTGATGATGTGGCCCCTTTGAGGATATTGTTCTTTCCATTAATTCCTGTAGACGAAAGGATTCTGAAATTTGATGGGTAGTGTTGAAGTTTATATGGCTTTCCTTCCGCTAGTTCTCACTAACGATGTGGCTCTTCGGATAAGGTTTTCCTCCTGTCTATCATTAGACAATGTAAGATTCAGACATTTTCCTCTCGTCTATCATTAGACGATACGAGATCAAGATTGTTTTTCTTCCTGTCTATCTTTAGACAACGTGATAAGATCAAGTGCATGTTGATCTGGCCTTCAGGATGATTTTCTCCGTCTATCTTTAGACGTCGTGAGTATTAAATTTTGTTTCCTTCGGGATGGTGTCTTTCCGTCTAGCATTGGACGATGTGATTGTATTTCTCTTCCTGTCTATCATCAGACGATGTGAGTATTTCTCTTCCTGTCTATCTTTAGATGACGTGAGAGGATCAAGTGCATGTTGATCCAACCTTCGGGTTTGTTATCTGTGGCGTCACGCAGGTAATTGGTGCTAAAGTCAGGTTCTTTGTCAGATGATTGATCAGGTTGTTGCCGTGACAACCGGATTCGGTGTTCTGTATATTTGTTCCCCAAGCAGTGTGTGCAGTTTATTTCTGCAGGTTGGCAAATTTCTGGGTTTCTTTTGTATTCAACTGTCTTCTACCTTTGAATGATTGAGAGTCGTTCGCTTCTCAACCCTTCAGGTCCAAGCCGCTTGAATAAGGGCAGCTGTTGCACCCCAAAATTTGACCAACCAATTATTGTATTTGGCTTATGTTTCTACTCATTTTGCATTCTGTATTTACATACCGCATCCATTGCATTTTTGCAGTCAGATTGACTTTATCGGGATTACAACCTCCCCTGACGTTTGAGGCATTACAGCCAATTCGAATAAGTTGTTTTGAGAATTTGTGCCCGTCTTGGTGTTTTCAGCTCTCACTGTTGTTTTTGAGGACATTTCGGTGTCCGGTTTTTACCGCTTATTTCGCTATAGTTGCGCATTTGTTTTCTAATTGATTTAATTGACTTCCTTGCATTGCTAGAATTTTCCCCTTTATTTTCTAGATTTTTAAATACATTTTTATAGATTTTAATAATTTTTTCTAGATATTAAATAGGAATTTTTAATATTTTCTTATAGATCTAATAGTTCTTTTAGAATTTTAAATAGATAATTCTTTTAAATAGTTAAATAGATCTTTGTTTTTAGATATTAAATAGTAGATTTTAATTAGTTTTTTAATAGGATAGTTCTTTTATTATTTTTTTAATAGGGTTAATGGGAGTTTATTTTCTTTTTAGAATTAATAGATATTAGTTTAGATATTAATTGAGTTGTTTAGTTTTAATAAGATTTTCTTAGGATTTATTAGTGTTAATCTTTTTTAGATGTTAATTAGGGTTAATTAGAGTTAGTTTCATTAATTAGGGTCAGCTATTATTAATTAGTAGTATTAATTTTCGTATTAATTGAAGTCATTAGTCCTTTATTTTCAATATTAATCTGCATTAATCATTAATCCATTAATTAGTCCAGTTAATTAGTCTTAAGTCATAGTGGGCCAGATGTCCAGTTTTCCCAGGCCCAGTTCGTGACACTTGTAACGTATAAAGCCTGCCACGCGTGACACTCAACACTGGCCAACTCACCCTTCCACTCATTCCCTTCACTGACACATCACCAGCCCTTTGTCTTTCTCCCACACCCTCGCATGGCCACGTGTCTCTCCCTGGTTTCACCGTCTTCCCCTCGCCGCCGGCCATGTAACCGCCGCTGGCCTCGCCGTAATACCGCCGGAAACTGCAAATCACCGATGAACATTCATCTTCCTCATAATTCATCAACCAATCTCCAGAAACCTTTCAGAATCTTCATCGTTTCTTCATCCAATTCTCGCCGGAAACTGTGATTTTCCATCGGAAAACTCAAGATCTTCATCTTCTTCGTGAAGATCCTCAAGAGCATTCATCTAGATCGTTCACCGTTCAACAAGCTTTTCCAGAAAGTCCTTCGAATGTTCATCGTTTTTGCTCAATGCTCAGCATATCTGCATCTAGATCTTCATACTTTTTCCAGGAAATTTCAAGAATCTTCAGTGAACTTCAGAGATTCATCAATCCTCGCGATCTTCGTCCAGATCCAGGATCTTCATCATCTTCGTTCCACTTTCATCACGTTCATCACGAACTCCCGATCTAGGTCTTCAAACAACTCATCCGTTCAAATTGTTTCCAGATCTCATCATCTTTGTTCATCTAAACTTCGTAGGTGTTCATCAGACTTTCTTCGAAGATCTTCAAGCCAATTTTCAATTGTCCATCAATGTTTCCTCACAATTCATCACCGCTCTCCATTCAATTTTCGTCATCACCAAATCGTAACCATTTCCAGAATTCTCATCCAACTTAAAGAACATGCATCAATCTTCGCCCAGAAACCTTTCCAGATCTGCCATCAACATCAGATTAAAACTCCAATGCTCCTGTCAAATCTTCAGAGAACCACGAACAAGGACCTCCATCGTTCCATCACCTTCTTTATTTCTTCACCATTTTTTTTTCTCTGTTTGAGTTAAGGTCAAGATTTACAGGTTGTGAGGTATTAAGACGGAAGCGATGAAAGAGTTGGAGATGATGGGAGGTTTAACGAGTTGAGATGGTGAGATTGGACGGAGGTTGAAGAATGAACGGTGGGAGTGAGTAGGGTGGGCGAAGGAATAGCGGCGCAACTGAGGTTAGGGGAGAACAGTTAGGGTTAGGATTTCAGAGTGAATGGATTGGAAATGAGGAAGGCCCTTGGACGTTTGGGCCATTGGGCCCAATGTGCATTTTGGATCCGTACACCCTCCAATTTCCTGCGCACCACCCCCTTTCCCTTTAGTTTCCTTGTTTTTTTATTTGCTAATTTTTTTGTATTGTGGGCTTAGGGCCCAGTGGTTTTTTTTTTTCTGCTTTACCCCAGTTTTGCAGATTGTACCCCCTCCCCTTTGGATTTATTTTTTCCCTTGTATTGGATGATATGCTTGTAATAGTTTAGTATTATTTTCCTATTTTCTTTTAGGAGATTATGTTTTTAGGGATTATAATTTAGAATATCATGCATATTTTTTTTAATATAGGTTTAATATAGAATATTATAGTATTTTAGATAGAAATTTTCTATGCTATTTTCATATGCATTTTCTTTTATTTTCTTTAGAATATATTTCTAGTAGAATTTAATTGTTAATTTTAGGAGTAGACTTTTATTTCCATTTGTTAGTGGATTTTTCTCCTATTTTCTTTTCTATCCGATTTTATTCTCGATTTTATTTTTGGCTGGCCGTGTGACACGATTCAATTGGAGAATGATTGTCGATATCATTTCTCTATCTTGTCTTTGACACGGACATCAATACGCTACCTCTGAGAGTTCGATTTATCGTATAAGTCGAACCATGACGGTCTAAGCGTCACATTGGTCTTGATTCGAGCGTCATCGTCAAGGATCCAGAGAGGAGAAGATTGGAAGGGAGCTTGCGCGCATGTCAGGAGCCGACAGGAGCTGCTTCGTTCAACATCATTTTATTCAAGTCTTCAGGCAACCGTCGAGTGTTGTGAGTTGTATCGTTAGATACGTACGAAATGGCAGTTAAGGAGTTCTTCTCAATTGACTAGGATGTCTAGTATGGTACCCTTTGAGTGACATGTGACGCATTCGCTCCTACGTATTAGGTTTGTGCGTGTGTGTTTTGAGGTCCTTCCAGTTTAGGCGTGAGCTTGTTTCCTCGTTGTTCTCGCCCCCTGGCGATCGAAACCCTTTTTCTCTCGCGTTCAGGCGATTGAGACCCCTTCTTTTGCTCCTATGCAATTGAGATTCGTTTTCCCGTCGAACTACTTTTGCTCTGATCTCTCGTACCAGACGAGAGTACGTAGGTATAGGATGCGATATCCTAGCGAGCTACCTTTTTCCCTTTCCCCGGTTTTGCTGTAGTTGGCTGAACTATAGTTGCTCTGATTTCTCGTATCAGACGAGAATATGTAGGCATAGGATGCGATATCCTAGCAAGCACACTAACAACAAACTTCTCTGTTCTCTCGCTGCCGTGCAATCGAGACTTTCCCGCTAACGACTGATGTTCCCTTTCTCTTGCCCGTGCGCAATCGAGAATTTATTAGTCGGATAGCCTATTGCTGGTTTGCGGCTTCGATTACGACAATTTAAACAATTTGGAAACTCGATCTTTGATCGTTTTGGATGTCTTTCGAGTAATGAAATTTAAGGATTTATTATAAATGGCTGAAGACACGGAAACATGTGAGATGTTGGATCGAACTCTAGTATGGTCGAAGTCTATTCGCGAGTAATGCGTGTTGTAGTCGAAGTTTTTCTAACATGCATTAGTCAATATTGCTAGGGTTATTAGCATGTTGAATTGGGCCTTGCTTGTAAGTCTAATTGTTTAAGTTAGCTTGTACCCTGAGTTAGCTTGTACCCTGAGTTAGCTTGTAATGGGTAATTGTTAAAAAGTCCATTAGGTTAGTGTGCTATTTTTCTTATAAATAGGATACTAGTTTCTCAATCTTGTCATAAGGAAAAATAGGAAGATAAAATCCTAATTTCAAGAGAGAGAGGTTATTTTGTTATTCTTGTATACTTGTAATCTTGTTCTAAGAGAATGGAAAGAATAGTAGTTTAATAACCAATCCTTCTTGTTTTCTTCTTTATTAACCCTAACCCTTATGTGTTTCTTGATCATTAAGAAACTGTTTATACTTAGTTTTATGGTATCCGATTCACAACAAATTGGTGCGGTGAGCATGGAGAAGATGCCATCCACAAAGTATGAGTTTGAAAAGTTCACCGAAGTGAACGACTTCAGTCTGTGGCGCTTGAAGATGAAAATCCTACTGGTTCAGCAGGGTTGTTTGGAAGCATTGAAGGATAAGGCAACCATGGACATTGTGTTAATGGCAAAAGAAAAGACGGGCATGATCGAGAAAGCCCATAACGCAATATTGTTGAGCCTTGGTGATAAGGTTCTTCGACAGGTATCAAAGGAGACTACAACATCGGGATTATGGGTGAAACTTGAAAGTTTGTACATGACCAAATCTCTAGTAAATCGACTCTACCTGAAGCAAGCTTTATATTCATTCAAGATAAGTGAAGACAAATTGTTGGCTGAGCAGTTGGATATGTTCAACAAGCTGATTTTTGATCTTGACAATATTGATGTGAAGATCGATGATGAAGATCAAGCACTGTTGCTGCTGTGTGCTTTGCCCAGAACACATGCTCACTTCAAAGAAACTCTCTTGTATGGAAGGGAGTCCGTGACCTTTGAAGAAGTTCAATCAACCTTGTATTCTAAGGACTTGAACGAACAAAAGGAGCATAAACCTTCGACGGTGGGGCGAAGGTTTGGCCGTTAAGGGAAAATTCTTGCGAAAGGATGATAAGTTCCACAAGAAGAAAGGTAAAAGTCAACAGAAGCCTTATAGTGGCGAAACATCTAGTATTAGATGTTATCAGTGTAAGAAGGAGGGTCACATAAGAAAGGTGTGCCCTGAACGCCTAAAAGATCATGGAGGTAATGGCAATGCAACCATTGTTCAAGATGACTTCAACTCATCTGATGTTCTTGTGGTTTCAAGTAGAGACTCGAGAAAAGAGTGGATTATGGATTCAGGTTGCACTTAGCACATGACTCTAAACAGAGAATTGTTTGAGGAGCTATGTGATCAAGATGGTGGATCTGTGCTGCTGGGAAACAACAAATCTTGCAAAATTGCAAGTATTGGATCTGTGAGATTTAAGCTCCATGATGAGTCAATAAGGTTATTGACTGAAGTCAGGTACGTACCTGACTTAAAGAGAAATTTGATTTCTCTTGGTGAATTCAACAGAAAAGGATACGTTTTTCAAGGAGAGAAAAGTATCCTAAGAGTCATGAAGGGGTCGAAGGAAGTCTTGGGAGGCGTGAAGAAACAAGGCTTGTATACCCTTGAGACTGAGGTTGTAAGTGGTTCGACAAATGTTGCATCCACGAAACCTATGTCGAAGACAAAATTATGGCACATGAGATTGGGCCATGTCAGCGAAAGAGGCCTGGTCGAATTGGGGAAGCAGAACCTGCTAAGAGTTGACAAAGTCGAAAAGTTGGAATTTTGTGAATCTTGTGTATTTTGTAAATCCTGTAGGGAGAAGTTTAACAAAGGAAAGCAAAGAACACACGGATCCCTGGATTACATTCATGCTGATCTTTGGGGGCCTGCAAGGAATCCTTCACACTCAGGTGCAAGGTATTTTCTACCCATCATTGATGAATATTTCAGAAAGCTATGGGTATTCATTCAGAAGACGAAGGATGAAACTTTTGAGAATTTCAAAAGTTGGAAGATTCTGGTCGAAACTCAAACTGACAGAAAGGTTAAGAGGTTTAGAACCGACAATGTCCTTGAATTCTGCAACAAAGCGTTCAACAGTTATTGTGTTGAGTATGGGATTGCAAGGCATAATACTGTAGCAGGTACTCCTAAAAAAATGGCTTAGCTGAGAGATTCAATCGAATAATCCTTGAAAGGGTTAGATGCATGTTGGTTAGTGCTAGATTGAAGAAGGTGTTTTGGGCAGAACCTGTTTTGAGAGCAGCTTACCTGATAAATAGATGTCCCTCGACTCCCTTGGAAATGAAGACACCTGAAGAAGTTTGATCGGGACATCCACCTAGTCTCGACAAACTGAGAGTATTTGGTTGTGTATGCTCATATTAGGCAAGACAAAGTCGAACCTAGAGCTCTGAAATGCATGTTCATGGGATACCCTGAAGAAGTCAAAGCTTATAGGTTATGGTGCCTAGAGCCAGGTCACAAGAGGTGTGTCACCAATCAAGATGTAGTTTTCAATTAAGAAAAGATGACTTTCAAGAAATTTGATGATGCTGACGAAGAACTGGAATAGAGAGAGATTCCTCTTGAGGTGGAGCATGTTGATGCTGAATTGCGTACCCCAAATGAAGTCAAAAAAAGACGCAGAAGATGTTGTCGAAGATGAGGAGACTGATAATGACTACCTTCTAGGAAGAGACAGGTCGAGGAGAGTTATCAAGCCACCTCAGAGACTTGGGTATGCAGATCTTATAGCTTATGCCTTAATCTCTGCAAGTGAGGTTCTAGACGAAGAACCTAGAGACTATAAGGAAGTTATGAGGAGTCAAAAAAATACTGAATGGCTGAAGACCATGGATGATGAGATGAAATCTCTTCATGATAACAACACTTGGGAACTGATCAAGAAACCTACTGGAGTCAGGTTAGCCAGCTGTAAATGGACTTTCAAAGTTAAGGAAGGAATCGAAGGAGTGGCGTCGAAGAGATACAAGGCAAGATTGGTTGCTAGGGGGTTCACTCAGAAAGAAGGTATCGACTTTAATGATGTGCTCTCTCCTATTGTGAAGCACAAATCCATTCAAATGTTGCTTGCCATGGTGGCCCAGTTCGACCTTGAACTGGAACAGATGGATGTTAAGACTGCGTCTTGTATGGTGATCTAGATGAAACAATTCTGATAAGGAAACCTGAAGGGTATGTCGAAAGGGGGAAGGAAGATTATGTGTGCAAACTGAATAGATCTTTATATGGACTGAAACAATCTCCTTGACAGTGGAATAGGAGATTCAACAAGTTCATGGCACACATAAGTTTCATCAGAAGTTAGTTCGACCAATGTGTTTACTTCAGATTTCGACCGGGTAATTTATTTGTTATTTTGTTTCTCTATGTGGATGATATTATAATAGCAAGCAACAACGTCGAAGAGGTAATGAGGGTGAAGGTTGAACTCAATAAAGAGTTCGCCATGAAAGATCTGGGAGCTACGTCCAGGATTCTTGGGATTGGCATCCGGAGAGATAGAAAACAGTCTAAATTATGTTTATCTCAAGAGACATACCTACAGAAGGTTCTTGAAAAGTTTGGTATGTCGAATTCAAAGCCTGTTGTGACTCCGACAAACCCTCAATTCAAGCTGAGTATAGATCAGTGTCCCAACACTGATGTTGAAAGAACTTATATGAATAGCATTCCATATGCTAACATAGTAGGTTCTTTGATGTATGATATGGTATGTATTAGACCCGACATAACATATGTAGTAAGTCTTGTAAGCAGGTACATGTCGAATCCTGGAAAGGCTCACTGGCAAGCATTGAAGTGATTTTAAGGTACATAAATGGGTCTCTAAATAGAGTCCTAATTTATGGTGGAGCCTTGGGTGAAGATAGTAAAGCAGCAATCGAAGGATATGTCGACTCTGATTATGCAGGTTGTATGGATTCTAGAAAATCTATCTCTAGGTATGTGTTCACTATGTTTGGGACAACAATCAGTTGGAAAGAAACACTTCAGAAGGTCGTTGCCTTATCAACCACTGAAGCGGAGTATATTGCCCTAACTGAAGCTGTGAAGGAAGCATTGTGGCTTGAAGGTTTTGCAAAGGAGCTAAAACTTCAAGGTCGAGTTATCACTGTTAAATGTGATAGTCAAAGTGCAATACACCTGTCGAAGAATTCACCCTATCATGAGGGAACCAAGCACATTGATGTGAGACAACATTTCATCAGAGAGGAAACCGAGCGTGGAGAAGTCCAAGTGCTGAAGGTTTCGACAGATCATAATGCTGCTGATATGATCACTAAGACGTTGTCCAGTTGTAAGTTTTTCCACTTATGCAGTTAATAAAGCTGCATGAAGAAAGCTAGTTTCTTGATGTTATAGAGTTAGATCCAAAGTGGAGATTTGTGAGATGTTGGATCGAACTCTAGTATGATCAAAGTCTGTTCGCGAGTAATGCGTGTTGTAGTCGAAGTTTATTCTAACATGCATTAGTCCATATTGCTAGGGTTGTTAGCATGTTGAATTGGGTCTTGCTTGTAAGCCCAATTGTTTAAGTTAGCTTGTACCATAAGTTAACTTGTAATGGGTAATTGTTAAAAAGCTCATTAGGTTAGTGTGATATTTTTCTTATAAATAGGATACTAGTTTCTCAATCTTATCATAAGGAAAAATAAGAAGATAAAATCTTAATTTCAAGAGAGAGAGGTTATTTTGTTATTCTTGTATACTTGTAATCTTGTTCTAAGAGAAAGGAAAGAATAACAGTTTAATAACCAATCCTTCTTGTTTTCTTCTTTATTAACCCTAACCTTTGTGTGTTTCTTGATCATTAAGAAACTGTATATACTTAGTTTTAAGGTATCTGATTCACAACAAAACAAATTCTAATTTATTAGATAATGTTTATATGTACTTTCTTATTGCTATTTAATAACCTTATTGTTATTAAAAATATTTAAAAAATATTGTTATAAAAATAGCAAGCTAAAATAAATATATAAAATATAAAAACTTAAGGATAAGAGAAATGACAAAAAAAAATAAAAATTATACAACTTCTAGTAAGAAGACCTAATCATATTTCTAAGTTTTTATTTTGAGAATATTTAATAATTCTTTAATGCTTTTAATACGTTAAATTTTCAATATGATTTTTTAAATGTGATGTGGTTTTTAAACATTTGATGAGTAGTTTTTCTTCTTCTTAATGTATGGTTTTTTAGTGTTTTTTGTGATTTTCTGGACTTTTTATTTGTTTTGGATTTTTTTCATGATTGACTCAGTATCTATTTTTGTTGTGGCTACTTTGCCACGTCTCATTTATATACATTATACTTTTCGTAAAAAGAAAATCTAACCTTTTTAAACTAAACATATTGTTCCCATTAATAAATAAATAATGTAATTCTAATTTAGGATTTGATAATCATTTTGATATATTGATAATTACAATACTCTTATACCAAATGTATATTGATAATTAAATCACTTTTATACCAAGAGTAATTAATTTCTTGAAATCTAAAAACAAACACTACTAGAAATACACAGTTTACCTGCGGATTTTCCTGCGGAAAAGGTTTCGCAGAAATACCTGCGATTTTCCCTGCGCTTCTATATTGTGAAACATCATTTCCTGCGAAAAACGTGATAGCAGTAAATCTCGCAGGAATTTCTGGGATTTTAGCTGCGACTTTAAATTTAAAATTAAAAAATAAATGTCCTGCGGAATTGTCTGCTATTTCCTTCGCAGGAATTAGTCATCTATTGAAACCATAAAAGTCTCTGAAAATGTCGCAGGAATAGCTGCGAGATTTGCTGCGGAATTTGCTGTAAATGTTTCTGCGATTATTACTTCGAATTATTTAATTTATTTTTTATTTTTAATTATATTTTTACGATTAATAAATAAAATTATAAAATAAATATTGATTTCAAGAATATGTTGTTCAGACATTTTTTAATTTTATATTAAATTTTTGTTTTTCTTAAAAAGGTTTTATAATATTAATTAAGTTTTTTTAGTTATTTTTTAAATAAAATTTATTTATTTAATATTTATTTTATTGTTGTAAAAATTAGAAAAAATTAAAAATATAAGTTTATGATAAATTGATGTGTAATCCTTCAACTTATAATTTTTTTTTTAATTTAAAATTTAAAAAGATAATAAAATAATCCATTTACTCAATTGATAACATATATTTTTATATTATATATAATCCTTTTAATAAAATATATAATATAAAAATATTTTCAATTTTGTTATTTCATTAAATTTTGTTATTTTATATAAAAAGGCTTTTATTCATTTTGTGTATTAAAATATTTTGATGAAATAACTAAATTATTATACTAGAGATCAATTTATTAATTTTCAATTCAATTTTATAATTTAAAAGATGATAAAAAGGCTTTTATTAAACTAGAGATCAATATATCCTTTTAATAAAATAATCCTTTTCTTATACTAGAGATCAATTTATATATAATCCTTTCAATTTTATTATTTTATATAAAAAAAATTTTATTCATTTTGTGTATAAAAATATTTTGATGAAATAACTAGATTATTATACTATAGATCAATTTATTAATTTTTAATTCAATTTTATAATTTAAAAGATGATAAAATAAAATAAAAATATTGATATATTTTATAATCGATTCAGTGGTTCTGATTAATTGATTTTGTTTTTGTGTTCAGATGGATAGGTACCAGAGGGTGGAGAAACCCAAAGCAGATACTCCAATTAACGAAAATGAGATCAGCATTACCACTCAAGGAAGAATGAGGAACTATATCACCTACGCTACCACTCTCTTTCAAGTTAGTTTTAACTTTCTGCATCTCTTTTTCTTGTTTTGAATAATTTCTTTATGCTAATTTCTTGAATAATTTATGTCTGCTTGGGTTTGATTGTTTTTGTTGTGTTTTACTTGTGCAGTTTGAAAACTACTAAGTATTTGAATATTCATTGCCATAAAAATTACATGTTGCTGAATTTGTTGTATTTCTTATTAATTGAATTGAAGCCTTTACTTTGATGCACTCTAAATGTTTGATGAAATGTCTCAATGTGTTTTTGATATGTTTTTTGGAATTCCTTTATCTACCCTCCTTGCTAAGACATTTGAAGCCCTAATGTTGAGGAGATATTCCAAGGTAGATGTATTCTTGGCTTATCAGTTGTAGTTTGTTTTTATTAAAAGGTCTTAATAGAGGAAAGCATGAGCAACCAAAAACTCTTAAGTATTTGAATATTCATTGCCATAAAAATTACATGTCGCTGAATTTGTTGTATTTCTTATTAATTGAATTGAAGCCTTTACTTTGATGCACTCTAAATGTTTGATGAAATGTCTCAATGTGTTTTTGATATGTTTTTTGGAATTCCTTTATTGCACTCTAAATGTTTGATGAAATGTCTAGAGGATACGATGATTTTTATTATGAATAACAAAAAGGCAACCAGAAGAGAAAGGATGATGGATAAGAGAAGTATCAGTACTGGTAACAATATTGATAATGGAGGGTTTTATCTGAAAATGATTTTCAATATTAATTGTATAAACATGTTCTTTTCACTTATTTTGCTTTTTTGGCAGAGGTTCCATCCACAGAAGAAGAAATGGATGTTGACAAACTATTGGAATCTCTGGAAACACGAAAGAATGGGAGCGTATGCATCCCAACCTGCATATCATCGGTAATCGTAACGAAACTCTCAACAGTTTTTGTCTGAAATCCTGTTTTGCACATAAATAATTTGTCACATTTTCTTGTATCTGAATTTATAAAGTGGACTGTAGCGGATCTGAATTTCTTATACTATTTCCAGTCGGCGACAAAGTTGCGAGCAGAAGGTATAGGAACAATTTGTGGTAGGTTGTACATTGGAACAACGGAAAACATACCACCATCAGAGCTTATTGATACCACTGGTGCCGGTGATGCATTCGCGGGAGACTGTTCTCTACGGTAATATGCCACCGCAACTGCTTTATTTCATATCTTATCCTTGAATCGACATAGCTTTATTGTTTATTCAAGATTTCTTTGATTACTTTCAGCTATCTGCGCCAACTTTTCAACAGAGAAAATGCTATGCTTTGCTGCCAATGTGGTGAATACTAAATAGTCTTACACTCGAGTTGAAATTTACTGGATTACTTTGTTGTAAGAAGCTTATGAATTATTATGGCAATTGCAGGCAGCTGCCAAGTGCAGAGCTCTAGGGGCACGAAGTGGTCTTCCGCGCCATGATAATCAAATAAAATAAACTGTATGACCACCATAACTATTATTGGAAGATAATATTCCATGTTGAAGCTTGCCATCTTTGCTTTTCCAAAACAAGAGCTTGTATGAAGAGAAAGAGAAGCTTGTTAGTTATTATATACTCCTATTCCCTTATACTTTAAATATAAACAATAAGGGTTTTATATAACTATAATAATTGAGACTTTCTCCTTTTTAAAATCACCATTATTTTAGAAAAAAAAGTTTGTTTTAAAATGAATGTAATTATCATTTTTAATGTAGAAATTACTGTTATTTTTTCAACCATATTCTTTTAGGGGGAAAATAATGATTAGTTAAGATATTGTTTAAAAAATAAGAGTTATTGTTTAAAAAATAAAAGTAATTATTAATTTTTTTACATATATGAATAATAAAAAAATAATAATTAAAAAGGAATTTACGGAAACAGAATCATATAAAAAACTTTCAAATTATATTTTGAATCTAAAATCTTACAACATGTAAATAAGAACTTAAGCGTCTATACTTGAATGCCAACAATATTCATGCTTTATCATATCTCGAATAATTTATTATGAATTTATTATTTTATTTTTAACTGAAGTCACATGCAGGTATATTATATTGTAATTTGTTTGTGGCTGCTCCGACGGTCTTGACTTTTGTGGTTTTCGTATATGCTTTATTATATTGTGTGAGCGGTGTATACTTTTGTAAAACAACACCATTGACTGCTCAGCTCATAGAATAGAAGTTGATGGCTAGATAATGTTGGACTTACTAAATAGTAGTAGTAGTTAATTTGAAAACTTATGGATTACACTTAATTTGGTAGTGTTCAACATCATATCATTTTCCTTGCATAATTTAAACACGTTGGATTACACTTACTACTGCTGATTTATTTGAAAGCAAAGTAATTTGATGTTATTTTGTGATGCAGGGAAGTGGAAGATTTTGCTCACAGATTAAATTCCGATCGGCCAGAAAGAATAAAAGACTTTTTTTCTGCTTATAGCCTCAATGGATGGCACCTAAAGTTCTTCATAATGAACCGGCAGATGAGAAGTGCATTCAATCTACATCCTTAGAGACACTCTCTTCTCACTCATGTTTTGATGTAAATGTCAGCCTTTGATTGTCTTTTTTTTTTTATTAATGTCTGAAATCTGAATTGTTTTTTCTGATTAATTTGGTTGAACAAGTAATTATTAGTAGTTTGATTATCATTTTTAGTAATGTAATTCTATAATTACTTGTTATAAAGTAATGTTTGCTTTAAAAATTTGAATGAAATTAGTGTTGCCTTGATTTATTCAAATTAGATTTTTATTTTTATATTATTGTTTCTTTGACATTTAATATTTATAAAATTTTAAATAAGAATTAAACAAAATTAATAATACAAATTAAAAACCTGAGACAGAAAATATCTGCGCATTTACCTGCGGATCCTGAATTTGCTGCGACTTTTTCTGCGAAAGTTTCAGTTACCTGCGATATTATCTGCGATTTTAGGTGTATTACCTGCAACTCTTTCCTGCGACTTTTTCCTGCGACACTTTCCTGCGACTCTACCTGCTAAGCTAATTACCCACGAAGGTTTTAGCTGGGCTCAGAAAATAGCAGTAAGAATCGCAGGAAACATGTTTTCTGGGGAAATTATATTAAAATCCGCAGGTAAATCCGCAGGAAATCAGAGTATTTCTTGTAGTGAAATCGAAATTGGAATGGAAAATGTGAAATAAAAAACTGAGGTAAAAGGCTATTATATAGAGAAATTGAAAAAAATAATATTTGCTTCCTATTATTAACTTGATACTAAGATATTGCAGATAGTTCATGGTACATATAACTTATTAAGTACAAACTCTGACACAAACACTAGGACACGGTCCGACACGAATACTAGGACACGGTTTGACACGGTCATTCAGACACCGATAATGTTAAAACATAGAACACCGATTACGCATATATAAGAGAGTATTTAATCTTTACTAATCTATTTTTTATTATTAAAGTTGAAAATACTCTAATCAATATTAATGTCTTTAATAGTACACGATTAACAATTTTAAACTTGTGTGAGATTTTTCCAAAATATGTAAAAAAAGGGTGTTAAAGCAAAGAAAAAAACAAATTTTTGTTTAAAACACTTGTCTGAATTGTCAAACATATGTGTTATAAATTTTATATAGGTGTCAACCATTAATTCGAAGAGTGTCGAAACAAAGAAAAAAATTATTTTTTAATGGACAATAGTCTGATTTTTTCGACACTTCTTTAACTATTCCGACATGTGTCGTACGAGTGTCATACAAATTTCAGACACCAACGCGTGTCGGACACTGTGACAGACCTACTCCTAAAAATGTCCATGCTTCATAGCTTATCACAGAAGCAATTAAAATCTCACAAATCACAACATAATGTAATACTTAAAAGAAAAGTGCAGAATACAATGACATAAGCAGTAAAAAGAGTGCATGACGAATCATAGGTCTTATTATATGACATACTATACATAGCATGACTCATAAGGCTTTGCTATTATTTATGGTATGTATGACCCGTAAAATAAAAAAAAATATTAGCTAGGTAAAAACCTAGTAAGTAATCACTTTTCAGTAAGGAGTTCTTGAATTTGTCGCTCAGTTTCATATGCGGGCGCAGAGGCCTCAGCATTCCAAACAAAAACTCCGGCAAGTGATTTGCGGCTGAGGAGGTATTTGCATCCATCAACAAGGATTTTACATTCAATAGCGTTACAGGTGCTGACTCCTACCAAAAGTTTATCAGATGCCGAGTCATATTCATGAACTTGAGTTTTAAAGTAGTTTTCAAAATCCTCCGCTATATAAAACTGCTCATCATAGAACTTGTAGTCAATCCAGTTAATATTGTCTTTGTTGTCTAGATACAGTTTGAGGTAGTGGGATTGGAGAAGCTTTGTTGGAGCAATGGACACCACACATGGATTTGGAAACATCTGAATCATTCTTGAGTTGTTCTATCACCTTTCCTATGCAATTGAAAAAATCATTGACAATGGAAGTGACCTTTCTATAGTTAATATCAATACCGTCAATTATGTCAACGTCGGGGACTTCGTTTTCGTAGTCTAGGATGATCCCTTTGATTGATGATGTGGCTTTCTCAATCCAGTCTTGTTTATCCTTAGGGTTGAATTGATCTTGAGGGTCATTGCCTCCTATGCTTATTACCACTCTCAGGTTTGTATGCTTTTTCTTGAGTTTTGCCACTTTTTCTAGACTAAAGCTCTTGACGTTCCAAGTGCGGTCAAAATCTCCAGTACCTGTTCTATCTTCAAGATATCTATCTGTGACAAAGCCCAAACATAGGGTGTCTCAAGAATGAAGTAGTTTTTAGAATTCACAAATTAATTTAATATGAAACACCTCAAAACTACTATAAAATTATAAGAATTTGTATTTAAATGAAACATGACCATATTTTTAATGGTGTAATTCAAGTTCTAAAGGATAACATCTTATATCTTGTATATTCTTCGATCATGCCGTTTCAGTTTGACAAACTTAATCAAACTACTTTTAAATAAACTATGCATCCACTTGCCTATTCTTTTAATTAACTTTTTTCAATTTGACAAATTTAATCTAATTAATTAAATTTGCAGGAAGGTTCATAAAATAATAAATACTATATATGTCATCCTTCCCTTGTAAAATGTTCACACTATGGTTGTTAGGGATTTGTAAAACAAACAAAAAATTTAATAGATAAAAGTTATAGTAGTTAGATTTTTTCCTTTTAAAAAGTAAAATAAATTGGATGTAGAAAAACAATTCCAAGCTTAATGTGTCTTAAGGATAGAAAAACTTTTCTTTTGTTTTTTTGGGCAGAATTTTTAAATTTAAGTTTCTGAAAGTTATATTATCTCGGTTTTGTTGGAAATTATGGAATAAGGTAATATATATTTTTTTATTTTTTTTTATTTATGACAAATTTGATGAAAAAAAATTAAATAACGAGTATTTGTCATCAATTTATAAAGTAATAATGGTCAAGACTTTGTCAACACATCAATCCACATGAATATTAGTGATGCGAGTTAAACTATTACTAGCCAATCAAAATGTGAATGCCACAACTATCCCTCTTAGATGCAAAGTGATGAGATTTAAACTTAACATATTAAAAACAATGATGATAAAAGCATGAGTAGAATTTTTTTTAAAGGTTGGTTTCTTAATGTATTCGTTTCTCTAGTAATTTATTGTTAAAAATGTTTAGTGTTCGCTAGGAAATCATGAAAGTAATTTAATAATTTTAGTTGTAGTTGTATCAAGTTTATTGTTTAATATTGATGTTGTTGTTGTTATTGTTAAATATAATATTTAACGATTTATTGATTTTGTTTATTTGTTTTTCTTTTTGTTGTTTAGATTTAATGTTTAAAGATTTTATGGATTTTGTTATTTTTGTTGTTATTTTTGTAGTTAAGATTTAATATTTGAAGAATCTAATGATTTTGTTGTTGTTGATGATGATGATGATGATGAAGATTTAGAATTTGTCGATAAATTTGATGTTTTGTAGATTAAAACGGAGAAAAATAAAAGCTTAAAACTAAAATTTTATAAAGAAGACTATACCCCTCGATTATTGTTTAAAATTGAGGTAAAAAGTAGCACAGTTTTGAAAATTTTAAAAATGCATTTGGTGAGGATTGAAGTCATGACATGTGGTCTTGGGTTTGATCCTTAGCAACTGCATCTTATGGATTTTCAAAATTGCACTATTTTTTTTTTGGATTCGAGGAGTAAAGTATTTAGAGGACACACCTTTGAATTCCATCGGCTACATTTTATCACCTTTCAATTTTTTAAAATTCTTTTTATGATGTATTACCCTTATTTTGCTAGAAACCAAAGGGTAAGGTAATATAGTTTTTAATATTTTATTTATGACCAATTTGATATATAAATTATGAACCTAATCCAGCTAGACTCTACAAACCAACTGAGATTCTTACAAGAATAGAGGTTGACAAACCTCAAGATCAAAACATCACTACACATAGAAATCCAGCAACCATGCTTTTACAGAAGTAAACAACATACTTTAACAAAACGCAACATCATTTCAAAGTAATGCAAGTAGTATAAGTTGAGTAAACTTAAATCAAAACAGTCCCAACAACATGATTATGAGTTCAAAAACATGACAATGTTTCAGATCAACTAATAACTAGTCTAAATCACTTCATATGACCGTTACTAATTCACAATAGGTTTTTTGCATGAGGAACAAACTTTTAAACAGCCATAAACATGAGTTGACAAATTTAAATTTCAAAATAGTTTTGGTAGCAAGTATGGTATTCATGTTCCAATCATCATACCTCAAGGGGTTCCTACAGCCAATGTCTTTACTAAGACCAATCATACACAACTCCAATAGCAAACACAACATGATTAAAGGCTTTTCAACATAAAAACACAATCAAGAAATCTTGTTTGAAAACAGAAGCAGCAACATAGCTTGTGGTGTTTCAACAACATTCATTGATAAATTCCAACCATCATGCCTTTACAAAGACATAGCTCCAACAACAACTTATAAACAACAACTTATAAAACCAGATTGACATCATAACTCAAACAGAAGTGTTTTTGTTTAAAACAGAATCCACAAATTTTGATATAACAATGTTAACAAACACTCCAAACATGCTGACGACCAATATGAGTTGACAAACTCAAATTCAAAACCGTTTTACCAAAGTAACACATACACATTCTACCCTAAATTGTAGTCTAACATCACTTATATACCTCAACAAGAATCAACAATCCTACAAACAAAACCTCTAATACAAATACTAACAGAACAACTTGCAATCTCAACAAGACCATATTGTACATTTAGTTGGCTTGACATAACAATATCAAGTCAATGCTTTAAATGAAAGTTAGCAAACTTCAATGCTAGCAACATATACAAGTTTTAAAATGAAAACCAAGTAAAAGTAGCAATAGATATGAGTTGACAAACTCAAACTCCCAAACAGTTTTGACAGCACGGTTGTAGATTTGAACATTACAATGTTAAAATCCAATCATGAACTAGTCCAATACTTCCTTCATGTGACAACTACAAATTTATGACAGCAGGTAAAACAATCATGCTTCAACAATATACATCAACCAAAACTATTACAAAAGCAGTATATGCACACATTGCCCTAAACTATAGCCTAACCATACTTGTACATCCTAACAAGAATTTATAGTTCTACAACCAAAACCTCTAACACAACCACTAACAGAAACAACTTGCACAACATGATAATGTTGTACATTTAACAATAGCAGGTTTGACATAACAATACCAAATCAATACTTCAAATGAAAGTTAACAAGATTTATGATAGCAAACACCAACAAACTCAGACATGCTCTAATGATATTTATGCATATAAAAGAGAGAATTTGGATAAACCTACCTCTTGTAGACCTCCCAAAGAAAACTAGCAGCAAGATACCCCTCCTTTGAAGCAAGCCTTGAAGTTTCTCCCCTTTGAAACAACAAGTGATCTTTGAGGACAGTTTTAACAAAAGAGTTTCCAGTTGCTTTTTAAGGTTTTAGATAGTTAGTATGACATTGATGGAAGGTGTTCAAAGTGTCAAAGTGGTTCAAACTGATCTAAGCAGTGAACTTCTCCATTTTGTGCAGAAAAGTCAAACTAGAGGGTATGAGGAGTTGACTTTTGGGCTTGTGGAGTTTTTGATGAAACTAAAGATTGGAACACCTTCTAATGATGATTTTAAGGTTGTGTGAATGTTTGCTATGGTGGTTGAATGATTAGAAAGGTTGCTGGTATGAAGTTTGCACAAGGCAGTTTATTTGGTGGTTTTGGAATTTTCTTCACTTACAAGTAAAGCAAGGCAAGAATGAGAGCTTGATTTTCTCTTGGATTTAGAGGGCTCTGGTGTGATTTGAAGAGTGGAATGAGCCCCCTTTTTATAGGCCAAGGAAAGTTGGGGAGAATTGTCATTTGGAATTGCAAGCTTGCATTTTGGTGGGTGTCGCTACTGCGAAAATCGGCGCCGGCTGAACAGAAGAGTCGCCACCGTGCGTTATTTATCCCAACGGAGGGAAAGGAAACGCTCGAAGTAAACCTACCTCAAAGATGGGAAAGGAATGGTCATCGCAACCAAATCCTGGATTCGGGAGTCGGTTACGCAAGGGGAAGGTATTAGCACCCCTCACGTCTGTCGTACTCGACGGGATCCACGCTTGTTTTCTAGTACGGATTGTTATTCTATCTACTCTACAGGTCAGGGGTTAAAAGAAAAGAAAATGACTCGGCAAAGTATCGCACTTTATGCCTACGTATTCCCGTCTGGAACGAGAAATCAGAGTCAACGTAGTTCGCCTACCTACGGGAAAGGAGGGGAAGGTTGCTCGCTAGGATATCGCATCCTATGCCTACGTACTTTCATACAGCATGAAAGATCAGAGCAAACGTAGTTCGGGCCACATCCGACACAAGTATTTCTTGATTGTTTTTATTCCTTCTGAAAAAGGGTTTTTCTGATTACTGGTCCAAGCGGACAAAAATGACGTTTTGATGAGTTCACATTCTTTTACGGAAGAAGTGTCTTTTATCGTGTTTGAAATATTTATTGTATTTTTCTGTTTGTTTTGAGAAAGAAGAGACAGAACTCTATCCTACAGTTGAAAGGGGGATCACACTAACCTAATGTTATCATGCATGGGTTAAGACCTAATGTCTATCATGCTCATCTCTTGCGCAGAGAGAAACAGAGACCTTAAGGGACAAACGGAAACAGAAACGATAGCATATATACAATAAAGCAGTAAAATGCATGGATGCAACAATACAAGCGAGGCAAGGGAGTCCCACTCAACCTCGAACCTAGAAAACAACAGGCAAAAGTGAACAAAATTCACTTTCAACCTAACAGGTTAAACAGCAAGCAATACAGTCAGGGAAATTCAATCGATACATCAAGAATTATAAACAGCAAAAGCTAAACAGCAAACAACAGCCTTCATCAACATCTGTCTTCAAGCAAAGTCTCTATCTTCAATCTCCCAATGGCTTTTCTTCAAGTCCCAATCTCCAAGTTGAGGAACCAATCCAGAGGATGAACTGGGTGTTAAGCAGTTAGTTGACCACCAAAGGTGGCAAACATACTGCTAACAACATATAGAATGTTTCTCTCAAGAGTTCTATCTCTTAGACACTATCACCAAGCCTTCCAAAGGAAGGGGGTGAATGTCTTAGAGAGACTCTGCATCATAGAGAGGGATGGAGGCAAACAAGACCTTCCACGTTTGTGAATCAAGTTTTCTACTCTAGAGCTCTACCTAACTCCTAGTTCCTATAACCTTCAACAGCTGCCAGCAAGATATACTCTTCATCAACTCTTGAACTGAGTCTTCATTCTTTAATCTTCAATGGGCTTCATCAGCACAGTCTTCAGCTCAAACCCTATCCCCAAGCAGGCCCAATACCCCACACAGTTAAATAATAACCCTAGAGAGGGCACACCACACAATCAAGCAAGTACAAGCAATATACTAATAATAATAGTAGAATAGGGGAAGCCTAATATTTTCTAAGGGATCTATTATCTACCCATAATACCCCTATAGTCCCATACCCCAAAATTCAAACTACAACTCCTAAAAGATATGATCTCTTACACCTATGTTATCTCTAAACCCTAGTTTTGATTCTCCTAATCACACCTAAACAAACCATCTAAAATTAAATCCTAAAATCATGAATTAAATCTCATATGAAAATTAAAGTCCTAAATGAAGTACTCTAAAAAGAATGGGTCCAAAATATACAAGGCTTTTTCTAAACTAAAATCAACAATATCAAGTATTAAACTAAACATCATTTACAACCTATTTAAAAGAAAAATATACTAAAATGCAAAAATAAAATAAAATGCTAATTTTATTATATGACAATTTGCTTAACAGAATTATGAAAAAGATGCAAAAACAACCATTTAAAAATATGAAATTTTCAATTTGTTATGATTTTCCAAAGAATTAAAAAAAAAATGGAGTGAAATTAACATGAATTAAATTTGGTAGTGGTGCAGTTAGTGGTTATTTGCGTTGAAACATGAATGATGGGCCCAGACTGGGGGTGCGCATAGCAAGGCGCGTCTGGGCCCAACTGATCAGAAAAAACACAAAAAGAAAAATGACCAAAAACGGTGCAAATAGCAGAAGACATAGTTCAATTGATATTGGGCCTTAAAAGGGGTGGTGTGAAAAGCAGCTGATTCCCAAGCCCAGCCACGTCGTTTAATGAAACGACGCGTTTTGCTTCCTCAGACTTCCCTCGCGTTTCAGTTTAAATCCTGGCCATTGGATGCATGCTTCAGTCAAAGGTCTTGCTTCGATCTAACGGTGGTCACGTTTCTTCTCCAATGAGAAGCTAGGGTTTCAGCCATTAATGCCATGCACGAAGCTCATGAACCAGATTTCAACACCTTCATACAACCTCATCTCTCCATGAAATTCAATTCTGTAAAAAACAAAATTGCTCTACATCTTCTCCTCTACACAGCCATGGTCTTGGTTTTCTCTAAAACTCACCCCAGCACCAAACCCGATAGGTAGAAGACCTAGGTTCCACCATTTTACACTGATATCAATCTCGATGATGCTTTCTAACTCTTACACTAATGCGTTCTACGTGCTATGCTGATCATTTTCATCTATCTAGCTAAGATTATCATGCCCTAACCTAGGTGTTCTTAGGCTCAACAGTTTTGGTGCTCCAATGGTAACCTCCATGAAATGTTCTCTAATTCATCAGAAATGATCCTCTACCTATGCCTAACAATTCTAACCTAAAGATTGTTCATTATTCTAACTAATTCTAGCCAATTCGATGAAAACACTAACCTGGTGTATTCTTGAAAACAGATCGAGGAAATCACCACTTCAAGCTCAGCAATGCTCCAATGGCAATCAATTAACCAAGATCTTGATTCTGTATGCAGTAGTTCTTGCTCAAACCCCTTGGATTCTTGTAACCACTTCCTTTTGCACTTTGGATGATACACTTGGATAGCACGAATCCCACTTCAATTAAGCCAGATCTTGATGGAAACTTGATCTATGATGGATGTAGATGATGATAGGATCAAGAATTGTGGAGAATGATGAAGATTTGATAGAGTTCTTATGTGATTTGCAAAGTTGAAGAATGAGATGAAACTTGGTGTTTTTGATCAAAATGAAGTGCAACCAAAGATAGGAGCCACTCTTCTCAATATATAGCTGATCATAGAACTCTCTAGAACTTGTTAGAACCTTCTTGTGCACAATTTCCTTGAATTTTGGATATGTTACTTCCTTTGTAAGCCAACTAGCATAACTTCCAAACTTTGAACCAAACTCAAAAATCTACTTTTTCCAATGTTCTTAAAACATTTTTTCCAATCAAAATGACCTATAATTTCATCCCATTTGGCCATGTTATGAAAAATCCCACTTTTAGGTCACTTTTATTCATTAAATTCACTTTTAATTGACCAAATTTGGAACCTTGAGCTATGAGCATTTCCAAACTTTCATGATCACTTTTCTAGACTCAAAATGTCATTTGGAGCAAGTTTTATGTTGTGAAGTTTTCCATTTGAAGCTTCCTTGTATGAGTTTTGAGCATAGGCTTGAAATGACCTATAATTCTCAAATGACCAAAATACCCTTTGCTTGCCAAGGCCATAAGTAGAGTTCCACAAGTCATATGAAGGCATACCATACCTTTCTAGAAAGCTAAGACAATGAGTAACAACGCTTATGTTGACCAGAAATCCATTTGAAAGCTTCTTGAGGGGTAAAAGTTGCTTGGAAGACAAGTAACTTTCACAGACAAAATTTCAGATACTTCAGATGACCTGTAACTTGCAAGGACCATAACTTGAGTTCTATAAATCTCCTTGATGTCTTCCACCACTCAAATTAAAGGTCTTGCGATCCTCTACAAGTTTCATGTTGGCCATGGATCCATTTGAAGCTTGCATTTTGAATTATCTTGCTTGGAATTTTGACCTAAATCAGGGGATTTTACACATAAACCCTAATTTAGAAACTCCTCTTCTTCTTGATTCCTCTTGATTTCTCCTTGTAACAACACCATATACATATCTAAATGTCAAATGATGAACCCCACATCTCTCAAATAGCCCTTGATGCCTTTCAATCAATCATTTGACCTAGGGTTGACCTAGGGTTGACCCAGATGAAACCCTAGTTGACTTTCTTCAACTGCAGCTCTTGTGATCACATCAATGACTTGTCTTACTTTCAAAATGACCCTCTAGGTCTTCCATGATGTCTATATACCCTCCATGCTCAATTCACAGCTCACAACTTCTTTGATGATCTTCAAATACACTCAAGATAGGAGAGAGATCCACTGCTTGATCCACTGACTTCTTAGATTTCAAATTCTTTCTGATGACTTGGATATGCTTGAATTTGAATAATAACCTCTTGATAGGCTCATAGAGATAAGAATAGTACTTGGTCCCTTGTTGGATAACTTGCTATGCTATGCTATGCAGATGATTAAACTATGTACATGACTTTATATGCAAATGCTAATGCAATTGAAACATAAACTAAGTGAAGTAGGTTGAGCAAATTTTAGGGTGCAACAGCGGGAAACCTTAATATTTCAAAAAGTGATTTTATGCCTGCAGGTTTAAGGTTAATTCCAATAGTTAATTCCCTTCATACCAGCTATTTTTAAGTTGGTTGTGCTGTAAAAAATAGGGATGCTGAGGCAAGTCATAGCTGCAGCAAAACCAAAGCCTCTTATAAATCTACTTTTGTACTTTATAATAATAAACAAAAGGATTATGGTGAGATTTTTAGTTTTTCCTTGGTTCTCCCCACATCTGGTTCAAACCTAATCTTAACACACCACACCATATATGTCTTTATGGTTGGAAATCAAATTTATGTTGAATTTTGAAAAGTTAACAAACTAGTGCTCAGGCCCGACTTGCTCCATTCGAAACTCTCAGCTCACAAGGGCTATGGAAGAGTTCTATCACTTTTTGGAAAGCCCTCATGGAGCTCTACAACTTTCATGTTTACATGATCTTCAGATTCCAAGTGGAACTAGGTTAAGAAAACCCCTCCAAGTTGGCTGAAAACATGATTTGCAAGGCCAAAAACTTAGAAATTTTCTAAGTGTTTTCTCCCTCTTGTGATTATTTTGGCTATAACTCCAAATCTATACTTTGAGGTCAAATTCCTTATGGTTGAAGAGTTGACTTTTCGGTCAACCGAATGATCGATCGATGACTACCGAGTCGACTGTTGATGTTCCGGGTCTTCTGAGGCCTTGAAACTTCTAGAGTGGACTTCACTAAGCCATATGAACTTCATGGACTACAATTCCATCATTGGAACACCTTTTAAATCAAAATTCAAACTACAGTTGACTTTTCCGGATTGAAAATCCTAATCGGGGATCCTGAACTGCATTGTCTTTAATCTTTGGGTGACAACCTCAAATTGGATTCATACTTGATCCAATGGAGTATCTTTGATGATTTGGAGACTTGTTTCATGGAGGATCAATCCAATACATTGACTGATCAAACCATCAAAACTTTTATTCTTGACTGTACGAAACCCTAATTCACATGTATCTTAACAAAGACAAACTTGAAATAGGTTATGGTTAGATAAATAAATGATGATGACCCTGTAATAATGACGAAGATCTAAGGGGTAAAAATTTAGGGTGCAACACCTAGGTTTCATCGAATCATTCCTAATTCAACAAGGAAAGAACAACAACGTTGGGAAATAGAACTAAACCTCATTGCAACTCCGCTTCGCATTTCTCACTCTTTCGCTTGTTTTGCATCGCTCGCTTCCTCCTTCAACTTTTGACCCAGGTTCAATTGCTATAACTTGTGTTTTGAGGTTGGGTTATAGACGTTTTGTTATTGATGAAAAAGATTGGAGAGGTGGTGGTTTGAAGGAAAAGGTTAAGGTTGAGAAGGGTTAATGGTTCAGTTCAATAGGTTTTTGCAAAGTTTTTCATTGGCTCTGAAGAACCCCCCTAATGAAGGAGAATTAGATCCAATTTATAGAGTGACATGAGGGAGAATATGGAAGGAATTCGTATTGAAATTTTTGTGTCGTTTTTGGAATTTTTATGCCATTTTGGAGGTACAGGTTGTGACGAGTTTCTCATTTTGAAAGTTGTTGTTGTGTATTTTTTCTGTAGCAGGATGGTTTTGGTAAGTTTTATGTGTTGGACTTTTCACGTTTTGGGGTTGATTTTGTCACAACGACTTTTAGGCTGCTATTTCTTGGTTGCACGTTTGTTGTATATTAGTTATTACGTCATGACATTGCTGTGTATATTCGTTGCGTAATAGTTTTGCGTGAAGTCATGTTGTGGTTTTGTTTTGCAGGGTATTATGGTTTTATAACCCAAGGTGGGGTCACGTAGGCTTGGAGGTATGGAAGCTGATGAAGGTTTTTTGGTTTGTTGTGCATAAAGAGATGATGTGTTGGAGGTTTGTTACTGTGTGTATGGTTTTGGCAATTTAATCTTGTGTGGAAAAACGCTGCTATTGTGTGGTTTTGACTCAGTGCAAGATTTTGTGTGGCTGCAAGCTTGTAATGGTAGTATGTGGCGCTAATAGGTGGGACATGGCTAGTGTTAATGCAAATCCTTTGAATATGACACAAGAATGGGTCGTATGATGGCTTTTCGTTTGTTATTTTTGTTATATGTAATGGGCTTTTCTATGATGCACTCATGGACTTTATTATTTTGGCAATTCCTATAATAAACTCTTATTTGAATGAGTTTCTCATATTTTTGTGGTAAATGGTTGTACTAAAAATGATGATGGGCCTATTTGCTTGTAACTTCATGAACCCCTTTTTGTAGAGTTTTTTTGTACAATTGCTCTTGAAATGCCTTTGCACATGAACAATAAAATCACAACTTTCACTTTTGAATTTTTTTTTAACTTTGAATTTTGAAACCATCTTAAAATTGGCTAATGATAATATTCCTTGCACTTGAATGGTGATGACTAAATCGAATCCACAAAAAACAACCTTTAAATCCAAATTCCATCCGTTTTCAATTCTTCACTTTGAACATCTTAATCCCATCTTGCCAAAAGCTTATGACACCCCCTATACCCATCCTTAAAATTTGACTAGTGATGAACCAAAAGACTCCCCATTTTTTGACAAATATTAAGGACCAAGTGAATATACCTTGAATTAAAAGTCATGTTTTGAAGTGTGAACCTCAACACACTGCCTCAACCTTAATCAAAAGGAACCAACCATTGATGAAGCATCTGATTTATTACAGCTTGATAACTTGATTCACAAACAAACGGAGTTCTCACAGAAACCCTAGTTCAAACTCTGGGCACACACCACTCAAATCATGCATATCCTTGCCTTGATTCCCTTGCAACAACCCCGAGTCTAGTTAATAAGAAGAAACAACATATATATTTTTTTGATTTTTTGAATAACAGTTAGTCGGCGGATATACATGCGGAGGATAATTTATAGATAGGACAAATTTGGCGTATGACACTACCTCAAAGCTATCAGTCGAGCCATCATATCATTACATCAAATCATTATCATGCGTTAATCACGTCGCTTCACTCATGCATATCATTCGTATAGCATAACATAACATGAAGCCTTGTAAAATCGAATAGAAAATTAAATGCCCACTTTGTTGGCATCTTCATAAACTCAAAAGCCCAATCCCTATTGGAATATCCAACAAAATCCCGGTATCTACTGACACCTTCATCCAAAGCTCAATCATACTTGGCACACCAATCCAAAAGCCCAATCTATATTGGTAATTAGCAGAAGCCCACTTTATTGGAATTTACATGAACTTAAAGCCCAATCCCTATTGAAAACCAGCAAAAGTCCAATCCCTATTGGCACCTTCATTCAAATCCCAATCCATATTGGAAACCACCCAAAGCCCACTTTACTGGCATCTTTAGAAACCAAAAGCCCAATCCATATTGGTAATCTCCAGAAGCTCACTTCGCTGGCATCTTCATAAACCCAAAATCCAATTCACATTGGTACCCAATAAAAAAATCCCACCTTTGAAAAGAAGACCAATCTAAAAAAAACAATCCCGTTAGGTTTAACCTGACCTTCCCAGCAAAGTCCAACCATGTTTGGCACATCCTTCTTTTTCTAGCAGCCCGAGCATACATCAGTATTTTGCATATAGTAATCATCATTACATTGCATCCTCAAATATGTATCATTTCCATTTTTAAATGGAGCATTACGCCATAGAAAATTTCAAACATGTATGTGAAGCATAAGCCAGATTTGGTACCTTGCACGAAAGCCCGAATCGACCCTTAATCATAACATTCACATATCTTCAGCAGACATATCAATCAACCTCTTTGTTTATCGTTTCTTTTGGGTCATAGATCATACATTGATCTTGCCCTCGATCATCCCTTGTTCATCAACCCTTTGATGGAGACATTCCTTCGGTCAGGTTTCTCTTCCTGTCAAGTCATTGATGATCTGTCTCTTCGGTGAAGTTTTTATTCCATCAAACCCCTTTGATGATGCCAGTTTTCAACAATTTTTCTTTCCATCAAACCCCTTTGACTATGTGTTTCTTCAGTGAATTTTTTTCATTCCGTCAAATCCCTTTGACGAGGAAAATTTTCGTTCCGTCAAACCCCTTTAACAATGTCTTTCTTCGGCGCAGTTTTTCATTCTGTCAAACCCTTTTGTCGAGGTCAGTTTTCTTCCCGTCAAACTTCTTTGACGATGTGTTTCTTTGGTGATGTTTTTCATTCTGTCAAATCCCTTTGACGAGAATGGTTTTATTTCCATCAAACCCCTATGAAGATGTGTTTCTTCGGTGAAATATTCCATTCCTTCAAATCTCTTTGACGAGGTCAATTTTCTTTCTATCAAACCCCTTAGACGATATGTTTCTTCGGTGAAGCTTTTTTTTTCTCGTCGAACCCCTTTGACGATGTGTCTCTTCGGTGAAGTTTTCATTCTGTCAAATCCCTTTGATGAGGTTAACTTTCTTTCCATCGAACCCCTTTGACGATATGTTTCTTCAGTGAAAATTTTCATTTCGTCAAATCCTTTTGATGAGGTCAGTTTTGTTTCCGTCAACTCCCTTTGACTAGGTGTTTCTTCGGTGCAATTTTTATTCCATCAAACCCCTTTGATGATGTCAGTTTTTTTCAGTTTTCGTTTATGTCAAACCCTTTTGACGATGTGTCTTATCGGTGAAGTTTTTATTCCATCAAACCCCTTTGATGATGTCAGTTTTTGTCAGTTTTCTTTCCGTGAAACCCCTTTGAAGATCTGCCTCTTAGGTGAAGTTTTTATTTCGGCAAACCCCTTTGATGATCTCAATTTTCTTTCCGTTAAACCCCTTTGATGAAGTCATCTTTCTTTCCATCAAATCCCTTTGACGACGTGTCTCTCTACCAGAGTTTTAATCCAAACATCTGGCGTTTTCCCCTGCAGATTTGTCTGCATAAGATTTCTCCCTCCCAAGCAGATTCATCTTCTCTTCACTTTAGAATGTAGGTCTGTCGATTCTACTTCATCCAACCCCTTTTGGTTCTTGACCAACCAATTTGTAAATTCAGTTCTTGAATGGTATCCAATTGTTCTTTTCTTTCCACATAGAGTGCAAATTTCTGGATTCTGTTATATTTAATCCCCTTCCACCTAGAATGTCTGAAATGTGTTACTCTTCATACCTTCAAGTTTTAAGTTGATTGAATAGGGGAAGTTGTTGCACCCCAAAATTTGCACTCTTATTTATAACCTTAGTTGGCTTTGTTTACAATCATATCCATCTTCTATTATGTCATAACTTTGTATTCATCTGCATTTCATTGAGCTCCAAAGACATGGGATCAAAGCATTCTCTTGTGATTTGAATTTTTCCTATTCAAAGGTGATTTGTCTGGATATTGAACTCAAATTGAGACAATGTTTGAGCTCTCAACCTCATGAGTATCTTTTTATCAACAGTTCATCAAGTATCAAATTTATCTTCTTCGAGATTTCTCAAGAGTATCAAGTGTGTGGGGTTTCATCAGTGTGGAAAGACTTTGAATCAGGGTTTTGGTTCTCATCAATTTCTTAAATCACTATTTCATTATTATGCACCCAGGGCACGAAAATTAGCGTTTAAGATGGGCAAGTACCGTTCACTTGAGGTTTACTTGAGGTTAGCAGGTTAAGTGCGTATGTGTGTGTGCAGTAGTGTTCAGTTCAATTAGATGGGATTTGATCTTGGTCAAGACAAAATGGAATTGCTTCAGTTACAAGTCATATGTGTCATGGATTAAGTTATCAAGATGTGCTAAATTAGATATTTCATGGTGGAGAGTCATATGGAATCAGTTCCTTTCAATTATGGTTTTGTGCCAATACAAGTTGTCTGATGAAATGAAACTGCAGAGCAACAAAAGTCAAGAAATTTGGTAAATATTTCAAGTCATGATTATGTGGTTCTTGTGCCTGTCATTAATCCAATAAGAAGTCAAGTTTGTTGTTCAAATCAAGGCATGGTAAATAAGTTTTATAGTGAAAGTTTTGGTTCACTATGTTTCAAGTGGTCAGGATCAAGATTGGTTTGTGATTGATTCATGTTTCACTGATTTCTTCAGAATTATTTCAATGTTCTAAAAAATCAATTTAGGGTGTTATTTCTTAAGAACCAATTCAGGGTGTTATTCATTTCAAGTGAAAATTCAAGATGATGATAATTAAGTTTCAAATGTGAATATGGAATTAATATGGAAAATTCAATTTTTAATCATCATTGTTTTTTTAAATCAAGAATAAAAGAATTCAAAGCATTACAAAGTAAATTTAAGGGTGCAAAATTTAAATTTCAAGCATTACAATTTAAAGCCCATTACAATTCTAGAAGTAAAGTCCAATTATAAAATTCTACACCAAGCAAATAAATGTTCATGGATTCAAGTTATTTTTGAAGCCAATTGACATTCGTACAAAAAATCTATTACCATTTTTCAAGTCCAATACACTTCTACACAAATTTTTACACAAAAAAAGAGGATCATAAGATCTTCTATAGCCACCTTTTCTTTCCCCCCACCTTTTCCCTTATCATTCTTCCTTCACAATCTTTGTTTCTTCCCCTTTTCGTCTCCCTCTCAGAACATTTTTAGAAAGAAATTTCCTTAGCAAGCATCCTTACACATAAGAAAAACGAATGGTTCCCATCGAGTATGATGGATGTGAAGGGGTGATGATACCTTCCCCTCGCATAACCGACTTTTTAACCCAGAATTTGGTTGCAAAACCATCTTATCCTTTCTCTTGGGGTTTTCTCGATGTTTTCCCCTTCCTCCTTGAGATAAATAAAGTTCGATGGCGACTCTGTGTCTTTTCCCTTGCGGTCGTTATATTTCGAGTAGTGACAGAGATGCATATGCGAATTTTTGTAATGTTAACTTACTTTTTGGTGCGTTCAGAGATATATCTTCGAAAATTATAAACATTTTTTAATTTTCGTGTGGTACGTAAGAAACATATTTTGTGCATTGAAAAATCCTCTAAAAATAAGTAAACGAAGAACATATCATTATAAGAATATTATATATTGTCTAGTTGTGTTTTTTAATACTACTAAATAAAACCTTCACTAAAAATAGGACGCATAGGCTTATGATTGGAATTGTTTCTTTTTCTTTTTTCGGGAATCCCTAACAACCGTAGTGTGAACATTTTTAAGGGAAGGGTGACATATATAGTATTTTTAATTTGATGAATCCTCCTTCTAACTTAATTAATTAGAGTAAATTTCTCAAACAAATTATGTTGATTAAAAGAATAGGCAAGTGTATGCATACTTTATTTTGAAGTATTTGGAATGCACATCTAAGAATATGCCATTCTTAAAATATTGCATAATTTATTCCTTTACTTGGTTATTATCTAGTCTGTGTTGTTTAATGAGTGATTACTAATTATTAACCACCATACAAAATTATTTAAATATTTTTAGATTTTGAAAATATATCTTGAGATGCACATAATTCTTAATTAACATTTACATATTTAGTGATACATCTCCATAACAATTTAAAACACACTATACATTCCATTCATAAGTCATTATACATACGAATTTGTTAAGAGATGCATCTCTGTGAATATTGTAGAGATGGATCTCAGTAATATCTCAGAACTTGGTATTACATGTTAGATTTTGTTTATTTGTATTTAGACAAAGATTTAAACCATATTGTCGCTACTGCGAAAATCGGCGCCGGCTGAACAGAAGAGTCGCCACCGTGCGTTATTTATCCCACGGGAGGGAAAGGAAACGCTCAGAGTAAACCTCGCACAACACGGGAAAGGTATGGTCGTCGCAACCAAAACCTGGATTCGGGAGTCGGTTACGCAAGGGGAAGGTATTAGCACCCCTCACGTCCGTCGTACTCGACGGGATCCACGCTTGTTTTCGGGTATGGATTGTTATTCTATCTACGCTAAAGGTCTGGGGTTAAAAGAAAAGAAAATGAAAATAAAAAATGACTCGGCAAAGTATCGCACTTTATGCCTACGTATCCTCGCCTGGAACGAGAAATCAGAGTCAACGTAGTTCGCCTACCTACGGGAAAGGAGGGGAAGGTTGCTCGCTAGGATATCGCATCCTATGCCTACGTACTTTCACACGGCATGAAAGATCAGAGCACGCGTAGTTCGGGCCACGTACGACACAAGTCTGCCTTGATTGATTTTATTCCTTCTGAAAAAGGGTTTTCTGATTAACAGTCCCAGCGGACAAAAATGACGTTTTGATGAGTTTACATTCTTTTACGGAAGAAGTGTCTTTTATTGTGTTTGAAATCTTTATGTGTTTTTCTGTTTGTTTTGAGAAAGAAAGAGACAGAACTCTAACCTACGGTTGCGAAGGGAAACAAACTAACCTAATGTTATCATGCATGGGTTAAGACCTAGTGTCTATCATGCTCCTCTCTTGCACAGAGAGAAACAGAGATCCTAAGGGAATAGACGGAAATAGAAACAATATCAGATATATATAGTAAAACAGTAAAATGCATGGATGCAACAGCACAAGCGAGGCAAGGGAGTCCCCACTCAACCTCGAACCTAGAAAACAATAGGCAAAAGTGAACAGACTTCACTTTCAACCCAGCAGGATAAACAGCAAACAATACAGTCCGGAAAACCAATCAATACATCAGAAATGAAATACAGCAATAAAACAAACAACTTCAGCAGCTCTGAATCAACACATGGCTTCAAGTAATCTCCAATCAGCTACAGGCTTCAACAAGCATCAATCTCCATCTTCATGACCTTCAGGCAAGGGCTTTGATCATCAGTCTTCTATCTGCAATGGCTTTTCTTCAAGCTCAAACCTCCAGGATGAGGGATTAGTCACAAGAGTGAAGTGAATGAATGTTAGACAGTTAATTACCTACCAATGGTGGTTCATCAACTGTTAACATTAAGCAGAAAGTCTCCTCTCAAAAGTTCTATCTCTCAAATATATTCACTGATCCTTCCAAAGGAAGGAGGTGGATATTTGAAAGAGACTTTGAATCATAGAGGAAGGATGGATGCAGACAAGGCAATCCATGTTTGAGAAACAATCATCCTAATCTAGAGCTCTGCCTAGCTCCTAAACCCTAATCTCCTCAGCATCTACTAGCAAGAAACTCCTCCTCAACTCTGACAGTTGATCTTCAATCTTTGAATATCCAATGGTCTTCATCTTTTCAAGTCTTCAGCTTCCCCAGGGTCCCAGACAAACCCAATACCCAAACAAATAAGCAACAATCCCCAGAGGGCACACCACAACAGACAATCAGATATACAGACAGTATTAATAGCAGTAGGGGAGTCCTGACTTTTTCTAGGGGATCTAGTAACTACCCATAACCCCTATAGTCCCATAACTAATCTAATTAAATCCTAAGTCCTAAGGGAAATGAAATCAAACTTCTTAAGTTGTCACCTAAAACCCTAGTTTTGTACATGATGTTCAAGCATTTATTAATCATCTAAAATTAACTCCTAAAAATGGGAACTAAAATATTTCTACAAGTTGAATATCTCATCTAAACAATATAAAAAGAATGACCAAAAAATATTAAAGCATGTAAGAGAACAAAAATTATTAAAATGATGCATGAAATGAAACTATTTAATATGACCTTTATTTAGAAAATATGGAAAAAATATGAAATAAAAATAAAAATGAAATTTTATTTTTCTATAATATTCTAGACATCCTAAAGAAAATATGGTAAAAAGAATGAAGTGAAATGCATTTTTTATGAATTTATTATGAATTAAAGAAAATTGGTAAAAATTAAAATGACTTAAGAAATTAAATGAATTAAAATGAGGGAGGGGGGGTATGAATAGAAATTCGCTCCAGTTATAATCAGAGGATGGGCCAACAATGGGGGGTGCGCTTAGCATCATGGTTAAGCCCAGAATACACTCAGAATTAAAGAAATAATAAAGGAGCGCTGGGGGGTGAAACTAGTAGCAAAAACACGTTCAAAATGACTTTGGGCCTAAACCTGGGGGTGGGGATATCAACATAACTCAGGCCCGCCCGTTTCAATTAATGAAACGGCGCGTTTTGGCCAAACTCCAATTCCCTCCAAATTCAGATTAAATGATGGCCACAGGATCATTCTAAAAGTCAAAAGTCCAAGGCACAATGAACGGCCACGATTGTGTCTTCCTCACTTGACCTGTTAGAATTAGGGTTTCTCCATTAAACCTCCATGCACGAGCAAGCTTCACCTCCTCTGTTCTCCTTCTACACGCAATGACTCAACACGCCATGAACACGAAAGTTGCTCAGGATCTCTCCCTCTACAATCCTATAGCGCTAGTTCAGTCTGAAACTCAATGAAACTCTCAACCCGATCGAGGTAAAATCTGGTCACCATGGATATGCACTGATATGCATCACCACAATTCTCAATCAATCTTACCCTAACCTAACCTACAGCTAATGGTAATCAACCTGCGCTATCAAGCTACAATTATGATGCACTAACCTAGAAGATTCAAGCCCTAACAGTTTGTTGCACCTGCTAACAACCATCACCAAACCTCTCCAAATTCAACCTAATTACTCTACTAACCACCTACATCATGTCTAAACTAACAACAACACGCCTAACTAACTAGATCAAGTAAATCGAATGAAAACTTACCTGATGCAAAAACTTGAAAACAGCTATGGAAGATTGATGATCTGAAGCTTTTGAGACTTGGATCTTGATCCACAAACTCAGTACTCAATTCTGTATGCAATATTTTGGTGATTCCTTGCTTGAATTATGCTGTCCCCTTGCAACTTCAATTTTGATGCTCTTGAAAAAAGTGCTCGAAAATGGATGATAATCACCTTGTTCTTGCTTCAATTCTGATCTATGATGAAGATTGAATAATATTGAAGTGATTTTGATGATGATTTTGTGAAGAAAATGAGGAATTGGAGTGAAACTTCAATGAAGAAGAATGAGAAATCTTGTGGAATTCTTGGTGCAAATGAGGCCAACCCTTGCTAAATTCTCATCTCATGAATATATAGACCCCAAATGAACATTCTAGATCCATCTTGCACATTCCCTTGCTTTCCAACTTTGGTTCATTTTGATTATGTTTCTTAAAAGGCAAGCAACCATGGATAACTTTCTTTTTTCCTTCTAAACTCAAAAAAGTGTTTGAACCATTGTTCTTAGAATTGTTTTTCCATTCAAAATCATATATTGTAAGTCTCCATTTGGACTTGTAAATCTCCCAAACCATTTTCCATCTTGAATTTCTTCACTTTATAAGCCTTTTTAGTTCATTCTTTGACCAATTATGCAACTCCATGCTATGAGCTTCTCCAATAATTTGTGACCTTCTTTCTAGACTTAAAATCCCATTTGGAGCAAGTTTGATGTTGTAAGTTTTTCCATTTGAGGCCTCCTTGTATGAGTTTTGGGTATAGGTTAAAATGACCTGTAATTCACAAATGCCCAAAATACCCTTTGCTTGCCAAGACCATAAGTTGAGCTCCACACATCATATGAAGGCATGCTATACCATTCTAGAAAGCTAAGACAATGAGGAACAATTCTTATGTTGACCAAGAATTCATTTGAAATCTCCTTGAGGGGTAAAACTAGCTTGGAAGTCAAGTCACTTTCACAGACAAAAATTCAGATACCCCAGATGACCTGTAACTTGCAAGGACCATAACTTGAGTTCTATAAATCTCCTCAATGTCTTCCACCACTCAAATTAAAGGTCTTGAGATCCTCTACAAGTTTCATGTTGGCCAAGAAGCCATTTGAAGTTAGCATTTTGACTTATCTTGCTTGGAAATTTGACCTAAACTAGGGGATTTTACAGAGAAACCCTAATTTAGTAACTCCTCTTCTCCTTGATTTCTCTTGAATTCTCCTTGTCATATCTCCATATCCTTCTTCATATGTCAAATGATGAACCCCACATCTCTCCAATAGACTTAAATGCCCTTTTAAATCAGTCAATTGACCTAGGGTTGACCTAGGGTTGACCCAGATGAAACCCTAGTTGACTGTCTTCAACTGTAGCTCTTGTGCTCTCCTCAATGACTTGTCTCCTTCTCCAAATGACTTTCTAAGTCTCTCCTAAGGTCTAGATACTCTCCATGCCTTCAACTCAAAGCTCACAACCCTCTTGTTGATCCTCAGATACCCTCAGCTAGGAGATAGACTCAAGGCTTGATCTGCTGAACTCTTTGCTTTCAAATTCTTTCCTGATGACTTGAATGAGATTGAATTATGATGATAACCTCTTGATAGGCCTCTAGAGATGAAAATAATGATTGGTCCCCTGTTGAATGACTTGCTATGCTTATGCTATGCAGATGGTTAGTCTATGTACATGACTCTATATGCAAATGCTAATGATATTGAAACATAAAATAAGGTTGGGCAAATTTTAGGGTGCAACAGCTGCCCCTATTCAAGCGACTTGGACCCGATTGGATGAAGAGCCCGGAGCCTTCAGACATTCGCGGTACGAGACGGTTGAATACTAGTGAAACCAGAAATTTGCCAACCGAGGAAATAAACTGCGCCACTGCTTGGGGAACGACATTCATCAGCTGAATTTAACTGCTACCGTAACCCACTGATCTCGCGCGACCGTGCTGGGGATTGTCTTCATCGTTCTGAAGAGGACTCTGTCATCACAGATTGCTTGTTTGTCCACGTTAGGACTCTATCCGTCATCACTACAAAGAAATCTCAACTAAAATCTGTCCACGTTAGGACTCCACTTGCTGTTAACCCAGAAAAATCTCGGCAACTCCGCTGGGGACAATTCGTCTGCATTTCCATAAACTGAATCGTCCACGTTAGGAATAACTCTCTTCCACGTTAGGAGTAACACTTGTCCACGTTAGGAATAACATCGTCCACGTTAGGAATCATTTCTTCTGTATCTGTCCACGTCAGGACTAACTTTTTCATCTTTCCACGTCAGGATGCAATCTTCTTTCCACATAAGGAGAATTATATCAATCTGTCCACGTAAGGACTCCAATCTCACTTGACATGTCCGCGTCAGGACTCCAGTCTTTCCACGTAAGGAATACAACTTTTCTGAACCTGTCCACGTCAGGACTCAACTTTTCCTGTATCTGTCCACGTAAGGACCCTAATTTTTCCGCGTAAGGAAATAAACTCCTTCTTCCACGTTAGGAATAACTTCTTTGATCTTTCCGCGTCAGGACTACACTCTTCCACGTCAGGAATGATCTCTTTCTTTCCGCGTCAGGAATCAGTCTTGATATGCCCGCGTAAGGACCTAGTCTTTCCACGTCAGGAATAAACTCGTCTTTCCATGTAAGGAAACCATTTTTCTTCCCCGTAAGGGAGAATCTTGATACGTCCACGTGAGGACTCTGATCTTTCCACGTTAGGAATCACCTCTTTTGATTTGTCCGCGTAAGGACTACATCGTCCACGTTAGGACCCACTTCTCCACGTTAGGAATAATAATCTCTTTGATTTGTCCGCGTCAGGACACTGATCTCGTCTTGATTTGTCCATGTTAGGACTCAGGCGTCTTCGACCCGCTGAAGAAATAAAATTTGTCCGCGTCAGGACTCGCGCATCTTCGACTTGCTGGGGAAATATCCACGTCAGGACTCACACTTTGCCAACAACACGAAGAAGGATAAGTTTGTCCACGTCAGGACTCTTGTATCTTGTCATCACAAAGAACTACAAACTTGTCCACGTCAGGACGCACATTTCACCATTACGAATAAAGATGTCTGCTGGAAACAAATGATCCACGTCAGGACACCAACACGAAGAGTAACCAATCTTGTCCACGTCAGGATTTCACATTCGATCAATACCGAGAAATCAAATCTGTCCACGTTAGGACTAGCACATATCGTCAACCTGAGGAAATGTCCACGTCAGGACTCCACCTTCCAACAATTCTGAGAAATCGAACCTGTCCACGTTAGGACTAGCACCTCCTATCAGCCCAGGGAAATAAAACTGTCCACGTTAGGACGCCCACTTCTGAAGAAATCCCTTCAATATAGGGATAAATTGTCCACGTCAGGACTTAGTTCTCCAATGATCCTCACCCACAAACTTCTTAACACCGACGTGACAGCGACTTTGAGACGGACTCTACTGGGGATGTCTGGAAACCAACCATCGGACGCCTGTTCTGATAACCGGCGGCAACCTCTGAAATTCTGATTCCGGCAACCCTTTGATGACGAACAAATTTTGCTTGGGGATAAGGAGGCACTTATCCTGGCCACTCTGGTGGGGACAATAAGAGACATTTGCATAAATGACTCTGCTCGGAGACAAAGAGAACTTCATCATGCTAACTCTGTGGGGGGATACCGCCGAAACTGACATTACCATTGAATATCTCCTGCCGAGATCTTGACTGTTTGGTAATTTATTTGAGCAAGAGCTCTCTTCACCTGAACTATTAGAGTACATAAACTGCTTTAGCAAAATAAATGCTGGAAGGTGATGCCGACTCCACCGGGGATAGCCAGATGCTACAGAATTATTCCAGCAAAATAAATGCTGGAAGAGTGCAGTCGACCTTGCTGGGAAATTGGGAACTCAATCCAAACACCTTGTTGAAGTAACCCCCTGCTGGGGAATGATACTTTGCTGGAGAATAGCAGACGCGCATAGTACAATCGAAATTTCTGCTGGAACGTGAACTGATATCACTAGTATCTCTGACAAAATAAATGGCAGGCACCATCACCAACTCTTTCGGGGAGAGTCTTGATCTTCGAATTCCACTGGGAGGAAATACTTGCAAAGAGAATTCCGCCGGAGATGGGATGATTCTCTTTGGGAAAATTAACTGACTCCGCTGGGGATGAATGCATGACCCTGCGGGGAAAGATGAACCTGTCTGAATACAGCCTTACGATCTTGGAATCGCCAAACTCTGCTGAGGACAAATAGCTTTTCTGGAGCACGTCCTTGGATAAGCTACGGCTAGCTGGGGGATTCTACCCTTCTTCAAGGAGAACATGCACGACCTGCGTGGGGACTGAGTCTTTCGTTATCGCAATCTTTTGATCATCTTCCTCGTATGGTTACGAAACCTGCAACAACACAAACAAGACACGACAAGCCTATGCAATTAAATCAATTCAGGTTAGTGACGTTACACTCAGTTAATTCAAAGCTTTAACAATCGTTGGCAAGGGCCAGTGATGTTATACTCATGCTAGCTTCAATAAACTTAGGCGTCTTATCATGCGCAAAACAGTAAAGAACAGGCATCAAGTACTGAATAACACATTTTCATTGATTGGGCCCCTGAATGGGCGGAGTTTTTTGTACACGGGATGTAACTCCTGAAAAGAGGAAGCTACGCAAAGCAAATATACAAGTATGCAAGTATTCACAAGAAGCATAAATATATTGACAAATTGAATTTTGTACACATGTCGGCAACTGGATGCAGATGAACACCACGAACTGATCCTCCTATGACTTATCCGACTCTAATGCTTTCCCGGTATCCCCACTTCTGAAGAGATTGTATCCGATAACTGACTCCTCAAATATATTCTCCCGCATTGATGCTCATTGAAATATCAAATTCGGACCGCAGTCATTTGCTTTTCAAATCCCTAACTTTTGCGTGAACCGCCCTTTACGGGTTTTCAGTTCACCGGGATACCCCTTTTTGCCGAAGCCGCCCAGTGTAGGTTTTCGACTTCGCGGGTGTACATTTTTTCAATTTTATCCCTAACTTTTGCCCGAACCTTTCATTCTGTTTTTGGTTCGCCAGGATGCCCCATTTTTGCCTGGACTCTCCTTTTTTGTCCAGCGGGTCTATTTTAAGCAAAGTATTTTTTAACTGCGTCCGAATTCACAGGTGACGCAAAGTCTTCTCCGTCCATGGTGGACAACAACAACGCTCCTCCTGAAAAGACCTTACTGACAACGTATGGCCCTTCGTAGTTGGGGGTCCACTTGCCCCTGTGATCTGCTTGCGGCGGGAGAATCCTTTTCAGCACAAGGTCGCCCGTCTGAAAGCTTCGCGGAAGTATCTTCTTGTCGTACGCTTTCTTCATTCGTCTTTGGTACAAACGACCGTATGCCAGAGAAGCTAGCCTCTTCTCATCCATCAAACTCAGTTGGTTCAATCTATTCGTTACCCATTCTGCCTCGTCCAGCTGAACGTCTCGCAATACCCTCAGAGAAGGGATCTCAACTTCCAATGGTAGTACCGCCTCCATCCCGTATACCAATGAGAACGGAGTTGCCCCGGTTGATGTGCGTACCGTCGTACGATAACCGTGCAAAGCGAAAGGTAGCATTTCATGCCAGTCTTTATACGTCACCACCATTTTCTGGACGATCTTCTTGATATTCTTATTGGCCGCCTCGACAGCGCCATTCATCTTGGGTCGGTAAGGGAAGGAGTTGTGATGTTCGATCTTGAAATTCTGACAGAGCTCCTTCATCATTTTGTTGTTCAGGTTCGAACCGTTGTCCGTGATTATTCGCTCGGGAATCCCATATCGGCAAATGATATCTCTCTTGATGAATCTGGCCACCACTTGCTTCGTTACATTTGCATATGACGCCGCTTCCACCCACTTGGTGAAATAATCGATTGCTACTAGGATGAACCGATGCCCATTAGAAGCCGTCGGCTCGATCTTTCCAATCATATCGATTCCCCACATCGAGAATGGCCATGGCGATGACATCACATTTAGAGGACTTGGAGGCACATGTATCTTGTCAGCATATATTTGGCACTTGTGGCACTTTCTCGCGAACTTGAAACAATCAGTTTCCATCGTCAGCCAAAAGTAACCTGCCCTCAGCAGCTTTCTCGTCATGGCATGCCCACCAGCATGCGTACCAAAGGTACCTTCGTGAATTTCCTCCATGAGAAGCTTTGCCTCTTTCTCGTCTACACAACGCAACAACACCAAATCGTGGTTTCTTCTGTATAAGACGCCATCCGGGTTCAAATAGAAATTGCCCGCTAATCTCCTGAGAGTTTTCTGATCTTGACTGGATGCCCCAGCCGGATACTCTTTGTTCTTCAGGAAATTAAGGATATCGAAATACCACGGTTTGTCATCAGATGCTTCATCAATAGCAAATACGTAAGCTGGCCTGTCCAACCGAGAGACAGTGATCTGGGGAGCTTCGTTCCAGCAATTGACCTTGTACATGGAAGACAAGGTGGCAAGGGCGTCAGCCATTTGATTTTCTGCCCGTGGTACGTGATGCAATTCAACTTTGTCAAAGAAGGGCAACAGTCTCCTTGCATAATTCATGTAATGTATCAAGTTGGGCTGACGTGTCTCCCATTCCCCTTTTATCTGATTCACCACCAGAGCTGAGTCTCCGTATACGTCTAGATGTTTGATTCGCAAATCAATGGCTTCTTCGAGCCCCATTATACAAGCTTCGTATTCGGCCTCATTGTTGGTAACGGCAAAGGTCAATCGGGCAGTAAACGGGATGTGCGACCCGTGCGGCGTGGTGATAATTGCCCCTATTCCGCTACCGTAAGCATTCACAGCTCCGTCAAATATCATCTGCCATTTGGACCCCGGCTCTGGTCCTTCGTCTGGCAACGGCTCTTCGCAATCCTTCATCTTTAAATACATGATATCCTCGTCAGGAAAATCAAATCTCATTGATTGGTACTCTTCAATAGGCTGCTCCGCCAGATACTCAGACAGCACACTCCCCTTTATAGCCCTTTGCGAGACATATTGAATATCATATTCAGTCAAGACCATCTGCCATCGGGCAATCCTTCCTGACAACGCCTGCTTTTCGAATATATATTTGATTGGATCCATCTTCGAGATGAGCATGGTTGTATGATTCAGCATGTACTGTCTCAAACGCTTGGCGGCCCAGGCCAGCGCGCAACAAGTTTTCTCCAGCATTGTGTACCGAGACTCACAGTCTGTGAATTTCTTACTCAAGTAATAGATTGCATGCTCTTTTCTCCCCGTCTCGTCGTGTTGACCGAGAACACAACCCATACTTCCCTCAAGAACCGTCAAATACATTATCAAGGGTCTCCCTGCCACTGGGGGTATCAAAATAGGAGGCTCCTGCAGATACTTCTTTATTTTGTCGAACGCCTTTTGACAATTTTCGTTCCACGTTACAGCTTGATCTTTCTTCAGCAATTTGAATAATGGTTCGCACGTAGCAGTCAGGTGAGATATGAACCGGGCGATGTAGTTCAATCTCCCTAAAAACCCGCGCACCTCTTTCTCTGTTTTAGGCGTCGGCATTTCTTGAATCGCTTTTATTTTAGCAGGATCGACCTCTATTCCTTTTTCGCTTACGATAAACCCCAGCAGTTTACCCGATCTCACCCCGAAGGTGCATTTGTTAGGGTTCAGCCTCAGCCTGAACTTCCTAAGTCTTTTAAACAACTTCAACAGATTCACCAGATGCTCTTCCTCCGTCTGGGATTTGGCAATCATATCGTCAACATAAACTTCGATCTCTTTATGCATCATATCATGAAAAAGAGTCGTCATCGCACGCTGATATGTTGCCCCAGCATTTTTCAAACCAAAGGGCATCACTTTGTAGCAAAATGTTCCCCAAGGCGTTATGAAAGTAGTCTTCTCCATATCCTCCGGCGCCATTTTAATTTGATTATAGCCTGAAAAGCCATCCATGAAGGAGAATACAGAGTATTGAGCGGTATTATCAACTAACACGTCAATGTGAGGAAGTGGAAAATCGTCTTTTGGGCTTGCTTTATTCAAATCTCTATAATCCACGCACATTCGAACCTTGCCATCTTTCTTTGGCACTGGTACGATGTTAGCAACCCATGAGGGATACTTCGTCACAGCCAGGAAACCAGCGTCCCACTGTTTCTGAACCTCCTCTTTGATCTTCATTGCCATATCTGGTCGAGTTCTGCGAAGTTTTTGTTTGACAGGCGGGCAATCTTCCTTCAGTGGCAGGCGATGCACAACCATATCTGTATCGAGCCCTGGCATATCTTGATACGACCAAGCGAATACATCATTATACTCTCGGAGCATTTCAACCAGTCTTCGCTTGATATCACTCTGCAGTGCGGCTCCGATACGAATATTTTTCTCAACCCCTTCCGACCCTAAGTCGATAATTTCGATGACCTCGTCGTGAGGCAGAATGGCTCTTTCCTCTTGCTTCACCAACCAAGACAGTTCTTCAGGGACGTCGCTATCTTCGACAACCTCTTCTTCAGTCTGGAATACCGGGTGCTCGAAGTCGGGACGAGTCATAGGTGGCTCAAGGGTGTCATCTGAAAATGTTATCCTGCAAAAGGAAGGGTTAAGTGCTTCAAAATGCGTATAAAGCGAATAACCACATTGCCATTTTACTGAAAAATACAAACAGGAAAGACAGGGATTACAGTATTTGCTCATGAAAAAACGCCGTTTATTTAGTGATTAACACGCAATGTTTATAACAACACAGCCCTAAGCAAATCCTGATGCCCCGGGCAAAGACATCAGATTATTCAACAATTAATAAAGCAAAGCATTACTGTTTAAAAGTCACAGGAACAAGCTCCTGAATAGACCAGTTGCACAGTCCTTGTCCTGGCGTGCTTGGCTGAATCCAGGCATCCATATCACAGTCGCTGTCTCCTTCATCCGATTCTGAAGCAGCATTGACGGCTTCATGACATACTCCACTGGCAGAGATGGTGATTGACTTTCTGAAATGAGGGGCCCCCACAGAAGGAGTTGATGACGACGGTCTGTACCCCAGTCCGAACCGGTCCATTTTCACAGGAATGTCCAGCACTTTGCCCCAGCCTTTGGCTTCTCCTGCTTCCACTAGCGCTTGAGCTTCTTTATACGAAGAAACAGCTATTTCTGGCACTTTGCTCGGCCCGGGACCCTTGTCCTTAATGCGCAAACCTTCGAATGCCTGGCATGGCGTCTCGTGGATCTCCCCGTCGACTTCCACATATTTAAACGAAGATAGATGGCTGACCAGGATGTCTTCTTCTCCGCACACGGTGACTACACTGTCTCCGACCATATACTTTAACTTCTGATGCAGGGTAGACGTGACTGCCCCTGCCCCATGAATCCAGGGTCTTCCCAGCAAGCAGCTGTATGCAGGCTGTATATCCATGATATAAAACTCCGTGGCAAACACTTCCGGCCCCACTTGCAGAGGCAAAGTAATCGATCCGAAGACTGTTCTCCGCGTGCCGTCAAACGCTCTGACTACCAAATCGCTGGGTGTACACAAAATCCCTCGAACATCCAGCTTCATCATTGCCTTCTTAGGCAGCACATTCAAAGATGACCCGGTATCAACCAATACGTGCGACATTGTCGATCCCCTACACTCCACAGACACGTGTAATGCCATATTATGATCCCTCCCTTTCGGAGTCAAGTCAAAATCAGTAAAGCCCAGACTGTGGCCTGCATTTACATGTGCCAATACTCCTTCTAGCTGATTTACGGAGACATCCTGGGGTACAAAAGAAGTGTCCAGGACTTTCAGCAAAGCATTTCGATGGGCTTCCGAACACAACAGCAATGACAAGATGGATATTTTAGACGGTGTCTGCTGCAGATGCTCCACAATTTTATAATCGCTTTTCCGAATCAAGCGCATGAATTCTTCTACATCCTTAGATGCTGCTTCTTTTTCATTTGCTTGTACCGGAACATTTTCAACTGCTTTCCCTTTTCCTTTCGCTAGCCTTTCAGCCTCCACTTCAGGAGATATAAAGATTCTGCCACTCCTCGTCATGCCTCCTGAGCCCACAACATTATCCACAATCTCCACTGACTGCTTGTTAACGTCGATCTTAATCCCATCACAATACACCTCTAGCCCATATGACCATGGGACCGCTTTCGTGTTCTCATACGGGATTGGCCCGGCTTTAGTTATGATAAACGGTGGTCGCTGAGCTGGTGCTGCAATTGTGATCGTCTTCCGCGGAATCGTTACCGTGGCCACATCACTCTGATTATCCACTACTGCTCCTGCAGGCTCGTCAGTTGCCGCTCGATCAAACTGCAATATACCTTCATCAATTAAGGCCTGGATGCCTTTCTTCAAATCCTCACACCCCCCAGCTAGGGCCCAACAATCTAAGCAATACTCGTTACAACCCGGGTAAACACCTCCCTGCAACAGTCGGCTCTTTATTTCGCTCAGCGGCGTCTTTAACTCTTCAACATTCATAATCAGATTCAGACCTTCCTCCGTCAGCACGGCGTTCGCCCCATGATTAGGCATGGGTTTCTGGACTATATTCGGACCTGCCGTTCCGAAGTTGATAGACTTGTTGTCCAAGAGATCCTGCACAACGTGCTTAAAAGCATGGCAACCTTCTATATCGTGGCCCGGGGCCCCAGAATGAAACTCGCAGTGCCTATTTGCATCATAGCCGAACGGGGGAGTCCCCGTGATCGGTGCCAGGGTTCTTTTTTCCACCAGATTCAATCCCAACAATGTCTGCAATAAATCAGCGTAGGTTGAGGGAGGCTTCTCAAACACTCTTCTCGGCTTACTACCCTGAAATCTTCGTTGAGCTTGCTGTGCCCCCTGCTGAGGCTGCTGCTGCTGTGGCATAGGTTGCTGCTGAACCGGTTGTTGTTGCTGGATTGGTTGTTGCTGATAGGGAATAGTAACACTCGACACCTGCTGTGGCTGACGATATTGATTTCTTCCCCTGCCTCGGCCTCGGCCTCGGCCTCCAAATACCGCGCTAGCTTCGCCCTGACGGCGCCCACCATAAGCTTTCTTATTACTGCCAGATGCAGTTGATTCATCGACTTGGAACTTTCCTTGCTTAATATTACGCTCAATCTTTTCCCCCATCAGAATCAGATCTGAAAAACTGGCCAGAGACGTATGAAACAGCATATCATGAAACAGCCCGGTGAATGTGCCGACAAACATATCATTCATTTCTTTATCTTCCACAGGAGGACGGACCCTGGCAGCCATATCGCGCCACCTTTGCGCGTACTCTTTAAAACTCTCCCCCTTCTTCTGCGAAAGCCCGGCCAACTGGACCCGATTGGGTGCCAGGTCGCTGTTATACTTGTAGTGGGCTACGAACGCCTCCGCCAATTGCTTCCATGTCTTGATATCAGTTGGCTCCAACCCCATGTACCACTCTAGGGAAGGACCCGATAGACTATCCTGAAAGAAATGCATGAGCATTCTTTCATCAGTGGAGTATGCAGACATCTTTCTGTAATAAGCTCGTACATGCACTTTCGGACATGTGTCTCCTTTGTACTTGTCGAACGCAGGCGCTTTGAATTTAATGGGCACCCTCAAGCCAGGTACCAAGCCCATAGTTGCCATGTCCAGTCCCACAGCACTCTGATTTAGGACTCCCTTCATTTGCTCTTCCAGCATTCTAATCTTTTGAGAATCATCCATCGGCCCTTCAAAACCTCCCCCAGAGAAGGCGTCCTCCTGCTGATCCTCTTGCCACAGACCATTTCCAGCCCCGTATCCATCATATGCATTATTACGTCCAGCTCTGTTCTGATCCATTCCCGGACCTCGGCCTCTGTTTCCGTACCCTTGAACACCTCCAGCAGGACCATAAGCCATAAATCCAGTACCGTTTCCGTTTCCAAAGCCTCCGTAGCCCTGATTGACCATACCATAACCATCTTGCCCAAAGCCTTGAGCATTAAAGCCATACTTGCCAGTATTATCGAATCCCTGATCGTTGAATCCGAACCCGGTATTGACAAAGCCATTGCCTCCTAGATTATCTCCCAAATTGACATCACCCAGCCCAACATTGTGGACAGCAGTTTCATTCCCCACTCCGACGTTACCATTCACAGCAGCGGTAGCGTTGTTGACGTTAGCAGCAGGCATATTGACCACAGGCGGAGCCACTGGCGTGGGAGTGCCGTCTCCATGAGCAGTATCAACCCGGACAGACTGATGATCTTCGTTACCATGACCAGCGTTGCGAGCCAACAGAGGCTGGACCATGGCCTGCAAGTTCTCTTGCCCTTTTGCTATAGCTTCCATGGTCTGCATGAAGAGGGCGAGCTTCTCGCGCACATCCTGCATCTCGTTCTGAATTTGGTCCATGACTTTTCGACAGTTGGAGCGTGTAGAATAGCGGTGCGGATGTTGATCTGGAATCCTGTTAAGTACCTGATACAGAGCAGGAAGTAAGACACCATTCAAAGATTACCTGTAATGCAATATGAATATGAATGCAATGCAATGTGTCTGTGCATTAGGGAAGTTCGTTCCCCCCAGTTCTAGTGCGAAGGTGCCGGTGCGGTGACAGTGCTGACAATAAGAATATCAGAGCTGAATCATAGAAAGCCTCATATATTGCAGAGAGAATCAATAAGCCCAGGGTACAAAATCACTGAGAATACAAAGAAGGCATGACCTCAACCAACAATCCTGGTGATGGTCAGCACTATGCAAATAAAGCATACAAATAACTACGTGAAATGATCAAATCCTCCCATAAGTCTGGTACTCCTCTATCAACTTCTTGGTCCCCGGATGGCTTGGTCGATCAAGCAACCCTTCAACAAGCTGGTTTCTCCTCTTAAGGACACGGCGTACGTCTTCAGCAGTTTCTTCCCATGTTGCTTCTCCGAAGCAATCTTCTAACTTTCGCTTCTGGGACACTGCTTCATCTCTGGACTTGATTGCCTTGTTCAGTGCATGCTGGACACTATACCGGTTCATCACTTCTTCCTCACACTTCTTGATGCTAGACTTCAACTTCTCCTCGAGGTCGGAAACTTGCTGCTTCAGCTTATCTTCCCTCTTCTTGTTGTTAGTGAGAGTAGCATTCCAAGTCTTGTTGCAAGAAGATATCTCTCGGTGAGCTGCGTCGAGCGCCTTCTTTTTTGATTCCAGCATGTCATGGGAACTTCTGAACTCTTGCCCCATACGTTCGCGCTTTTTCTTCTCCTCAGTCAACTCGGCCCCTAACCTGTTTACCAGCTCGATCTGTTGTTGGAAAGCATATACGGCCTTGTTTTTTCTCGCTGCGTACTTGAGCTAGCTCTTGCTCTAACCCTTCATTAATCTTCATCAAGGCTTCCTTTTCCTTCACAACTCGCTCGTAGGCCTCCCTAGAAACAGTAGTTGGCTCAGCTACCGGAATAGGATCAAGAATTGGTGCATCTGGAAATGGCATCCTCAACTGACTAGCCTTCTCCTGAATCCAAACTCTATAAGGGGCATAGGCCTGACAGTCATTCTTTCCTAACAGTGGCTTCCCTTTGCGGTTAATACGCGTCCAGGCATGTTTCAACTTGGCTAATAACTCCCCCTTCAAATCACCTGTGAAGTACAGAGATTCCTGTACTTCTTCCTCCTGAGGTGGATTCTTCAGCGCATATCCAAACTGGCGAATGAATAGAGAAGGGTTGTAATTGATACACCCCTTTCTTCCTATCAACGGTACATTAGGGTACCCAGAACAACTGAAGATGAGCTCAGACCCCAACAGGTCTCGATCAAACCATACAACGTCTTCGGAAGATAGCCTCATCAGACGTTCTGACCAACTGGCTGAGGTTGCACTGTCTACAAATGGTCCCTTTGTGGGAAGGTGACTCTTGAACCACATATTCAACAGAGGAGTACAGCAGTAAACAACTTTCCCTCTTCGGTTCTCATTCTTGTAGTGCAATGAGTGATAGAAGTCTCCGATCAAAGTTGGCACTGGGTTGCCTGCAGCAAACAGATAGAAAGCATCCAAATCCACAAAGTTGGGCAAGTTAGGAAACAGCACGATTCCATAAATGCATAAAGCCAGAATAGCATTGAAAACCACCCAACAACCGTTCTTGGCATACTCCCGAGCTTTGGCGACTAAGAAATCCAGAGAGAAACCTGACACTCCAAGCCAAGAAGTCAACAACAGATCTGCAGCGTTCATATGCAAGGCTTTGGCTAAATCCTCCAACTTGGGCTCAGCAGCAGAGTGAATAAAGGGAACCTTGTTCTGCACGGGAAGCTCAGTAAACTCCACATACTCCTCAATGGTAGGCCCTAGAATAAAGTCAGCAAACGTAAAGCATCTCAATGCGGGGTCATAGAACTGCATCAAGGTGTATAGCCCGTTCATCTCATCAGCAGTGGGCTTGCAGACTAATCTTAGTAATCTCCCATGGCTCATTCTGAAGCTTCTCCTAACCTCCTCATCGGCAAGAGATATCAGACCAAGCAAAGAAGTAATATCAGGTGCAGGCAGCTTATACGCAACTGTTTTCCTCAAACCAGCCATAATCAATACTCAGAAGTCCGGGCACTAGAACTAGGGAAATGCAAATGCACCTGCAGCACAGACACACGTTAGTGAAATGCAAATGGTGATGGACATGCAGTAATGCAATGCAAGCAATCATGCAACAGGGACCAAAGCTGCAGCTGAATAGCCTAAACCCAATCAAGAAAGGTCTCAGATAGACCATCCAGAAGTCATCAACCCGGGTCTCAGATAGACCCAAAACAAAGCTCCAATACTGGTCTCTGACAGACCTCAAACCATAACTCCAACTGGTCTCTGATAGACCTCAAATCAAATCTCTAATTGGTCTCTGACAGACCTCAGAACACATCTCCAACTGGTCTCTGACAGACCTCATAACTCTCCAAATGGTCTCTGACAGACCTCAAAACTCTCCATAAATACCCAAGATCTCTGATCGAGAACAAACCGGTATCTGAAGGTCTGGTTGCCTGCATAACCCCAAATCCCCTCACAGGTGAGTGGCCCTATAACTGGCACAAGGTACGGCATCCTATGCGGTCGTCGGCGTCACAGACTTTCAGGGTTGATGATACGATTCCCAGAAGGAGTGGCATCATCAAATCCTGAAGAGGCCTCACTCAGCCAACTTCCAAATGATCGGTTCCCGGAGTCGACAATTCAACTGACCAACAACCCCTTCGACCCAAAGGGTAGAAAAAGAAGCCAACCAGAAGAACCTCGTCCGAGTGTAGATTTCATGAGACACTAATGCAAGCAAAGCCGGCACGCGCCCACTACTTTCTACGCTAATTCTAGGTGCACTCAAGCCCAGGTCCGGCTTATCTCTCAATATCAGAACACCCGTCACACCCCAAATACAGCAATAATAATCAATATACAAAGCTGAAAATACAAGGTTAGAAATATACAATAACTCCATACAAAATCCTCGACGGGAAAACAAGCGCTAGGATTGACTCTCTTAAGGGGACGTTGGATCCCAAATGCATAAGAACCATCGCAGTTCTTAGCAGCCAGGGGACGTTGGATCCCCAGCAGAGTCGCCAGCTGTCGCTACTGCGAAAATCGGCGCCGGCTGAACAGAAGAGTCGCCACCGTGCGTTATTTATCCCACGGGAGGGAAAGGAAACGCTCAGAGTAAACCTCGCACAACACGGGAAAGGTATGGTCGTCGCAACCAAAACCTGGATTCGGGAGTCGGTTACGCAAGGGGAAGGTATTAGCACCCCTCACGTCCGTCGTACTCGACGGGATCCACGCTTGTTTTCGGGTATGGATTGTTATTCTATCTACGCTAAAGGTCTGGGGTTAAAAGAAAAGAAAATGAAAATAAAAAATGACTCGGCAAAGTATCGCACTTTATGCCTACGTATCCTCGCCTGGAACGAGAAATCAGAGTCAACGTAGTTCGCCTACCTACGGGAAAGGAGGGGAAGGTTGCTCGCTAGGATATCGCATCCTATGCCTACGTACTTTCACACGGCATGAAAGATCAGAGCACGCGTAGTTCGGGCCACGTACGACACAAGTCTGCCTTGATTGATTTTATTCCTTCTGAAAAAGGGTTTTCTGATTAACAGTCCCAGCGGACAAAAATGACGTTTTGATGAGTTTACATTCTTTTACGGAAGAAGTGTCTTTTATTGTGTTTGAAATCTTTATGTGTTTTTCTGTTTGTTTTGAGAAAGAAAGAGACAGAACTCTAACCTACGGTTGCGAAGGGAAACAAACTAACCTAATGTTATCATGCATGGGTTAAGACCTAGTGTCTATCATGCTCCTCTCTTGCACAGAGAGAAACAGAGATCCTAAGGGAATAGACGGAAATAGAAACAATATCAGATATATATAGTAAAACAGTAAAATGCATGGATGCAACAGCACAAGCGAGGCAAGGGAGTCCCCACTCAACCTCGAACCTAGAAAACAATAGGCAAAAGTGAACAGACTTCACTTTCAACCCAGCAGGATAAACAGCAAACAATACAGTCCGGAAAACCAATCAATACATCAGAAATGAAATACAGCAATAAAACAAACAGCTTCAGCAGCTCTGAATCAACACATGGCTTCAAGTAATCTCCAATCAGCTACAGGCTTCAACAAGCATCAATCTCCATCTTCATGACCTTCAGGCAAGGGCTTTGATCATCAGTCTTCTATCTGCAATGGCTTTTCTTCAAGCTCAAACCTCCAGGATGAGGGATTAGTCACAAGAGTGAAGTGAATGAATGTTAGACAGTTAATTACCTACCAATGGTGGTTCATCAACTGTTAACATTAAGCAGAAAGTCTCCTCTCAAAAGTTCTATCTCTCAAATATATTCACTGATCCTTCCAAAGGAAGGAGGTGGATATTTGAAAGAGACTTTGAATCATAGAGGAAGGATGGATGCAGACAAGGCAATCCATGTTTGAGAAACAATCATCCTAATCTAGAGCTCTGCCTAGCTCCTAAACCCTAATCTCCTCAGCATCTACTAGCAAGAAACTCCTCCTCAACTCTGACAGTTGATCTTCAATCTTTGAATATCCAATGGTCTTCATCTTTTCAAGTCTTCAGCTTCCCCAGGGTCCCAGACAAACCCAATACCCAAACAAATAAGCAACAATCCCCAGAGGGCACACCACAACAGACAATCAGATATACAGACAGTATTAATAGCAGTAGGGGAGTCCTGACTTTTTCTAGGGGATCTAGTAACTACCCATAACCCCTATAGTCCCATAACTAATCTAATTAAATCCTAAGTCCTAAGGGAAATGAAATCAAACTTCTTAAGTTGTCACCTAAAACCCTAGTTTTGTACATGATGTTCAAGCATTTATTAATCATCTAAAATTAACTCCTAAAAATGGGAACTAAAATATTTCTACAAGTTGAATATCTCATCTAAACAATATAAAAAGAATGACCAAAAAATATTAAAGCATGTAAGAGAACAAAAATTATTAAAATGATGCATGAAATGAAACTATTTAATATGACCTTTATTTAGAAAATATGGAAAAAATATGAAATAAAAATAAAAATGAAATTTTATTTTTCTATAATATTCTAGACATCCTAAAGAAAATATGGTAAAAAGAATGAAGTGAAATGCATTTTTTATGAATTTATTATGAATTAAAGAAAATTGGTAAAAATTAAAATGACTTAAGAAATTAAATGAATTAAAATGAGGGAGGGGGGTATGAATAGAAATTCGCTCCAGTTATAATCAGAGGATGGGCCAACAATGGGGGGTGCGCTTAGCATCATGGTTAAGCCCAGAATACACTCAGAATTAAAGAAATAATAAAGGAGCGCTGGGGGGTGAAACTAGTAGCAAAAACACGTTCAAAATGACTTTGGGCCTAAACCTGGGGGTGGGGATATCAACATAACTCAGGCCCGCCCGTTTCAATTAATGAAACGGCGCGTTTTGGCCAAACTCCAATTCCCTCCAAATTCAGATTAAATGATGGCCACAGGATCATTCTAAAAGTCAAAAGTCCAAGGCACAATGAACGGCCACGATTGTGTCTTCCTCACTTGACCTGTTAGAATTAGGGTTTCTCCATTAAACCTCCATGCACGAGCAAGCTTCACCTCCTCTGTTCTCCTTCTACACGCAATGACTCAACACGCCATGAACACGAAAGTTGCTCAGGATCTCTCCCTCTACAATCCTATAGCGCTAGTTCAGTCTGAAACTCAATGAAACTCTCAACCCGATCGAGGTAAAATCTGGTCACCATGGATATGCACTGATATGCATCACCACAATTCTCAATCAATCTTACCCTAACCTAACCTACAGCTAATGGTAATCAACCTGCGCTATCAAGCTACAATTATGATGCACTAACCTAGAAGATTCAAGCCCTAACAGTTTGTTGCACCTGCTAACAACCATCACCAAACCTCTCCAAATTCAACCTAATTACTCTACTAACCACCTACATCATGTCTAAACTAACAACAACACGCCTAACTAACTAGATCAAGTAAATCGAATGAAAACTTACCTGATGCAAAAACTTGAAAACAGCTATGGAAGATTGATGATCTGAAGCTTTTGAGACTTGGATCTTGATCCACAAACTCAGTACTCAATTCTGTATGCAATATTTTGGTGATTCCTTGCTTGAATTATGCTGTCCCCTTGCAACTTCAATTTTGATGCTCTTGAAAAAAGTGCTCGAAAATGGATGATAATCACCTTGTTCTTGCTTCAATTCTGATCTATGATGAAGATTGAATAATATTGAAGTGATTTTGATGATGATTTTGTGAAGAAAATGAGGAATTGGAGTGAAACTTCAATGAAGAAGAATGAGAAATCTTGTGGAATTCTTGGTGCAAATGAGGCCAACCCTTGCTAAATTCTCATCTCATGAATATATAGACCCCAAATGAACATTCTAGATCCATCTTGCACATTCCCTTGCTTTCCAACTTTGGTTCATTTTGATTATGTTTCTTAAAAGGCAAGCAACCATGGATAACTTTCTTTTTTCCTTCTAAACTCAAAAAAGTGTTTGAACCATTGTTCTTAGAATTGTTTTTCCATTCAAAATCATATATTGGAAGTCTCCATTTGGACTTGTAAATCTCCCAAACCATTTTCCATCTTGAATTTCTTCACTTTATAAGCCTTTTTAGTTCATTCTTTGACCAATTATGCAACTCCATGCTATGAGCTTCTCCAATAATTTGTGACCTTCTTTCTAGACTTAAAATCCCATTTGGAGCAAGTTTGATGTTGTAAGTTTTTCCATTTGAGGCCTCCTTGTATGAGTTTTGGGTATAGGTTAAAATGACCTGTAATTCACAAATGCCCAAAATACCCTTTGCTTGCCAAGACCATAAGTTGAGCTCCACACATCATATGAAGGCATGCTATACCATTCTAGAAAGCTAAGACAATGAGGAACAATTCTTATGTTGACCAAGAATTCATTTGAAATCTCCTTGAGGGGTAAAACTAGCTTGGAAGTCAAGTCACTTTCACAGACAAAAATTCAGATACCCCAGATGACCTGTAACTTGCAAGGACCATAACTTGAGTTCTATAAATCTCCTCAATGTCTTCCACCACTCAAATTAAAGGTCTTGAGATCCTCTACAAGTTTCATGTTGGCAAAGAAGCCATTTGAAGTTAGCATTTTGACTTATCTTGCTTGGAAATTTGACCTAAACTAGGGGATTTTACAGAGAAACCCTAATTTAGTAACTCCTCTTCTCCTTGATTTCTCTTGAATTCTCCTTGTCATATCTCCATATCCTTCTTCATATGTCAAATGATGAACCCCACATCTCTCCAATAGACTTAAATGCCCTTTTAAATCAGTCAATTGACCTAGGGTTGACCTAGGGTTGACCCAGATGAAACCCTAGTTGACTGTCTTCAACTGTAGCTCTTGTGCTCTCCTCAATGACTTGTCTCCTTCTCCAAATGACTTTCTAAGTCTCTCCTAAGGTCTAGATACTCTCCATGCCTTCAACTCAAAGCTCACAACCCTCTTGTTGATCCTCAGATACCCTCAGCTAGGAGATAGACTCAAGGCTTGATCTGCTGAACTCTTTGCTTTCAAATTCTTTCCTGATGACTTGAATGAGATTGAATTATGATGATAACCTCTTGATAGGCCTCTAGAGATGAAAATAATGATTGGTCCCCTGTTGAATGACTTGCTATGCTTATGCTATGCAGATGGTTAGTCTATGTACATGACTCTATATGCAAATGCTAATGATATTGAAACATAAAATAAGGTTGGGCAAATTTTAGGGTGCAACACATATCATACAATAAAAAAATAAAAAATAGACATACATTATTTTAGATGGTCCAAAATTGCAATACATCAATAAAATATCAATAAATTTCGAAAATATCATATAATCGAGATCAACATACTAGCAAGGCCGTCGAAATAAAATACAAACCATAATATTACTACTCTATACTAAGAAACTACTGTGTATGTCTGACTACCTCTCCTCTGCCTCATCTGCCTCGTATACCTGTTTGACCATCAATCTCCCCTGTCCTCCAACGATGTCTACGGTACAACAATGCCCCCTATGTCTCTGTCATGATGGCATGAAGACCTCACATCAGACCCATCAGGGAAGATACTTGTGTCAATGCATTCCTGCACAATCTCCACTATGCGACGACACCTAGGGAAGACATCCTCAACATGAACCAGTTGTGCATGCTCCTCCTCCAATATCTCCTTGTGAGATGGCCTCGAAGGATCTCCTAGAGCTGCATGCACCATGTACATATGTTAGACCATCAAGAACCATCTAATGTACCCTTCGATGTAGCTCGTACCTCCTCCGATACCATATGACTCTTAAAATCATCAAACATGTCCCCTATCTGTCTATCTGTAAAGGTAGGACGAGTAGAGACAACACGGTGTTTAAGAATGATTTTAGTGTAGCCGAACTTCGGAATGACACAGTCGGGAAGATGAAGAGTTGTGAGACGTGATCCGCATGCCAATTATCTAGAGTAAAGCACTATATCATCAAATGTCATTGTCTCACGGTGATCAACATAGTTGTTGAAGTGATTGTCCTCAATAACCAAACGATCAAAATAGACTCTATAAGGCTCGGCCGTCTGGTTCCCTTTAAGCTGGATAACAGCAGTAGCACACGACATATCCTCAGTGTAATCAGGTACACTCGTTCATCTAGAGACGCGCGGGAAGTGCTGGAGGAATCAAACATGAAACGAAAAGTTTGGAACACATGAACTCATGAAGTACCGTAGGTAGACGACGTCTGTATTTGTGGCACTCTTGTCAACAAAAAATGCAGTGTCAACCAAATAAATCAGGTATGCTCTCTCAATGCATGCAATCTTTGGAGTGCCTCCTGCTCATCATCAACATCAACCTACTGTGAACTCAAGATCTCAGCCTTATATAGCTTTTTAAGGTATTAAAAACTAGCATGGGCGCCCCTTGTCTTATCCAACTCCTTCATCACCTCCCCTGGATCAGCCTCCAGATACTGTATCATCATCTCGAGTGCCTCATCTTTGATCATCCTCCCATGATCTAAGAATCTCCCCTTGATCGGAAGATGTAGCAAAAATGAGATATCGTCGAGGGTGATAGACATCTCACCATACATGAGATGAAACATTGAGGTCTTTGAGTGTCATCTCTTCACGAATGCATTAAGAATCACGTTGTTTACCATAGTATAAGTGATCATGCAGTAAAACAACACACAACCAAGAAAAAAAAAATAATGCAGAAAATTTTGGTGATGCATCTCCAGAATCCAGGAGAAACTAAAACGTTGAAAAGTTCCAAAGATGCATCTCCAGAATTTTCTACAACTCAGAAGTTACGTCAATGGTATCAATGCACCCTATGCAATCTCAAAAAAACTTGTTTTGATCATCATTTTCAGCCAATAAACATCTAATACACTATGTCTAAACCATCTTAAATGTTATTTCTACTCATCTAATTCAGCCAACAAACATCTAATTCAAAAAACTTACAAGAAAATTAATATGTTAGATGATGATTGAAGTTCTTTTAAGCATGGATGATTGAGTTTTGAGTTAGTGCAAAGAAAAATGAGAGACTTTGAAGTCCCTTTAAACATTGTTGGAAAATTATGAGAAATAAAAAAGAAGAAGGGTCTGACACGATTTAACTTTTAAAATATTTAAATAATACATCTCTAAAAACTAGAGACACATTTTTTTAATTTTCGCGTGATTCCTAAAAAAACATATAAACATACGAAACATTGAAAAATCCTCTTAAAAAAAAAAGTAAACGAAAAACATATCATTATAAGAATATTGCACATTGTCTAGTTGTGTTTTTTAATGCTACTAAATAAAACCTTCGTTAAAAATAGGACGCATAGGCTTATGCTTGGAATTGTTTCTTTTTCTTTTTTTCATGAATCCCTAACAACCGTAGTGTGAACATTTTTAAGGGAAGGGTGACATATATAGTATTTTTAATTTGATGAATCTTCCTTCTAACTTAATTTATTAGAATAAATTTGTCAAACAAAACAGTTTGATTAAAAGAATAGGCAAGTGTATGCATACTTAATTTTGAAGTATTTGGAATGCATATCTAAGAATATATCATTATTAGAATATTGCATGATTTATTCCTATACGTGTTGTTTAATACTCTACTGGTTTATAATGCATAGCTATTGAAGGCATTACATTAAAAAGACTCACAGGCTTATAAAAAGGCATCAGAAGTTGGTTATTCCAATCACAACCAATCAAATCTCACTGCAAAATACAACTGATTTCACAATGGCAGAACCTGAAATCGAAATAGTTGTGAAGCCTACCATTTTCCGAGAGTACATCAATGAAAGTTTAGATGCTTTTCCTGAAAGCAAGATCAACGACAACATTAAAGAATTCCACTTCATTTTGGGCTTTGCCACAGATAAGTATGTTGATGGAAAAGCCACAGGAGAATTTAGCCGTAATTGGAATTTTAAAAGCTTAGGCCCAGAAAAAGTGTTGAAGCTCATCGTAGATCATAGGAATGTGAAAGTGGTAATAAGTATAGGAGGCCATGGCCCTGAATATTCATTCAACCCTAATAATAAGGATGACTGGATTATGAAAGCCACAGCATCAATCAAAGATCTCATTCTAGACTACAAGATTGATGCCGGAGCAGTCAGCATTGGCACAATTGACGGTATTGATATTAACTATGAATACATCAATACCACTGCGGATGACTTTTCCTACTGCATAGGTAAGGTCATAAAACAACTAAAGGAGGATCCCGATGTTTCCTACTCCATGAATGCGGTGTCCATTGCTCCAACAGCGGAACTCCAACACCACTACCTCACACTGTATCTCGAAAACAAAGACAATATTGATTGGATTAACTACAAGTTCTATAATCAAATTTTTTCCGTTGAGGATGAGTTTGTAAAGCTCTTTAAAGAGCTAGTTTATGATTATGGTGCACCGTTTAAATTCTTGGCAGGAGTCAGCACCAGTACAAGTGATACTCCTTTAATGACAACTGATCTCTTTGTTAAGGGATGCACAAACCTCCTTAATACTGCATTACTGGCTGGAGTTTTTGTTTGGGATGCTAACTTCTCAGCTCCCACATATTCGCTTGAGGTACAGCTTCAAAACCTCCTTACTAAAGAGTGATTACTTACTAGCTTCGTAGCTAGTTAGTATTTTGTGTTTGTTTCGCAGGTCATACATACTATAAATAATAGCAAGTCTTTATGAGTCATGCTATGTATAGTATGTCGCATATCTTAAATAAGACCTATCATTCATCTTGTGCTCTTTTTACTGCTTATCTGTTTGTTTATTACACTTTTCTCATTGTTTTCTTTAAGTATTATCTTATGTTGTAAGATATGAATGACTTTTCTTGTATGTATTATGAATTATCTGTACTATTTTGGTATCGAGTTAATAATAAGAAGCAATCATTATTCGTTTCAATTTCTCTATATACTAGCCTCTTACCTGACTTTTTATGTTCCCTTTCATATTCCAATTTCGAATCCCTTTTACAATCCAAGAAATTAATTACTCTTGATATCAAAGTTTCGTAATTATCATATTTCAAAATAACTATCAATTTCTAAATTATGATTACATTAATTTATCAATGGGAGCAATATGTCTAATCTATATATAAACTAGAGCGGACAATAAAAGGTAAAAAAAGAAAGAAAAAAGAAACGGGCCACAAGGATAATAAATATTGATTCAATCATGTAAAAAAATATAAAACAACAAAGACTACTACAAAAGTATATACAACCACGTCATCTTTACCACATTTATTATTAGAAGGACCATGGTGATGTCGCTAAATTCGTAGTGCGTATATATATATATATATATATATATATATATATATATATATATATATATATATATATATATATATATATATATATATATATATATATATATATATATATATATATATATATATATATATATATATATATATATATATATATATTAAATGTTGTTGGTTTATTACTAAAACAAACACAATGATATTAGTTGGCGTTTCATGAATTCGATTCATAGTGACTGTTAATACACTAATACTACTACGATTATATTGTCCATCGTTGTAATATTCAAAACTAGATGCGTCTGATATGTTTTTTTTTTATTTTTTTGAAGTTATTTAATCACGGTTCAGGTAAACAATTGTGGTGATAAAGTGTTAGAAGCTTCTAATCCTAACAACTATATTTTTTCATGTATCCTATTACAAAAAGCGTGTGTCACTTATGTTCATAAATAAATAAAAAATTGAAAACTTTTTAACCACGTTTTTACTATACAACCGTTGTAATAAGATCTACATTTCACTGCGATTGAAATTAATAACCATGGTAAAAGGTTTCCCTGATAAATTTAAAACAAAAGAGATTCATTATCTTCATCTTCACAATCTTCATTCTTGGTCTCTTCCTCTTCGAAGTATGGTATGTTTCGTGCAAACTTCTCTATCTTCCTCGTCTTCCTAATTCTTGATAATCTTCACTATATTCATTGTTGTTTAATTTTGTGGTCTGTTTCGTGTAAAGTTTGTATGCTTTATGTTTCGTTGTTGGATTTAGTCGTGAACAAAAATATTATAACTTTGCTACAATGGATATCCATATACATAAGATTTAGAGTTGTATTATTGTTTGGAATATACTTCAGTTTTTCGATATGCTTTAGGTTTTGATTTTTTTTGTGTTGTTCACAATATGGATCGTAGTTGGATGAAAGATGATAGATTAGATCCGTTATGTGAGAAAAGAGTACTTGAATTCGTTAAATAAGCTGATCAAAATGTTCTTGAAAATATTGGTATCTTTTAAAAAAAATTTAATTGCGTAAAATGTGACGCGTTTTTTTTTATAAAATGTCATTAATGTAAATCGTATATTATCTCGGTAGTCAAAATACACTGTTATAATATAATTTTCCTTATTTTTTAAAGTTTGTAGTTGCATAAAACCACGATATTTTTATAAAATGTCAATAATGTAAATATTATATCACCATAGTTGTCTATGTACACAGTTATAATATAATTTTCATTATTATAAAAAAATTGCTTAAAACCTGGCGTTTTTTTATAAAATTTTATCATATATCACAACGATTTTGATGAACAACCGTGGTGATATGTTTTACTCACTTTAAACAGAGTTAGCTAACTTGTCTCTTCAGTTCCATATTTTCATTTCCATCAAGAAACAATCCTAGACGAAACAAAGTGATTTTCAACCAAACAATACCATTTTCGAACTCTAACAAAACAAAACCAATTTCAACCATAAAGAAATGCACAACACCATCTTAAAACTTGAAGAAATAACAACATTTTCAAATAATGTATGTGTTTTCGTACCGTCTATGAAGGAGCCGACATCGTGTTCTTCGTTCTTGACGAGCCTTTGGTTTAGCAGTCTGTCGCACCTCGAAAAATCACGGAGACATTTCGGAGAAACGACCCTCGCGCGAAAGGCGCGGAAATGCGGTTCGACAGAGTCGCCACCGAACTTTATTTTTCCCGAACAAACGGGAGAGGAAAATATCGAGAAAACCTCTTAAAAACGAAAGGATAGGAACAGGGCTGTCGCAACCATGTTCCGGGTTCGGGAGTCGGTTACGTGAGAGGAAGGTATTAGCACCCCTCACGTCCGTCGTACTCGACGGGAACCTCTTAAGGTAAATGTGGGGAGTGTTGTTTAGGTTTACTTGTTTTCTTCTCGTTGTTAAAGGTAGAATTGGTAGGGTAAAAGGTTAAAGACGCAAAGGAGAGATGGGTGGTTAGAAAATAGGGTGCTCGCCAAGGATTGGGGCCCTTGTGCCTACGTATGCTCATTCGGACGAGAATGAGAAATCAAAGTGTCGTAGTTCGACTACGGGAAAGGTTGGGAATGTGTGGATGGAATAATGGAGGAAGATAGAAGTGTGCTCGCCAAGATCATCGCAATCTTGTGCCTACGTATCTTATATTCAAGAATGAATAAATAATCAGAGCGTCCGTATTTCGTGGTAACAACCACGAAAAGGTGAGGTTGAATAGGTGGGAAGTTTGAGAAAGAGATGAAAGAGTGACTGACAAGCAACCCAAGAGCGCACCTCAAGAGCTTGTCACTCAAGAATTCAAAGAATGCGAGATTCCAAGAACTCAGTTCTTTCGGGAATTGACTGAATGAGTTGAAGATAAAGAGTTGGATGTTTTGAGATCAAAAGAAAGAACTATTAACAACTCAAGGGCGCGCCTCGAGAGTTACTCATTCGAATATTCAAAGAATGCTAGATTCTGAGAATATCCCTCTTTTGTAAGTTTTAAAATGTTTGTGAAAGGATCGAATCGAAAAATGGCATGCGGGGCCAAAAGGAAGTTGGTTTGGAAACGGCTCGACGACGTGTCGAGGATTTGTTTGAAAATGAAACCGACTTGAGGACGTGTCAAGGGTTAAGATTGTGAGAAACGATATTAGTCCCTAAGGGTGCCCCTAATATCGAAACCATGGTGAATTGTGAGGTGTGTGCAAAATGTGGGTTGCGAATGCGTACGAGCATTCGACTTAGGAGAATATTGGAAAATGATTGAGTTTGAAAATGTCGAAAGGTTGGGTGAATAACAACTCAAAGGGCGTGCCTCGAGAATTATTCACTCGAAAATTCAAGGAATGCTAGATTCCAAGAATCTCCTTCTTTCGGAGTTTTAACTGATAAAATGGTTTTGAAATAATTTGAATCGAACCGAGAGTATGAAATGAGTTTGTGGCATGAGAAGTGAGAATACAAGATTGAATTCGAAAAGTATAGAAGAAATGACGATTATTTAATAAATGAGACGTCGGCCTCACAACTATTTAATCGGGGTATCATTTGGATGCTAGATCCTAACAACACCTTTTCATTCAGAAAATATTTGGATGAACAACGGAAATATCACACAGAATGCTAGATTCCTATGATATTTCTTTGCCTAAAATAGCGTACTAAACGAATAGTAGAACGACATATTATTTAAGGTGTACACCCCAATAATGTTCGTCCAAAAATCCACATAAGATTCTAACTAACAGGTCATTAATAATTTATCATTTTTTTATTAGATAATGATGCTAAAATCTTTAATTAGTAATTTAGTAGCAAAAATGAGTATTAAAAAAAAATATTATTGTTTCAAAATTCTTTCTCTTTAAAAGAAAAATCTAATTTGAAATTGTCTTATAAAATAAGTTACTTAATAAATAGGGGAATGATTTTTTTTAATTTATGAAATATTATAATAAACAACGAAAGTATCATGTGGAATGCTAGACTCCAATGACATTTCCTTGTTTAAATAATTAAAGGGCGTATTTTGAAGCGAAAAGTCAAATAATGCACTACATAAGGTGTACGCCCCAATAGTGATTATTCAAGAACTCAAAAGATGCTAGATCTTAAAAGTTCATTTTTCGCAATTTTAGTGAGAAAAATTTGATTAAGAAGATAGTTTGATTAAAGACCTTCTCACAATATAATCAAACCTCGCACCTATAAATCAAGCGTTTGACCTATGACTCCAAGGTTGGGAGGCCCAAGCCTCATTCAACACACCAAGTCTAAATAACCATAAGTTGCATGAATCCCTGCGTATCCTTAAATACATATGTATAAAAACGGTCGTGAAATAACAAGAGAAATCTGGATATGAAGCTTCCTAAAAAAAACTTATAAGACTATTTAATAATTTTTCCAAGAAAAATGTTACGTGATTAATTTATTCTGTCCATACCCCTTACATATATGTACATTCGTATAAGGTAAAGAAAAAACTTCTCATAATGCCATCAAATTTCGCATGACCAAAACGACTATACCATTAGCAAGACAGCCATGGTAATTAACTAGCAAATAACTACCTAACTAGAGAAAAAGAATTCTCAGCATTCACGCTAGCCATCATTCTCCATGACCATAGGATTTATTGGTAAAAAAAAAATAGATGAATTCTGAATCGATAAAATAACAGGAGCCACAAAAGAAAACACAATCTGAAGCTAGTTTATATTCTATTTCTAATGCTCTTAAGCATACAGATCGCTTGTTATACCGCCGAATAGTGACAGCAGCCGATTACCATTACGAAACGCGTCTCAAGCATTCAATCATAGTGAGATTCGAATGTAATTTTAACTATATCATCAAACCATTATTAAACAAAGCGTCTTGGCGACATTGAATCTTAAACATATACCGTCACAAAAATAACTCAACAGGAAAAACTGACTCAGAAGAAAAACATCATACTAAAAAATTAAAAACTCAGAACTTTTTAAATATATCAAGTCTATAATCACAACCGAAATCGTGTAACTCCAAACCAGTTCTGAATATTACCAAATGTGAGGCTATTGTTGATGAAAACCTGTCTACACATTGAAGCTACCCATTGAAACTCTTGGAAACATTAACACAGGGATGCTGCAACTTTGTTCAGATACCGTTGTCGCCGCATATTGTTGCTTGCTTGCATTCAACGTCGATAACAACGGTTTTCCTGCATACAGAACCAAACATGGACAATGACACAATCTTGCGAACTCGAAATGGAATACGAGCTGGTTGTTGTTTGTAGTAGCGTCGTGCTCTGAGGTTGCTGCGAACATTGTTGTCAACCCTATTGTATTTGATTGCAACCAAACCTGTTTATGTTTTCAGCCGCAAATGTTCGACATCCAACGAGATACATTGGGGTTGGTTCGACTTTTCAGTTGCTCCTGCAGTATTCAGACTTGAAATTCGCCACTACTAGCCGGGGATGTCGCATCCTAGCGTTGTAGCTTCCGTTGTTATCATATTGCTGCAGTTGTGGCAATGTTGTTGTTGATATTTCTAAAACCAAACGATGCTTCAAGATCTTTTCGTACAACCAATGATTCGGCAACACCGTCACCTGCACAAAATCAACAGCCGGCCGAATAGAAAAAACAAGCAGAGTCATTGAAAACAAAATCCACGCGAACAGATCTGAGTCGAAGATGCAACCAATTTTTCAACAAAAACACAACCTCCCAGTTGCAACTGAAAATACGAACACGATAATCAAAACGCATCAACAGAACAACAGACATACGATATCATATTAAGCTCTTAGCATAAATTGCAAATACATGAAGAAACATAAGCGTAACAGTTGAATTCCAAAGTGATTCAAGAGCAACAACAATCAGCAATATCCTAAACCAGTAACAAACACACTATAATTAACAGGGCCAAGTTTCAGCAGAAAAGTCGCTCACAGGCCGAGTAGTACATATGCTTCAAAGTTCCACATACGGTAAGACTGCAGACTAAGTGGAAAAGAAGTTGACATGATTGAACCTCAAAAGGGGCAATATATTTCCTTGCATCCAATCAACAGAACTACTAGAACAAACATTCACAGTTATACCAGAATAATGAAACTGAATTCATAAACAATATAGAATATCATAAGCAACCTTGTTTACTCCAGACGCGGAATATACTGCTCACAGTGGTCCTCTCAGCGGAAGAAAAAATGAAATTAAAGCAACCATATTCAATCGTATCTTTCGCTATTCATGGCGTATACCCAAGCAACCTTAACTTCAAGTTTAGGTCTCATACGAATTGATTCGTCCGACTTTGGGCCCTGCTTGTCACCACTGCCTTTCGAGTTCTTGTTGCTGCTGAAAGTCTTCACTCATCAATCCTTTTTTTGCTCATTCGAAACCTGCATAATGTGTACACTAAAACACCACACCAACCCAGAACATCCCTTGCGAGTGTGTCAATGGTTAGAAATATCGATAGGTATAACATGAATTCCTAATAAACAAAACTTACACCAATCAGCAGAGAAATAACACAAACCTTATTCATGTTGTATACACAAGTTACAATAAATGGAATATGAAACGAAAACACAAGAAAAATGATAATTATGATTTCAACAGCATGAATGTGAGTTCCATACAACCTCTAAAACAAACATCTCAATGGAAAATCCTTAACAGATTGGATCATATACTAACTTAAAGTACATGCTATGCTGAAATCGATAGTACTGATGCAAAGAACAACTTAGAAACTTCAATTGATACCAATGGGATAACCTTGGCTTTACCGTTTACGCCGTGATTTGTCACTATTGAAACTGCAACATGTGGAAGTACACTCTCGTCACCGCGGCTGAGGGAGCGTCGTTATCGCGAAATAGAATGGAACTCCGGGTTAGCAAACCAATCAGAGTACTCCAAGAGTGAAATCGGAGGGAGCTTGTGGCGTCATTATGAAGATCAAGGCTTCTCAATCGGAGTTTTCCATCATTTTCGAAAAATCGATATCCAAGAGTGATGATTCGCGGCGGTTCGCGGAAGAACAGGGCTTCTAGGTTTGTTTTGACGAAAGTGGACGGAGGAAAGTGATTTTGGAATTTGAACGAGTTTGAAAGGGTGTCGCGGTGGGTTTGGAGATCTAGGGTTTTAGGGTAAATTGGGGCAAAAGGGGCGGCGCCGATTAGGGTTAGATTGGGAGGATGAACAGTAACTTAGGGTTTTTTCTCCCCTTTCTTTTTATAACGATCTGATCTTCTTCCCTTTCTCAAAGGGCCTCCCACGCTGTGCCTTGACCCACTTTCTCCTTGTTTTACTTTTTCTCTTTCCAATTCTTTTCTTTCTCTCTTCTTATTTTCTCATTAATTAATGATTAACAAAAACAAACAAACAACTAATTTAATTAACATAACTAATAAATAAGTGTTAACAAATGACAACTAAATGAATATTAGCAAATATATAAAAAGCAAAAACAATATTAATTACTTAAAAATATTTTTAATAATATTTAACAAAAGAAAAAGTTTAAGAAACTGAGAAAAATATAATATTCACAAAAAAGGTTCTTAGGCCACGTGTCACACCTTAATTGGGCGAAAAAGAATAAATTTAAAAAATGCTCAATTATGGGTGGGCACGTGTCTAACAGACATGAAACTATACAAAATTAAGAATCAATGCAAAAATATTTAAAAAGGGGTAGCACAATTTTAGGGTATGACAGATGCCCCTATCTAATAGGCTTAAACCTAGGGAAATAAATTGCTACAACGTTCGTTTTCCTGAGGTAGAAGCCGATTAGATATAAAGGAGACCCTGAATTTGTCCGAAAGAAAAAAGAGATGCTAGAGAGTTAAAATGCTGGAAAATGTAAACCAACTTGAGTAAACTGTGAATAATAGGCAAAAGGTCGTCATCACCAAAAGGATGATGGAATGAAACACACACAGCTACTACCACCAAAAGGATGGTAAAGCAAAACACAATCGCACAATCTGACATTAATGACTATGACAGACCCACCACCAAAAGGATAACGGAGCGAAACCCACACAAACAAATATCGCACAGTCTGTCACCAGTCCAAGTGACAGACCCCCCACCAAAAGGATGACGGAGCGAAACTCACACCGGCCACTACCACCAAAAGGGTGATAGGGAAAACACAATCTCACAATCTGACATCGACGAAATGCCAGACCCACCACCAAAACAATGACGGAGCGAAACACACACCCGTCACTACCACCAAAAGGATGATAAGACAAACACAATCGCACAATCTGACATCGACAAAATGCCAGACCCACCACCAAAAGGATGACGGAGCGGAACTCACACCAGCCACTACCACCAAAAGGATGATAGGACAAACACTATCGCACAATCTGACATCGACGAAATGCCAGACCCACCACCAAAAGGATGACGGAGCGAAACTCACACACACAGGTCGCTATCACCAAAAGGATGATAGGACAACACAAATTTGAAATTTACCAACACCAAAAGGATGCAGGCTAGGTTGAACTGACGAAGTTCGACTATCACCAAAAGGATGATAGTAAGGCAATTGACAACGGTCACACTTGCTGGGTACAACTCAATGGGGAACCCCCAAGAGGAAGATTGAATTTAAATGAGTCAACGGGGTACGCCCACCGTCTTTGTTTGGAGATCATAGTTTTGCTGAAATGATTTCATGGTTACGCCCATGAATTCTGAAGAGGATGCCCCTGACTGGGCTGAGTTCGTCTTGATGTCTCGTCTTGCTCAATAAAAGGTTGAACCACTTCGTGAGGAACGCTCACGGTTTTGCCGAAGATGCCCCTGACTGGGCTGAATCTTGCACTTAAGGTTTTTGGATTTGCCCAACAAAAGGTTGAACAACTTCGTGGGGAACACCCACGGTCTTGAATGGTATGCCCCTGGCTGGGCTGAATGTTGATTTGAAGATCTGATCAACCACAAGGTTGAAATACGTCATGGGAAATACCCATGGTATTGAAAAGAATGCCCCGGACTAGGCTGAATCTTGCTTTGAATATTTTGAAATTTTGTGGGAGAAACCCACAATCGCGGAAGATTGCCCCTGACTGGGCTGATGATTGCTTTGAAGCTCTTGAAAATCGTGGGACAAACCCACCATCTTGCGGAAGAGGCCCCTGACTGGGCTGATGATAGTCTTGGCAGTCTTCGAGGTTGATCCTGGACCTTGACTTGCATATATGGATGCTGGAGGATAAATGATATTCCATATGAGTGGAAGTGCAAATGCAAATGCTGACGCGCGGAGATGTAAGAATTGGGGAAGTATGATATGATTTGAGTATGCATATGATGCAAGATGCTTATGATTGCGAATGCAATGCGTATGATGCACGTGATTGCAGACGGGTGATTGGAAATGTAGGTGGAGACGCCAGCGTGGTGGACTTTTGGTAGTTGCCAATACGCATTGGACTTTGGGTAGTGGGAGGGATTGACTTCCTCGACACGCAGTTCGTTGAAGACGTCACGATTGAAGCAGAAGATGATGCTCTTGATGCCCCAAGTCTGGGTACTTTGTGGTTTACTGTGAATTTGCTTCAGAGAAGGTTGCAGCTCTGCCTGATGATTAGGGTAACTTGGTCCTACCCCAGTCTGAATATGGTAATGATATGCCCCTGCTCGAGCTGTTGAATGATTTTCCCCAGCCTGTGGGCTTTGAAATAATCTTGCTTCGTGTACGCCATTGAAAGTCAAGTTCCTCCTCGATTGCCCCTTGCTGGAGTGTCTTTGAATACCTAGTACTGATTTGCAAATAAAATTGTACGTTCATAAATGGTAATATTAATGCAAAGTTTGATGCAAGATTTGAAAAAGTGTCTTTTATTGAAGTGTCGTGAAAGTGTGAGACGAATGGGTTGTTAGTCCAAACATTGTGCTAATTTTGATTGATGTGAAAGATATAGCAAGGAAAATGACACCAATGCTGGTGATTAGAAATCATGTGAGGAGTCAGGTTACGCAACCTTGCGATGTTATGCTTTCAGAAGAAACCTCGTCTCAATTAGGTCTTTCGAGGGCTGTAACATGGTCTGGTTCACGGTTATGAAACAAGGTTATTAGGCTCAAAGTATGATTGTACCCACCCCTTCTTCTTACTGATCTCCAGTCCTACGCTCAGTTAATTCTACACTTGTCTGGACGGTGTAAGCTTGAAGGTTCAAGGTTCGCTCGACATGGCAGTCACTTTGTTAGTGCCCCTTTGATCTGGGTGGCCACTGAATCCTTTTTTTGTTTTTGTTGAGGATTTCGGGGTCCTCTTTTGCTTTTGTTTTGATCCCTAACTTTTGCATGGATTGACTTTGTTTGTCAGATCCATCGGGATTGCCTTGATTTTGCCTAAGTCCCCTCTAAGGTGCTTGACTTAGCAGATTCGTTTGATTTTTTTTATAAAAAAAAAATAATAATTTTGGGAAGGTTGTGACTGCCATAGCATGGATCTTTGATGAACAACCGTCTTCTGGATTTTCTTTGTTGATTCGGGATTGGATTAGATTAACTGAACACTACCCTGCCCCAGGTTGAGTGTAAAGGCTTGAATATCCGAAAGAAACTACTACTTCTAGGCTCGAAGTGGTCTACTAGGGATTAACTCCTTATATCTCCGGTGTTTGGGGAATTGAAGCAATGCCTGTACATCATTGACGAGATTCGATCCGAAAGCATATGATTTGCAATTATGGGTATCTCGTTTTCATCATCCTCCCTCAAATCATGCTAAACAACAGTGAAATAGTGGAGTAAATAAATGTGCCGGTGATAAGTGAAAATGAGTGAATACGACATAACCAATTCAAAACATGCATAAACAATACATTAATGAAAACCAAATACAAATGGCAATTGTTCAAAGCATACAATACTTAAATAAGCAAAGACAAAATATAAGAACTGCGAATAATGAAATGGCAACATGACTGCCTTCTTCGGGGAATGAACTTGACTTGACTGAATTTGATGTTGGCACTAGCTGGCCGATGGCATTGGATCGTTGATGATATTCGGAGACTTTCCATTGAAGTTGATAGCATCCTTGTCGATCATGTCTTGAATTATGTGCTTGAAAGCTCTGCAGTCCTCAATGGTGTGACCTGGAGCGCCCTTATGAAACTCACAATGAGCATTTGCATCATAATCGGCAGGAATGACGGTTGGAGGAGCCAAATCTCTTGGAACAGCGGCTTTCTTCTCCATCAACTGAGCAAAGATTTTAGCATATGTCATTGGTAGACGATCAAAGACTCTATATGGCTTCCATGTTCTCTGCTGACGCCGTGGTCGAGTACCTTGTCGTTGCTGAGTAGCTTGCATTTGCTGTTGCTGAGAAGGATATCGGTATCCTTGCTGATTATAGGCTTGTTGCTGAGGAGCCCGTTGCTGTGGCATCTGAGCTTGCACTGCTTGAACAGCTGGCTGATAAGGCATAGGAGCATATTGCGCAGCAGCAACATACGGATACTGGTAGTAAGGAACCTGATAAGGCATATGAGCGGGAGCTTGTTGAGAAGCTTGCCCTTTCTGCAAAGAGATAGCATTCGTCTCGCCTTCTTTCTTCTTGTATCCGTTGAAAGACTTCTTGGCATTAGCCTGGCTGTTAGGACCTCCCGGGATCTTTCCACTCTTCAGCCCTTCTTCAATTCTTTCACCGACGATCACCAAGTCAGAAAATCCAGCGGAGACACTACCAATCAGCTTTTCGTAGTACTGGCCTTGTAAAGTACCCATGAAGATGTCAATCAGTTCACGGTCAACCAAAGGTGGATGCACCCTTGCGGCTAGCTCTCTCCATCGTTGCGTATACTCCTTGAAGGATTCGCTGTCCTTCTGAGTCATACTCTGAAGCTGAGTACGATTCGGAGCGAGATCTGTGTTGTATTTGTACTGTTTGACAAATGCATCGGCTAGCTCGGCCCAAGTGCGCACACTGTTACGTTCCAGCTGCATATACCATCCGAGTGATGCCCCAGAAAAACTGTCTTGGAAGCAATGGATCATTAGCTTTTCGTCTCTGGCATAGGCAGCCATCTTGCGACAGTACATCTTCAGATGAATATTCGGGCAACTGAGGCCTTTGTACTTCGAAAATTCGGGCACCTTGAACTTGGGAGGAATGACAACATCAGGTACCAAGCACAATTCCAAAGCACTGAAAGAATTTGAATTGTGCCCCTCCATGGCTCGGAGTTTCTCGGCTAGGTCTCGGCATATCTTCATGGCTTTTGAATCCTGAGCAGCAATAGGACTGGCAATGGGGATAGCAGCATGATAGTTTTGAACGTCGTCATACTGATCCATCAGAGTATCTTCGATATGAGGAACTGGGATTTGCACAGCAGTAGGCTGGACCTGCGGGATGGCTCCAATGGTAACTCCGGGCGCTGGGATTGGCTGAGAAGTGTTCCCTTCGGCTGCGTTATTGAAGTTCAACGGCATCCCATGAGGATTTGGAATTGGAACCAAAGGGATGGCAGTAGACCCTTGTCCTTGACCATTGTTGTTGACGACGGCGGCGGCTTCACGTTGTTCTTCCTCTCTTCTGGCCGCGAGGATGGCTTCGAGGATCTGGTCGATCTTTCCTTTCATAGAATCCAGCTCTTCCCTGAAGGCGGCTTGCTCCTGTTGAATCTGCTCCATCATTCGTCTTGTATTGGCTCTAGTTGCATATTGGTGTCGAGGAATCAGCTTGATTTACTGGAGAAGAAGGAACGAAGACATGAGATTCTGTTGAAGGACTGGAAATGCAAAATGCACAACATATGAAATGCAATGCAAATGATATGCAAGATGCAATGCAAGATCCAGGATCACAGGATCATAGTTCAAACAGCTCCTGAAGCTGGTAACTGTAATAGATAAGTAACCATAATTACTGCTTAAAGAAAATTGACAGGTACAACCTATACGGGAATGTCTAAACACTCTACCCATAAACCCACTTACGGGATGGTTTCTACGTTTGGTTCCCAGGATCACGGACACTAGTCGTATTAGCGTCACGCCACAGGCTGGCTGTATTACGACGATAATGACGATAAGGTCTCTCCTGAGCGGGGTCCTCATGCTAGGTGCACAAGGAGCGAGTCCTTGGAGACTAACACTACACGACCACCAATATCGGAACTGGTGCTAACAAAAGGTTCCCAGAATTACGGATGCTTCATTAATCAAGTCGTGCACCAGGCTAGCTGTGTTACAACGAGATCCACAAATAGGTCTCCTCCGGAGGAGCTTTCATGCTAGGCACACAAGGAGCGAATCCTTGGTGACTTAACACTACTCGACTACCAATTCTAAACTAAGTGTTCTCTCTGCTTTTACCAAAGCTCGGGTGTAGAGCCTTATTCATGACGTCATCCCAAAAACCGAAAAGCCCAGATAACAAGCACAAATAAAATCTACAAGAGAACAAATACATAAACGAAAAGGAAAGCAAACAAACATTCCTCACAAACCAAAAGATAGGCTCGACTCTCTCTTTGCATGGAGCAAAATGTCCCCAGCAGAGTCGCCATCTGTCGCACCTCGAAAAATCACGGAGACATTTCGGAGAAACGACCCTCGCGCGAAAGGCGCGGAAATGCGGTTCGACAGAGTCGCCACCGAACTTTATTTTTCCCGAACAAACGGGAGAGAAAATATCGAGAAAACCTCTTAAAAATGAAAGGATAGGAACAGGGCTGTCGCAACCATGTTCCGGGTTCGGGAGTCGGTTACGTGAGAGGAAGGTATTAGCACCCCTCACGTCCGTCGTACTCGGCGGGAACCTCTTAAGGTAAATGTGGGGAGTGTTGTTTAGGTTTACTTGTTTTCTTCTTGTTGTTAAAGGTAGAATTGGTAAGGTAAAAGGTTAAAAACACAAAGGAGAGATGGGTGGTTAGAAAATAGGGTGCTCGCCAAGGATTGGGGCCCTTGTGCCTACGTATGCTCATTCGGACGAGAATGAGAAATCAGAGCGTCGTAGTTCGACTACGGGAAAGGTTGGGAATGTGTGGATGGAATAATGGAGGACGATAGAAGTGTGCTCGCCAAGATCATCGCAATCTTGTGCCTACGTATCTTATATTCAAGAATGAATAAAGAATCAGAGCGTCCGTAGTTCGTGGTAACAACCACGAAAAGGTGAGGTTGAATAGGTTGGAAGTTTGAGAAAGAGATGAAAGAGTGACTGACAAGCAACCCAAGAGCGCGCCTCAAGAGCTTGTCACTCAAGAATTCAAAGAATGCGAGATTCCAAGAACTCAGTTCTTTCGGGAATTGACTGAATGAGTTGAAGATAAAGAGTTGGATGTTTTGAGATCAAAAGAAAGAGCTAATAACAACTCAAGGGCGCGCCTCGAGAGTTACTCATTCGAATATTCAAAGAATGCTAGATTATGAGAATATCCCTCTTTTGTAAGTTTTAAAATGTTTGTGAAAGGATCGAATCGAAAAATGGCATGCGGGACCAAAAGGAAGTTGGTTTGGAAACGGCTCGACGACGTCTCGAGGATTTGTTTGAAAATGAATCCGACTTGACGACGTGTCAAGGGTTAAGATTGTGAGAAACGATATTAGTCCCTAAGGGTGCCCCTAATATCGAAACCACGGTGAATTGTGAGGTGTGTGCGAAATGTGGGTTGCGAATGGGTACGAGCATTCGACTTAGGAGAATATTGGAAAATGATTGAGTTTGAAAATGTCGAAAGGTTGGGTGAATAACAACTCAAAGGGCGTGCCTCGAGAATTATTCACTCGAAAATTCAAGGAATGCTAGATTCCAAGAATCTCCTTCTTTCGGAGTTTTAACTGATAAAATGGTTTTGAAATAATTTGAATTGAACCGAGAGTAAGAAATGAGTTTGTGGCATGAGAAGTGAGAATACAAGATTGAATTCGGAAAGTATAGGAGAAATGACGATTATTTAATAAATGAGACGTCGGCCTCACAACTATTTAATCGGGGTATCATTTGGATGCTAGATCCTAACAACACCTTTTCATTCAGAAAATATTTGGATGAACAGCGGAAATATCACACAGAATGCTAGATTCCTATGATATTTCTTTACCTAAAATAGCGTACTAAACGAATAGTAGAACGACATATTATTTAAGGTGTACACCCCAATAATGTTCGTCCAAAAATCCACATAAGATTCTAACTAACAGGTCATTAATAATTTATCATTTTTTTATTAGATAATAATGCTAAAATCTTTAATTAGTAATTTAGTAGCAAAAACGAGTATTCAAAAAAAAAATATTATTGTTTCAAAATTCTTTCTCTTTAAAAGAAAAATCTAATTTGAAATTGTCTTATAAAATAAGTTACTTAATAAATAGGGGAATGATTTTTTTTAATTTATGAAATATTATAATAAACAACGAAAGTATCATGTGGAATGCTAGACTCCAATGACATTTCCTTGTTTAAATAATTAAAGGGCGTATTTTGAAGCGAAAAGTCAAATAATACAATACCTAAGGCGTACGCCCCAATAGTGATTATTCAAGAACTCAAAAGATGCTAGATCTTAAAAGTTCATTTTTCGCAATTTTAGTGAGAAAAAAAAATTTGATTAAGAAGATAGTTTGATTAAAGACCTTCTCACAATATAATCAAACCTCACACCTATAAATCAAGTGTTTGACCTATGACTCCAAGGTTGGGAGGCCCAAGCCTTATTCAACACACCAAGTCTAAATAACCATAAGCTGCGTGAATCCCTGCGTATCCTTAAATACATATGTATAAAAACTGTCGTGAAATAACAAGAGAAATCTGGATATGAAGCTTCCTAAAAAAAACTTATAAGACTATTTAATAATTTTTCCAAGAAAAATGTTACGTGATTAATTTATTTTGTCCATACCCCTTACATATATGTACATTCGTATAAGGTAAAGAAAAAACTTCTCATAATGCCATCAAATTTCGCATGACCAAAACGACTATACCATTAGCAAGACAACCATGGTAATTAACCAGCAAATAACCACCTAACTAGCGAAAAAGAATTCTCAGCATTCACGCTAGCCATCATTCTCCATGACCATAGGATTTATTGGTAAAAAACAAATAGATGAATTCTGAATCGATAAAATAATAGGAGCCACAAAAGAAAACACAATTTGAAGCTAGTTTATATTCTATTTCTAATGCTCTTAAGCATACATATCGCTCGTTATACCGCCGAATAGTGACAACAGCCGATTACCATTACGAAACGCGTCTCAAGCATTCAATCATAGTGAGATTCAAATGTAATTTTAACTATATCATCAAACCATTATTAAACAAAGCGTCTTGGCGACATTGAATCTTAAACATATACCGTCACAAAAATAACTCAACAGGAAAAACTGACTCAGAAGAAAAACATCATACTAAAAAATTAAAAACTCAGAACTTTAAATATAGCAAGTCTATAATCACAACCGAAATCGTGTAATTCCAAACCAGTTATGAATATTACCAAATGTGAGGCTATTGCTGATGAAAACCTGTGTACACATTGAAGCTACCCATTGAAACTCTTGGAAACATTAACACAGGGATGCTGCAACTTTGTTCAGATACCGTTGTCGCCGCATATTGCTGCTTGCTTGCATTCAACATCGATAACAACAGTTTTCCTGCATACAGAACCAAACATGGACAATGACACAATCTTGCGAACTCGAAATGGAATACGAGCTAGTTGTTGTTTGTAGTAGCGTCGTGCTCTGAGGTTGTTGCGAACATTGTTGTCAACCCTATCGTATTTGATTGCAACCAAACCTGTTTATGTTTTCAGCCGCAAATGTTCGACATCCAACGAGATACATTGGGGTTGGTTCGGCTTTTCAATTGCTCCTGCAGTATTCAGACTTGAAATTCGCCGCTACTAGCCAGGGATGTCGCATCCTAGCGTTGTAGCTTCCGTTGTTATCATATTGCTGCAGTTGTGGCAATGTTGTTGTTGATATTTCTAAAACCAAACGATGCTTCAAGATCTTTTAGTACAACCAATGATTCGGGAACACCGTCACCTGCACAAAATCAACAACCGGCCGAATAGAAAAAACAAGCAGAGTCATTGAAAACAAAATCCACGTGAACAGATCTGAGTCAAAGATGCAACCAATTTTTCAACAAAAACACAACCTCCCAGTTGCAACTGAAAATACGAACACGATAATCAAAACGCATCAACAGAACAACAGACATACGATATCATATTAAGCTCTTAGCATAAATTGCAAATAGCTGAAGAAACATAAGCGTAACAGTTGAATTCCAAAGTGATTTAAGAGCAACAACAATCAACAATATCCTAAACCAATACCAAACACACTATAATTAACAGGGCCAAGTTTCAGCAGAAAAGTCGCTCACAGGCCGAGTAGTACATATGCTTCAAAGTTCCACATACGGTAAGACTGCAGACTAAGTGGAAAAGAAGTTGACATGATTGAACCTTAAAAGGGGCAATATATTTCCTTTCATCCAATCAACAGAACTACTAGAACAAACATTCACAGTTATACCAGAATAATGAAAGTGAATTCATAAACAATATAGAATATCATAAGCAACCTTGTTTACCCCAGACGCGGAATATACTGCTCACACTGGTCCTCTCAGTGGAAGAAAAAATGAAATTAAAGCAACCATATTCAATCGTATCTTTCGCTATTCATGGCGTATACCCAAGCAACCTCAACTTCGAGTTTAGGTCTCATACGAATTGAGTCGTCCGACTTTGGGCCCTGCTTGTCACCACTGCCTTTCGAGTTCTTGTTGCTGCTGAAAGTCTTCACTCATTAATCCTTTTTTTGCTCATTCGAAACCTGCATAATGTGTACACTAAAACACCACACCAACCCAGAACATCCCTTGCGAGTGTGTCAATGGTTAGAAATATCGATAGGTATAACATGAATTCCTAACAAACAAAACTTACACCAATCAGCAGAGAAATAGCACAAACCTTATTCATGTTGTATACACAAGTTACAATAAATGGAATATGAAACGAAAACACAAGAAAAATGATAACTATGATTTCAACAGCATGAATGTGAGTTCCATACAACCTCTAAAGCAAACATCTCAATGGAAAATCCTTAACAGATTGGATCATATACTAACTTAAAGTACATGCTATGCTGAAATCGATAGTACTGATGCAAAGAACAACTTAGAAACTTCAATTGATACCAATGGGATAACCTTGGCTTTACCGTTTACGCCGTGATTTGTCACTATTGAAACTGCAACATGTGGAAGTACACTCTCGTCACCGCGGCTGAAGGAGCGTCGTTATCGCGAAATAGAATTGAACTCCGGGTTAGCAAACCAATCAGAGGACTCCAAGAGTGAAACCGGAGGGAGCTTGTGGCGTCATTATGAAGATCAAGGCTTCTCAATCGGAGTTTTCCATCATTTTCGAAAAATCGATATCCAAGAGTGATGATTCGCGGCGGTTCGCGGAAGAACAGGGCTTCTAGGTTTGTTTTGACGAAAGTGGACGGAGGAAAGTGATTTTGGAATTTGAACGAGTTTGAAAGGGTGTCGCGGTGGGTTTGGAGATCTAGGGTTTTGGGGTAAATTGGGGAAAAAGGGGCGGCGCCGATTAGGGTTAGATTGGGAGGATGAACAGTAACTTAGGGTTTTTTCTCCCCTTTCTTTTTATAACGATCTGATCTTCTTCCCTTTCTCAAAGGGCCTCCCACACTGGGCCTTGACCCACTTTCTCCTTGTTTTACTTTTTCTCTTTCCAATTCTTTTCTTTCTCTCTTCTTATTTTCTCATTAATTAATGATTAACAAAAACAAACAAACAACTAATTTAATTAACATAACTAATAAATAAGTGTTAACAAATGACAACTAAATGAATATTAGCAAATATATAAAAATCAAAAACAATATTAATTACTTAAAAATATTTTTAATAATATTTAAGAAAAGAAAAAGTTTAAGAAACTGAGAAAAATATAATATTCACAAAAAAGGTTCTTAGGCCACGTGTCACACTTTAATTGGGCGAAAAAGAATAAATTTAAAAAATGCTCAATTATGGGTGGACACGTGTCTAACAGACATAAAACTATACAAAATTAAGAATCAATGCAAAAATATTTAAAAAGGGGTAGCACAATTTTAGGGTATGACACAGTCAAGGAGGAACTCAGAGATTCTAACAATTTTTTTTACTTACTCATCACATTTTTTATACATAAAAATTTTCCCCATGCATCTATAGTATCGACATTTTTCATTGGTGTTTATGTATTTGTTGGTGTTGATGCTATTGTTGATGATATTTGTTCATGATGTTATTGTTAATGATGTTTGTTGATGTTGTTATTGTTGATGTTTTTGTTAATGATTCCATTGTTAATGATGCTTTTGTTGATGATGATATTGTTGATGATACTATTGTATGTATCATGAATTATCTGTACTATGTTGGTATCAAGTTAATAATAAGAAGCAATTATTATTCGTTTCAATTTCTCAATATATAAATTAAACGTTATTGATTTATTACTCTGCCTTTTTAAAACAACCGTAGTAATATCAGTTGACGTATCATGAGTTTAATTCTTAGTGATTGTTAATTCGTCATTTCTTTGGTATTTTATAACCGCCTTTAATTTTGATTTTAAAAAAGAAAGTTATATAACAACGGTTTATTAACTAAACTTTATGATATATTTTAAATTATTTTTTTTAAAATTAATTGCTTAAAACTTGGCGCGTTTTTTTTATAAAATGTAATTAATGTAAATTGTATATCACCGTGATTGTCAAAAGAGCCTGTTATAATATAATTTTCCTTATTTTAAAAAAAAATTAATTTCTTAAAACCTAGTTTTTTTTTTATGAAATGTCATTAAAATACACCTTTCCACTACGTTTATGCTTTCCACTGTTGTAATATCGCAAATTGAATCTGCCTAATAGGCTTTAGCTTTCTGAAAGTTATTTAATCACGGTTAAGATAAACAACTATGGTGATAAAGTAAGTGTTACAAGCCTCGAATTCTAGCAATTACATTTTTTCCATTTTTCTTATTACAAAAAGCGCGTGTCACTTAAGTTCATAAATAAATTAAAAATTGAAATTTATTCAACAATTTTAATATTCAACCGTTATAATAAGATTTACATATAATAACAATATTTGTTATTTCCAAAAGAGAGAAACAACTATAATGATGATTGAAATTTTTCTTCATTTCTCAAGACAGTCACAAGTCATTCAAGAATATCAATTATCAGAAGTAACCATTGCAAGCATTAAATCATCAGATGTTTCATCTTCAACCTCTTTTATAAATGACTACTTTCATATAATGAATTTTAACATCTTCAAACTATTCTTCTTAACTTCCTATAACAACATGAGTTCTCCATATGAGAAGGTTAAGAAAAATATTTTAACAGAAGTCAGTGTTGAAAATAAAACCATCACCGCAGTACAAACCATCAGCAGTCAACTGAGCAGCTCCAGCCATCAAGGTCGATTGCTGTTAGGGATGCACTGAGGGTGAGGAAGGAAAAGAAGAAGAAGAAGATGTCGAATGTTGCGGTTAGAATATGATATCAAATTATTAATTAATTTGAATCACATTTTTAGTTCACAATCGCTCTTTAATTTATCCGAAGGAAAATGTCAAAAGAGGGAAAACCTAATTTTGCATCGTAAAGACAATGTGGGGAGAGATCTAGGTAGGGGTTGGTTAAGCTTAGGGAAGGTACTAGCACCCTAAACTTATGTAGTACTCTACAGGAACCTTATGCTTATTGTTTACTATTTTGCTTTAGTATTTGCTTTAGGGTATATACTGAGCTAAGGGTTAGAGTGACAGAAAGACCTAAGGGTTAGTCCTAAGTTTACTCTGCATGATTCACATCTTATGCCTACGTATCTTGGGTAGGGAACGGAATCAGAGTAATCGTAGTTCCCCTCGAAAGGGAGGTTAGAAACTTCTTGATTGTGGTCAAGGTTTCAAAGGGAGTAAACGTTTCTTAAGGGCACGCTTATGTGGAGTGCAGCGACTCCAATCTCTACGTTAAAATTGTTTGAAATTAGGGTTAACTAAATGTTCCATGGCGGGAAATCCTAAAACGGAGTGCGGCGACTCCTTGACCTAATTCTAGGGTAAAAGGTATTTTCGTCCACGGCGGGACACCTAGGCAAATTAGGGTTTTGAATGGTTCAAAGGAGAAGACTATTGACTCGGCTGTCAAACTGTTAGACCTAATCCTTTGGAGGGTTTGACGGTGAATAATGCAAAGGATGAATTATTATATAGCAGGAATTGAAATATGAGAAAGTATAAAGCGGTACGGAATTGAAAACAAAATTGCAACGATGGCCTCTCATAAATTACAACCGAAAATAAAGCAAGAACAAATAACTGTGACGATGGCCTCGCATGATTACAATTGAAAAATGACAATACGAGCAAATGAAATATTAATAAGCTGAAATGAACAAGATAATGAGGGTTAGACAGAAATTGAGATGGCTGCATCAAGAGTTTTATTTTTGAATTTCAAAAAAAACTTGTTTAAAAAATATTTTAATTTTATGGTTTTTGATGAAGAAAAATCGGTTTTAATTTTTGTTGTAATACTAAAAAATGTTTTAATTTAAATACTAAAAACTGTTTTAATTAATTTTTTTTAAAGTTAATTTTGAAGAAATGATTTTAAATCCCTTTCTAAAAACTTTTAATTCTAAATCTAAAAAAAAAGTTTTGATTTTATGTTAGAAGAAATAGGTATGAAAATATTTGTTTTAATTACAAACTCCTTTCTTTTTTGGTTTTAATTTAACAAGACCAATATAGTTTTACTAATCCTACACCTAACACCTAAACTAATTCTGAATTAAAGAAAGTCATTACATATTAGTCAAAATAAAACTAATATAAATCAACGGAATAAACGATAAAAAAGGGGGAGAAAGAATCGTGTCCTTCATTTCACATGACTTAGGGTTTTAAACCCCAACCTTCTTCTTCCTTTCCTTATGCGCCGACGGCGCATTCTTCTTCTCTGTTTGGTCTCGCGGCACGACTCATCCCACTTTCGTCTGAATTTTTGTTTTCTTCTTCTTTTAGTGTGGCTCCGTATTTTGTTCCTCCTTTAATTTTCTGAAAAAAAACACAAATTAACAGAGCAAACAAGTTAATACGGTGGCTTACGGCTCCGTTTAAGATGTTGATGACGGTGGTTCGCGGATCCGTGGAGGTGGCGATGATGAGGCTCTCCTCTCTGAGCCTGTTTGGGTTTCCATGATTTGGTTCTGTTGCATGCAATGATGTTCGCGGACAGTGATGAAGATCTGTCGATCTTCTGAGTCCGGTGGTTTTGTTGCCCGCCGAACGGTGCTGGCGACGGCCCTGCGACTTCGAACATGTGAGCTTTGGTTGCTTCAAAAATCTCCTCTTCTTCTTCCGGTAATGATGACGAAGAAGCCGTGCTTCTGAATCTGAGTCGTTTGCTGCTTTGGTTCACTTCTGATTTTTCTTCTTGAACGTGGTGAGAATGATAAAACCCTAAAGGTTTCTGACTCTGAGTTTTACATGGTTCTTGCCGTTTGGGGGTGGATCCTCTTCTAGGTTTTGCGATGAAATTTCGGATCCCCTTTTTGATGATTCCTTTGATGAGTTATATATTGCTGATTTTTTTTGTGATTTTGGGCTTTACGGATTCACGGTTTTGATTTCTCCTATTTTCCTGCGTTTTACCAGGAGATTATTCAGGATGATTTTGTTGGCTTGTTGGACTTTTGCAATATTGTTCTTGAAACGTTAACCTTGTTGCAGATTCTATTGATGTGTTAGCTATACTTCCGGAAGATTGTTGCTGGAAACTCTTTTGAGTTTATTGGATGATTTTCTGGGTGTTGGGCTTTGTTGGTGGACTGTTTGTCTAAAATCAATGTGAAATAAGTGTTTTTTCAAATAAGTGCTTTTTTCAAAAGTACTTATTTTAAAATCACTTTTTCAACAGCAAACCACTTTTTCATAAACACTTTTCCTTTCTCTGGTTGCCTTGTCTGAACAGATATTGCCTGATTTTGCTTCTGGTCGGAAATAAAGCTGGGAGTTGGTTTCGGAGCAATCTGTTACCCTCCCGACATACCCGATGATGACATTGGCTCTGAGGGTGTCTGAAAAAACTAAATGATAAAATTGTTGCTTTTGTTTATTTTGCAGGTTCGAAGAGCTAATCGGAAAAGTCGGAGAATCGGGAAGAAGACTCTTAGGACAAATAGAATTTTTTTTAGGCATTTTAGGATTTTTTAGAAAAATAAAATGTAATTTATTTTTTATTTTTTGTAAAGAATTATTATTATTTCTAATAAAATCCTTCATTTTAAGATATTGTAAAAATATTATTATTATTATAAAATGAAATGAAAAATCAATATTAAAAATGCATGTTTTATCCTAAAATGAAATGAAAACACTAAAAAATGAAATAAAATCATTTTAACAATGAAATTAGAACAAAATTTAAAAATGAAATAAAACTAGTTTAAAAATGATATGAAAGCAAAAATTAAAAAATGAAATAAAATCGATTTAAAAATGAAATGAAAGTAAAAATTAAAATGAAATAAAATTATTTTTGTCATTTTTGATTTTAAAATGAGATAAAAACACCAATAAAGTTCTATTTTTTTCTTAACTCAAAACTCATCCAACTTATCTGATTAACCTTGTCTCTGACACAACTTCCGATTAATTCTTCCGACAATTTAAATGAACAACCTTATTAGAATAAAATCCAATCTGTTTAAAAGACCCCGCTTTTCCGACTAACTTCAACCAAATGAATTGAACTGATTTCGTTCAGCCAGCTTAGATACTCCATGATTAACCTCTTCCAATTAACACCCTCAGCCTCGATTCACAACAACACATCCAAATGGCTCAAATTTCCTGACTACAACTCAGATTCATAAATTGACAGCCAGTTGCGAATAAAATGACCATTCTGCATTCATAAGCCAAAGAGCGCATACATGTGACTTTCCTGCAAAAATCAACCGACTACACAAACTTGTTATTGACTGGTTACATGCAACGCAAAAATGGAATGGAATGTAAGATGAATCGACTAATCTTAGGGAAAAATTTGGGGTATTACACCGAAGAAGAAGAAAAAGGTGTCGAGGAAGATTTTTTACTATGACTCAGATGAGGGTAGTGAGGAGCGAGTCATAGACACGAAGATTCCTGTAGTGCTAGAGGATATTGTTCCAATCCAGACAAAAATTATGTTTTATGTACTCTTTCCTTGTTCGTCTCTTAATAGAACTTATTTATTATTGTTTTATATACTCTTTCCTCTTTATAAAAAAAAGTACATAGCCAAGAAAAATAACAACAACAACAACAACAACATTAATAAGAATAACAAGAACACTACTACGGTTATCTTTTCCACCCTTTATATACCTTCGGTAACACTAATACTACTATGATTAGCCATTCCACCGTTGTAATATCGTAAACTAAATGCACCTGATATATTTTTTATTTTTTTTAAAGTTATTTAATCCGGTTGAGGTAAACAACCATGGTGATAAAGTAAGTGTTACAAGTTTTGAATCCTAACAACTAAATTTTTTCCATTTTTCCAATTACATAAAGCACGGGTTACTTAAGTTCATAAATAAATAAAAAATTGAAAACTATTTAACCACAATTTAACTATAAAACATTGTAATAATATCCATATTTCACTGTAGTTGAATGTAACAACTGTGGTCAAAGGTTTTCTTGATAAATTTAAAACAAAACAAATTCATTATTTCCTTCATAACACTAAGCAAACTAGCAAACCAGAGACGAAAGTGATAGAGATAGAAAAATATTTATCTTCACAATCTTCGCTCATTTGAATCTTCATTCTTGATAATCTTCAATATCTTCATTCTTGGTCTCTTCCTCTTCGAAGTACATCATGTTTCGTGAAATGTTCACTCTCTTCCTCGTCTTTCTAATTCTAGATAATCTCCATTATCTTTATTCTTGTTTGATTTTATGGTCTATTTCTTACGAAGTTCATATGTTTTATATTTTATTGTTGGATTTAGCAGTGAACGAAAATATTATAACTTTGCTATAATGGATATCCATATGTTTAAGATTTAGAGTTGTATTATTCTTATGAATATGCTTCACTTTTTCGATATGCTTTAGGTTTAGATTTTGTTGTGTCGTTCACAATATTGTTTTGATATAAATTTCAGAGTTTTTTATGGATCGTAGTTGGATAAAAGTTGATAGATTAGATTCGTTAATGAGAAAGGATTTATTGAATTCCTTGAATACGCTGATCAAAATGTTCTTGACAATAATGGTATCTTTTATTGTGATGGTATATGAAGGAATATAAATAAAGGTACAAAGGATAAGATATTTTATCATCTATGTTGTGATGGTAAAGGTCAAAATTGTACAATATGGACGTGGCATGGTGAGGTGGAAACAAAGTGAAACAACGCGTCACAAAGTCACGAAGTTGATGAAGATGAATATATGGAAGACTGTCTAGAAGATGTGTTCCGTGAAATTGGAGAATCTTGTTTTAAGAAAGCCCATATTTATGATACTTTATATATTGATAAGGACACCCCTTTATATAAGGGGTGCATAAGTTTTGTAAGAACACAGATTGTTTCTTAGTAATATCTCTATGTTTTGATGATAACTCTTATGAAATTTTGTATTAAAGAATTATATACTCTAAAATCGGTTCATGAATATTTGCTGCAGATAATTAAAGTATATATATATCCAAGAGCAAATTAATCTAAACATAGAACTATGGAAGGCTCTGAAGAGTCAGAATCATCTTATAGAAGAATCTGAGCGCTGTCTACAGAAGAATCTGAAGCAGAAGCTACAGAAGAATCTGAAGCAGAAGCTACAGAAGGATCTGAAGCAGAAGACTCTTATAAGATCTAAAGACTCTGAAGCATTGAAGAACTTTGTATGAGAGTTAAGAAGCACAATTTTTTAGAAGACTCTGAGAGTACTACACGCTGCATGTACTGAGGATCTGATTCATAAAACTCTGCTCTGATAGAACTACACGCTAAAGCACACTTGCTGCCTTACTCTGATTCACCAAAATCTGATGGGTATCAAAGACTCTGATCATGCAAAATCTGATGATCAACTTTGCTGAAAAGAAATACTTGTTGAAGAAGAATTTAAAGTAATATCCTTTGATTTAGCTCAACGACTCTTTCCTCTTTCATGCTTGACACTAGAACATAGACCAAAAGCATATGTGCATTCTACTTCCAGGAAAAGTCTTGTGATGTAAAGACAAAAAGGTTCAGGCTTTTTCAGTACACAGCCTCCAATATCAAGACTTTGTGGACTACTGTGCATATAAAAGCAAGTCTTCATCATCTTCTTCAAAGGAATCTAGAACCAACGAATCAAAAACAAAAACTCTTACAAGCTCTCATAAAACATTCTTATTGTTGAGTTTATTCTTTTGTTCTTAACATTAAGTGAAAAATCACTGTTGTGATAAAGCTTGTTAGAAGCATTCATACACTTGTATTAATCTTACATTTAATTGTAATAGTTCCTTAAGAAGATCCAGTTGGGATCAGAAGTTCTTGAGAAGACTTTGAACAGTTGTTCTTAGTGATTACTATTGTAATAGTTCCTTAAGAAGATCCAGTTGGGATCAGAAGTTCTTGAGAAGACTTTGAACAGTTGTTCTTAGGGCTTACTATTGTAATCAGTTGATTAAATAGTGGATTAAGTCCTTGTTTGATAAAGGCAAATCACTCTAGATAGGGTGGACTGGAGTAGTTGAGTTCAACGAACCAGGATAAAAATACTTGAGTTTTTACTTATTCAACCCCCCCTTCTAAGTATTTTCTCACCTTCAGTTGGCATCAGAGCTCCGGTTCTGTGTGTGCTACCACTTCACAGTGACAGAAATGATCCAGTGAGAAAAACTTTGATACTTATATTTGGTTGTTCATAATGGCTGATGTTTCAACATCTAACAAGTATGAAGAAAGAGACAGAATCAGTACCAAACCCCCTATGTTTGATGGGGAGAAATTTGGTTATTGGAAAGACAGGATTGAAAGTTTTTTCCTTGGTTATGATGCTGACTTGTGGGATTTGGTCATAGATGGATATGTTCATCCCATTGATGGGAATGACAAGAAAGTAGATAGAAAATCTATGACAGAAGCCCAAAAGAAGGAATTTAGAAATCACCACAAGGCTAGAATAATATTGTTAAATGCAATATCTCACACTGAGTATGAAAAGATCACAAATAGAGAAACTGCATTTGACATGTTTTAGTCCTTGAAAATGAATCATGAGGGAAACTCTCAAGTTAAGGAAACAAAGGCTCTGGCTCTAATTCAGAAGTATGAAGCTTTCATGATGGAAGAAGCTGAATCTGTTGAAGCCATGTTCTCCAGAATTCAAATACTTACAGCTGGACTAAAGGTTCTGGATAAAGGTTACTCTACTGCTGATCACGTGAAGAAAATCATCAGAAGCTTACCTACCAGATGGAGACCTATGGTGACTGCGGTTAAAATGGCTAAAGATCTGAATCAGATTTCCTTGGAGGAACTAATCGGCTCACTAAGGAGCCATGCAATTGAACTTGAGGAAGATGAGCCTCAGAAGAAAGGTAAGTCAATTGCCTTAAAATCTAATAAATCTGCTAAAGCGTTGCAGGTAATAGAGGAAAGCTTTGAAGAATCCTCATCTGAAGATGAAGATGAATTATCCATGCTGTCCAGAAGAATAAACAAACTCTGGAAGCATAAAGGAAAGAAGTTTAGAAACTTCAAGAAGCCTGACCAAAGAAAGGAATCTTCTGGACACAGAAGATCTGGCAAAAAGCAGGTTGTCTGCTACGAATGTAAAGAACATGGGCATTACAAAAATGATTGTCCAAAGCTTCTGAAAGAAAAGCCTAAAAGAAAATTTGATAAGAAGAAGAAGGTTCTAATGGCAACCTGGGATGATTCAGATACATCTGAATCTGAATCTGAGACAGAAGAAGAATGTGCCAACGTAGCATTGATGGCAGACATAGAAGATTAGGAGGAAGGAATTTCAGACTCTGAATTTGACTCTGAATCTGACTCTGACGCTGAAGAGGTAATGGCTAAACTCACTAAAGATGAACTTATCAAAGTGTTATCAGAGGTTCTGAAGAGCTATAACAATATTAAGCTCAAATACAAGGAGCGTCAAAGCAATCTTGTATCTGAGTATAATATTCTCAAATCAGAAGTGGCTGAGCTAAATGAAGAGAACTTAAAAATGAAAAATGATTTTGAATTAGCTCAACAAAACTCTGATTCTGAAACTGAGTCTGAATGCAAAAATATTTTGGAAAAGTATGACTACATCTTTCAGAAGTTTCTTGCTAAAAGCATAGACAGAAGCAAAATGGCTTCTATGATCTATGGAGTTAGCAGAAATAACAGAAAAGGAATTGGATATAAATGTTCCTCTGATTTAAATCCAAAATCTGTTGATAAAATTATCATCAAGAAGACTCCTTTATATTCCAATTTTAAATTTGGTCACTTGAATGATATTGAACACACTCGTTCTGAAAAGAACATTCATGTGTTTAAATCTAAGGCTAGTCAGAATAAACCTTATGTTGAAAAACAGAAGTTTAGACGAACCTTCAGAACAACTAACCCAAAAGGACCCAAGAAAATCTGGGTACCTAAGAGTAAAATAATTCCTGTTGCAGATGTTCTTAGTAGTAAGATCAGGACGCCAGTCATGGTACCTGGACTCTGGATGCTCGCGACATATGACGGGAGAAAGGTCTATGTTCCAAAGTCTGGAGCTTAGATCTGGAGGTGACGTGAAATTTGGAGGGAATCAGAAGGGCAAGATCATTGGATCTGGCACTATTGGAAATGGTAACCTTCCCTCTATCACTAATGTTTTACTTGTAGAAGGACTAAAGCATAATCTATTGTCCATAAGTCAATTAAGTGACAATGGTTATGACATAGTCTTTAATCAAAAATGTTGTAAAGCTATTAGTCAAAAGGATGGCTCAATTCTCTTTAGTGGAAAGAGGAAAAACAACATTTATAAAATAAATCTTTTAGAACTTAAGGTTCAGAATATTAAATGCCTCTTGTCTGTTAATGAGGAGCAATGGATCTGGCACAGAAGATTAGGGAATATTAATATGAGACGTATATCTCAGATTAATAAACTTAATCTTGTCAGAGGACTTCCTAAGTTGAAGTTCACCTCAGATGCTCTTTGTGAAGCATGTCAAAAGGGGAAGTTTTCAAAATCATCTTTTAAATCAAAAAATGTTGTTTCTACTTCCAGACCATTAGAATTACTTCATATTGATCTGTTTGGACCAGTGAAAACTGCATCCATCAGAGGCAAGAAGTATGGATTAGTCATTGTTGATGACTATAGTAGATGGACATGGGTAAAGTTCTTAAAACACAAGGATGAGTCACATTCTGTGTTCTTTGACTTCTGCAAACAAGTCCAAAATGAAAAAGATTTCGAAATTATAAAAGTCAGAAGTGATCATGGTGGTGAATTTGAAAACAAATATTTTGAAAAATATTTTAATGAAAATGGCATTGCTCATGATTTTTCCTGTCCTAGAACTCCACAACAAAATGGGGTTGTAGAGAGGAAAAATAGAACTCTGCAAGAAATGGCCAGAACCATGATCAATGAGACTAATCTGGAAAAGCACTTTTGGACAGAAGCAATCAACACAGCATGTTACATTCAGAACAGAGTGTCTGTAAGACCTCTTCTGGAGAAGACTCCCTATGAACTGTGGAAGAACAGAAAGCCCAACATTTCATATTTTCATCCTTTTGGATGTATTTGCTATATGTTGAATACTAAAGAAAATTTGAACAAGTTTGATTCTAAGGCACAAAAGTGTTTCATGCTTGGGTATTCTGAACGCTCTAAAGGCTACAGAGTATACAATACTGAAACACAGATTATGGAAGAATCTATTCATGTTAGATTTGATGATAAGCTTGGCATTAAAAAGCCAAAGCAGTTTGAAAACTCTGCAGATAGACAAGTAGTCTTCACAGAGTCTGAAGGCTCAGAGGCAGACAAAGCTCAAGCGAAGGAACCAGAAGCAACGCCAGATGCAACTCCTTTGACTTCTCAGATGAATAACTTAAACATTTATGAAGAATCAACTGTTAGAGGATCATCTTCCAGAATCAAAGCTTCTCATCCAGAAAATGTGATCATTGGAAAGAAGGATGACCCTATCAGAACAAGATCCTTCCTCAGATCCTCTGAAGCATCATTATTTGGATTGGTGTCAGTAATTGAACCAACCACTGTGGATGAAGCTCTGCAATACAATGACTAGATTATTTCCATGCAAGAAGAGCTAAATTAGTTCACTAGAAATGATGTGTGGGACTTAGTTCCAAGACCAAAAGGATTCAACATAATTGGGACTAAGTGGGTCTTCAGAAATAAGCTTAATGAGAAAGGAGAAGTTGAAAGAAATAAGGCAAAGCTTGTTGCTCAAGGGTACAGTCAACAAGAAGGTATTAATTACATTGAAACTTATGCTCCAGTGAAAAGGTTAGAATCTATACGCCTTCTTATTTCATTTGCTGCAGAATATAACATCACTCTATATCAGATGGATGTTAAAAGTGCCTTTCTAAATGGTATTATAGAAGAAGAAGTTTATGTTCACCAGCCTCCTGGTTTTGAGAATGAAATATTTCCAGAACATGTTTTCAAACTAAAGAAATCTCTGTATGGTTTAAAACAAGCTCCCAGAGCTTGGTATGAGAGGTTAAGCAATTTTCTTCTGGAGAAAAATTTCATCAGAGGCAAAGTGGACACAACACTCTTTTGTAAAACATTTAAGAAAGATCTTCTAATATGTCAAATATATGTGGATGATATTATATTTGGGTCTACCAATACTATGCTGGGAAAGGAGTTTGCTCAATGTATGCAGGCAGAATTTGAAATGAGCATGATGGGGAATTGAAATTCTTTCTTGGAATTCAAGTCAACCAAACTCCAGAGTGCACTTACATTCATCAGACCAAATATGTTAAAGAACTTCTGAAGAAATTTAACATGACTGATAGTAAGATGGCAAAGACTCCCATGCATCCAACTAGTACACTAGGCAAGGAAGAGGTAAGTAAGAAAGTAGATCAGAAACTCTACAGAGGTATGATAAGATCTCTTCTCTACTTAACTGCTTTTAGACCTGACATTCTGTTTAGTGTATGTTTATGTGCAAGATTCCAATGAGATCCTAGAGAATCTCACTTAATTGCTATTAAGAGGATTCTAAGGTATCTAAAAGGTACTACTAACATGGGTCTGTGTTACAAAAGATCTGATAAATATACATTAGTTGGATTCTGTGATGCTGACTATGCTGGAGACAGAGTAGAACATAAAAGTACTTCTGGAAGCTGTCAGTTCCTTGGAAGTCATCTGATCTCATGGTACAGCAAGAAGCAACCCACAATTGCACTTTCTACAACAAAGGCAGAATACATTGCTGCTGCTGGATGTAGCACGCAGATGCTCTGGATGAAGAGTCAATTAGAGGACTATCAGATCTTTGAGAGTAATGTATCTATCTTCTGTGATAATACTTCTACCATATGTCTGTCTGAAAATCCAATTTTACACTCTAAGGCAAAACATATAGAAATTAAACATCATTTCATAAGAGACTATATTCAGAAGGGTATTATAAACCTAGCTTTTGTTGATACAGATCATCAATGGGCTGATATTTTTACAAAACCCCTTGCTGAAGATAGGTTCAAGTTTATTCTGAAAAATATTGGTATGGATTTTTGTCCAGAATAATATTTATCAGAGGCAAACTTCTCAGATGCAAAATATTTAATGCTCTGAAGTATTTCATCTGTTAATTTATTCATCTTCTTAAATTATTTTACTTGTGTAAATCTAAACTAACAATGCTTAGAGGATCTGAACATTGTCTAATGTTTCATTTCTCAAAAGATTTTAGAGGCACAAGCAATCAAACACGTGTAGCTCAGAACTGAAAAGGTAGAGTGCACTTTACTGAATTAACGTTTGAAGTACTGCTTTGAAAATCTGAATTTTCTTGATTTTCCCCCCCATTTGTCAGAATCATAATTGTTGCGCAATGATGTTTTTACTTTTTCATTAAATGCTATGTGAAGCGTGCCTATGTGACTGTTTGTGTATCTGATTTTTTTTTTATAAATATCACAAATCACACCATTTCACACTTTTCACTTCACGAACCCTTTTATGCATTTCTGTCTTCTCTTTGCTCTTCACCAAAACCCAAAACCTAAAACCTCTCACTCAAGAACATCAATGGCGTCTTCTTCATCAACATCTGCTCAGATGCAATCAACCATTGCTGTTTCTGCTCCTAATGCTGAAGCTTACAAAGAACCTGTGAGAACTCTTCTCACTCCAACCGTAGAACTGGAAGTTCTGCGAGAATGCTTCATAGACCTTGAGTCCATTGAAGAAAATGGGTTTAATCTTTCTTCAACCATTCAAACTCAGAATTGGACAAAGTACTTTGATAGGCTTATGGGTCCTGTTTATCCAACTTTGGTAAAAGAATTCTGGATACATGCTCATGTGTGCCCTAAATTCATCCATTCTTTTGTCCTTGGAAAGGAGATTGTGATTACTGAGAAGCTAATCAGACAACTCATTGGGTACTCTGAAACTGATGGTGAAACCAGTCTACAACTGCTCGTGTGGATCTTGCTGATGTGTTTCAAGAAGTTACTATTTCTGGGGCACCAACAAGCAAAGTAAGGGAACTGAAGCCAGTCTACAGGATCTGGGCCAAGATTTTCATGAGTTCCATCTTTCACAGAAAATCATCAAATTCCTCAAATTATGTCAGTGCTGAACAACTATACTTTATGTTCTGTATGAGCAAGGGAAAGAAGGTGGACTTGCCTTATCTTCTGTTTAGTCACCTTCTGAATCATGTAAAGGAAACAAGAGAAGATGTAAGAGTCAAAGCTGGAAAAGTTAGGTATTGGATTCCTATGGGTAGGCTGATATCAGACATTCTAACAGAGAATGGTCTTGTGAAATATCTGTATGATACTGGATTGACAGAGGATCTATCATATGTCATAGGTTCTGTCATCAATGGCAATACTCTGAAGAGGATGAAGGTCATCACAGAGCTTGCCAGCAAACCCAAGAAAATTGCTACTAAGGATGTAAGCAACAGAAGGATTCCTGTTGAAGATTTTCCAATATTCACTGCTGATGAACCTAGGCACATCATTCTGACATACATTGCTGAATGTTTAAGAGAAGGTATTCCTCTTCCTGCTAACATCGTCCGGAAGGAAGGAGAAGTTCTGCCTAATTTTGTTAGAGAAAGACACTCAAAGAAGATTGCTGAAGAAGGATCTGAGGCTCATCCAAAAAGAAAAGCCTCTGTAGCTGCTGCTAAGCCTCAGAAGGTAAAGAAAGTGAAACCCACTCCTCCAGAAGCTAGTCTAGAAGACATAAGAGAAACTATCAAGCAGGTATTAACATCTGATCCAACTCCAACCATTCACTCTCCATTACCTTCACCTCCTCCATCATATTCTAGACCACATTCATATGTACCACCATCATCTGGAATTCATACAACTAAACCCCCTTCATCTCAAACTACACTTTCACAACCATCTTCTGTACAAACTCCATCTGAACCACCTCAAACTAAAATCCAACCAGAAAATCAACAACAAGAACCATCTCAGCCAGAACCTCAACAACAACAACAACAACTAGAACCTCAACAACAACAACAACAACAAGCACAACCAGAACAACAACAACAATCACCAGAACATCATTCTCAACCCATTTCATCTGAACCTCCCCAAACAACACCATCTGAACATCCCTCTATAATAGAACAACCGTTACCTGTTCCAGAACCATCAGATGACATTCTTGATCTGGAACCACTTGCAACCATGGTTGTCTTGTCATCCACCTCATGTCACTCCATTGATTCATTTGATTCTGAATCAGAAGTTCATTCACCCTCTTGTTTACACATTCCTGATCCACTCAAACCTACATTTTCTGATCTATCAGCACCTGACCAAATAAATCGTAGACTTTCACTTCGTTCAAAATTCAACCTCTCAGATTTTCAACATTCATCATCTGAAGCTGAAATTTCACCAACCCTTACACCTCAACTCACCATACCACAACCATCTGAACCTCAACAATCTGAACCTCAACCATCTGAACCTCAACAATATAAACCTCAGCCATCTGAACCTCAACAATCTGCACCTCAACCATCTGAACAACTACCATCTGATCCAACGCCTCCTAACACCTCTTATAAACAACCTCAGCCAAACTCTGGATCTCCTGAGAAAGTGACTCTTAAGGACTTTCTTTACCCCAACCCTAGATCAGATGTTGGTAAACTGTTTGAAAATTTCAAAAAGGAAGTTCGTATGGGGATTGCACGTGTGGAAGAAGAGTGTTTGTTCAGTATAGACCCTGTTAAGTCTGAAGCTGCTTGGGATAAATTTATCTCTAAGTTCAACGTGGTGGCCTCTCATCTGAAGACAGTTTGTGCTGAAGATGCTAAGGCAAAGTTTGCTGAGTTGGTAAGACAGACTCTAATGAGTATTCCCAAACCACCAGTGCTGCTTCTGGAAGCTGCTCCTGCTGAAGACTCTCCATCTGAAGATGTTGCATCTGATATGGACATTGATGCATCTGCACCTGAAGTAAAGGCTGACAATTCAGATCTTGTAAAAGAGGTTAAGGAAATCAAGTCCTGGATGATCAAACAAGAACAAACCACTGAAGAGATTAAGACTTGGATGGCCAAGCAAGAAGAGTCTACTACAAAGATCACAGATCTTCTGACCCTGATTGCATCTCGTCAACCCTAGTTTGTTTTCATGTTTTTGCACTGCTGTTTTAAATCTGTTTTCTCATGTTTGTTTGTTATCATCTGTCATGTGAACCAGCTGAATGAATGAAATTGTTTGCTTTGTTTTTCTTCTATTATCTTTTTTGTCTATACACATCTTTTTGATTATGACAAAAAGGGGGAGAAAAAGAATCTAATTGTTCAATCCATAAGCAAATACTAAAACAAAATTCAGACATATTATTAACTATTTTTGAATTTAAGTCTTTCAGATTCTATTATTTCATCTGACAAAATAAATTCATTGAAGTTATCCTGAGAATTACCCAACCAGACTCTGATTCTTGAAGAAAATTGTACTATGAGTCTAAACACAAAACCAGACTCTGTGTTTGAAAGAAGTCATCAGACTCTGATTAACCAGACTCTGTGTTTGAAAGAAGTCAACAGACTCTGATTTTGAAATACACTCAAGCAAAAAGGGAAGTATTCTTTTCCTTAGAATATTCATTTCAGGGGGAGATTCTTAATCTCAGGGGGAGTTATAATTTATTTTATTATTGAACAAAATTTCTCATGTTTTGTCATCATCAAAAAGGGGGAGATTGTAAGAACACAGATTGTTTCTTAGTAATATCTCTATGTTTTGATGATAACTCTTATGAAATTTTGTATTAAAGAATTATATACTCTAAAATTGGTTCATGAATATTTGCTGCAGATAATTAAAGTATATATATATATCCAAGAGCAAATTAATCTGAACATAGAACTATGGAAGACTCTGAAGAGTCAGAATCATCTTATAGAAGAATTTGAGCGATGTTTACAGAAGAATCTGAAGCAGAAGCTACAGAAGAATCTGAAGCAGAAGCTACAGAAGGATTTGAAGCAGAAGACTCTAATAAGATCTAAAGACTCTGAAGCATTGAAGAACTTTGTATGAGAGTTAAGAAGCACAGTTTTTCAGAAGACTCTGAGAGTACTACACGCTGCATGTACTGAGGATCTGATTCATAAAACTCTGCTCTGATAGAACTACATGCTAAAGCACACTTGCTGCCTTACTCTGATTTAGCAAAATCTGATGGGTATCCAAGACTCTGATCATGCAAAATCTGATGATCAACTTTGCTGAAAAGAAATACTTGTTGAAGAAGAATTCAAAGTAATATCCTTTGATTTAGCTCAACGACTCTTTCCTCTTTCATGCTTGACACTAGAACACAGACCAAAAGCATTTCTCTGTGCATTCTACTTCCAGGAAAAGTCATGTGATGTAAAGACAAAAAGGTTTAGGCCTTTTCAGTACACAACCTCCAATGTCAAGACTTTGTGGACTACTGTGCATATAAAAGCAAGTCTTCATCATCTTCTTCAAAGGAATCTAGAACCAACGAATCAAAAACAGAAACTCTTACAAGCTCTCAAAAAACATTATTATTGCTGAGTTTATTCTTTTGTTCTTACTATTAAGTGAAAAATCACTGTTGTGATAAAGCTTGTTTGAAGCATTCATACACTTGTATTAATCTTACATTTAATTGTAATAGTTCCTTAAGAAGATCCAGTTGGGATCAGAAGTTCTTGGGAAGACTTTGAACAGTTGTTCTTAGTGATTACTATTGTAATAGTTCCTTAAGAAGATCCAGTTGGGATCAGAAGTTCTTGAGAAGACTTTGAACAGTTGTTCTTAGTGCTTACTATTGTAATCAGTTGATTAAATAGTGGATTAAGTCCTTTTTTGAGAAAGGCAAATCACTCTAGATAGGGTGGACTGGAGTAGTTGGGTTCAACGAACCAGGATAAAAATACTTGAGTTTTTACTTATTCAACCCCCCCTTCTAAGTATTTTCTCACCTTCAAGTTTTACACAATTTTCTGCTGTTTTAAAATTGTTTAATCTGAAAGATAAAAAATGGGTGGTCGGATAAAGTTTCACGAAATTGCTTTATTTTCTAAAACAAATGCTACCTGAAGATAACAGTTTTCCTGATTGTTGCTATGATGCCAAGAAGATATTGTGTCCAATGGGTTTGGAGTATATCAAAATATATGCATGCTCTAATGACTACATATCATACAACAAAGAGTATGAAAATTTGTATCAATGTCCGGAATATAGGGTGTTACGTTACAAGTTGAAGGAAAACAATGAAGATGACAATGAAAGTAACAATGTTAGTAGGAAGAGGCCTCCTGCTAAAGTGTTATGGTAGTTACTAATAATTTCAAGATTCAAGAGAGTTTTTGCTAATGGAAATGACACAAAGAATATTAGATGGCATTCAGATGAATTTCAAGATTCAAGAGACATTATTTAAATACAAGTGGGTTCCCAATAATATTAATGGTGTACAAACTGATAACTTAGGATTCACCTGGGTTGACCTTGGCAAGGAAAATTATATGACTGAACCATTCATCAGGGCTTCACAAGTAAAATAAGTTTTCTATGTGGCCGACCCTCCGGACACGTCCGGGAACTGGCCAATCGTTCTCCAAGAAAAATACATTCCTAGTAGTGATGAAAATTTTGATATTCCTTCTACTCCTGCTTACACAACAGAAGTGCTTACCACATATGATGAAGTTGATAGAGATGATGTGCATGCTATTTGTATCGATCATAATGAAGACATATGGAAAAATTAACAAGTAAGTATTTTATTATTTATTCATAATTTAATGTAAGTTATTATTTCTAACTATATTTACTACTAACAAGTATGATTATTTGATATTATAAGTGTTTAAAGTCAAGACGCCAAGAGAAAAGACACCAAGAGACAAAGAAACCAAAACATTATATAACATACAATTATGTGATGTTATATAATGTTGTAGGTTGTTTTGTGCCATTTTTATTTTGATGTAATATATATAAAATGTTTGGTTCTTAATCCAATGTATAGATATGATGTAATACAATACAATTATTTGTTATAATACAATTGTTGTTTCTGTTCCGATACGGTTCACAAAAATACAGGTTAAAAATGGAAAAATTTCAAAAAGAATTTTTTTTTTTTAAAAAGCAGATAACTTAACGACGATTGTTAAATATGACTGTGGTTAGATAGTGAATGTTGTCTAGAGTAATATATATACCAAAGAGGAGCTACTGAGAATCGAAACTGTGACCTTTAATATATTACAACAGTTAGTTAAAGCAAATGCGGTAATATATCGCGCACTTTCATGTTTTCTTCAACGGTCATACGACCATGATTATAAGTTACACGTATACAAAAATACGGAATGTAACAACGGCCGGTCCTGCATGATAATATATATTTTCCAACCTTTGTTGTATATGTTTTTTGTAGTAGTGTCTCTCACCATTAATGTTGTCCATTTTTCCTATTACAAAAAGTGCGTGTAACTTAAGTTCATCAATACATAAAAAATTGAATGTTATTTAACCACGGTTTTACTATTCAACCATTGCAAAATTGAAAATTACATCACGGTTTTTCTTGGAAACTATGATAAAAAGTGATATTTTTTAGTATATAAACAAAAGTATCTATCTTTCAGTACATAATAGATGTTTCTCTTAAAAGAAAACTCTAACATATTTTACTCTTCTCTCGCATAACATAACCCTAACATCCATGTCACTATTTAAACATGCTTCAACCTTCAGATCCATCTTCACCAATCGCTACCTTGAGTTTCGTTCATTAAACTTATGCTTCGATTCAATTTACGTTTCTTTTTAAAATGGGTTCTCATTTTTTCATTTGGTGAATGTTCTCATTTTTTGGGATTCGTCTTCATCACCTTAACAAATAATATGCTTTAGGTATGGTACATATGGTTTGTGTTGCTATAAAAAAATACAAGATGTATGAAGTTATTGTGTAAACTTCACTCAGCTTGTACTTCTTCTTTATAGAATCATAAACTATATGAACTTCATAATTTGTTCCAGTTCCACAATTAGTTTGAAAAAGGGTGTGTTCTTGAAACATTTTGTTATATCTTGTGTTGTTGTATGTTGTTTTTGTAGGTTGTTATTGTTGATTAATATTCTCGAAACATCATAATTTGTTATTATTGTTGTTGTTTAATATATCTTGCGTTCTTGAACCTTACTTTTTTTTATTTTGTTGTGTGTTGTTGTTTTGTTGATAAATGTTGTTGTATGTTGTTATTATTGATTAATGTTTTCAAAACAAGAACAAAATATTTCTAAGTCACAAGAAAGAGGCTTCTTACGACTTAGTAATGTTTTGTTCTTTAAATTCTTATGCAGGTTGCACAGTAGATGAAATTATGTTTGTTATATGCTATGTAGATTGTTTGTTTTACTAACCCTTTGTTGTAACTCAAAATTTGCCCTCTTATTTTTAACCTTAAGTTGATTGTGTTTCACATTAATATGCATTTTCCACTAGGTCATGACCATCACAATCATGCATTTCATTGAGCTCCTAAGATATGGGATTAAAGGTTTTCTTGTGATTCAGGTTTTCCATATTCAAAGATGATCTCATTTAGTTATTTCTCCCAAGCAAAAGCAAAGTTTGAACTCAACATCATGGGCATATTCTTTGTCAAGATGCATCAAGATACAATATCATCTCCATCAAGATTTCTCAAGGGCATCAAGTTATAGGGTTTCATCAAAGGATAACTAATATTTACCATGGACTAGGGTTTTGTTAATTTCCAACAACTCAAGTAATTTCTTCATGAATATGCATCCAAGGCAAAAGGATTAGGGTTCCTCATCCTGCATGTTGAACCTTGATAAGTGTTAGTCAAATGAGGTTCATTGGATTAAGGTTTTCATATGAAGACTTATCTTCATCAAAAAGTTCCTCGTAATCAAGACATTTTGCTTGTTACTTTTAATGCATGTTGATTTGGATTTAAGAATGGAAGTCGGTGTGGATTCTTTAAAGATAAGTTTCATTAAAATTGGTCCATGAGTTCAAGGTTGCCAAGTTTGTCAAGATTTGATTGAAAGATGCATTTATGTGGATTTCTTGGCAAACAAGTCACTTAGGTTCAAAGTGTTCACTTTGGTTTCAAGTCAATCAATTCATTTTCATATTGATTTAAGATTCAAATATCCAAGTTACAAATATCATCATGAATAATCAAAGTTAAATAGCCAAGTTTCAAATTCAAAGTCCAGGCATCCATGTCCATGCTTTTAACCATGTTTCATTCTAAATCATCATTGTCCTCATTCAAATGCAATGTCCATTTACAAGTCAAACCAACACAAAACCAAGTCATAACATGATTCACAACATAACCAAATAGACTTCATTTGAAACTAATTCAAAATTGCTCAAAATTTTTCCTAAGTTCATAGCCAAATCCATTCAAAATCATGTCCAAATTCAACTCAAAAAGTATCCATAATGTGATGACTACTTCATACTTTTGTACTACCTTCTTTCCACCTGGTCCCAAATGATCAAAACCCATAAAAATAATTTCCCAAAACATACAAACTCGTGCCTACTGCTATGAGAAGAATAACCAAAAATTACCAAAATTAGAATTTGCAAATTAGACAATTATCTTGCTCAACAAGTTTGGGCTTGGACATGGATTGTTATTATACACTTTATTTCAGCACCACACCTCCTTGCTTTCTTGGTTTATTTTTTATTTCTTTTTTCCAATTTATTTTTTTCTTAAATGTTATCATTACATTTTCTTTTATGATTTTAATAATAAAAATGATAACATTTATGTTAATTTTTATTTTAGCACTTTAATTTTTTTATCAATATGCTTTGATATTATTCCTTTTAGCATTGAATCTAGATTCAAATATTTCCATGATTTGGATGAATTTTCACATTGATCTTTGTGATGTTCTTAAGGCATATGTTTGATGATAAATTTTGACATGCTTTTGTTTTTGAATTGTTGTTCATTTTGAATCAATTTCTTTGGCATGACCTTGACGCTTTACCCTAATAATGGATGACTTGGGATTGATTTTGAGGCATGACATGGATGTTCAAAACTTGATGTTCTTTTATGATTTTGTGAGCTTTTATGTGAATGATTGATCATTCTTTTGCCATGTCTCATGAGTGAAATATCTTGATGAATTATGCTGATGCTTCTTGATGCTTGGATTCATTAGCTCATGATTTCCTTTAGTGATTCTTTAACATTCTTTGAGCTTGATGCTTGTTATTGTTTGCTTATGTGATTCACATGCTCCCTTCGGGTTTCTTAGTTCAACTTAATCTTGGATTAAGATTGAAGTAAGATAAACTTTAGGCTTTTAGTCCAAGAATGAAAACAATATTTAGGGTTTCCTTTCCTTACCTTAGGACCGCTGATGCATGATAACATTAAGTTAGTATTAGTTTTGTGTTTTTATCAGAGGCATACACACCGAAATCAAAACAAAAACACCAGACAATAAGAACCAAAAACCCAAAAATTGTCAAGGCAGTAAAGCACACCTGACAACACTATGTCAAGACATCTAGTCTGACATCACATATCAAATAGAGAAACACAAGTTACATGAGAACATGTAAGCTTTGGATTAGATCAGATGTCCTGAATTTATGTCATGTTTATACTACTACTTAGAAAGAGTAGTTTATCTATTGTTGTTGGTTGTATGCAACTTTTTAGGGGAAGCAAAATAGTGTGTCATGCTTGCTACTACTGCTATTGATGTGGAACCATATGTTATCACTGGGAGAATGCATTTTCTCTACACTAGGTTGTAATGTTTAGGGGGAGTGTGCTTGTGTTTAGTGTTTTTGAAGTTTGGTTATATTGTATGAACTTCCAAGAGTTCATGTGTATTTTTCTTGTGCTTTTGGTTTTCCCCTTCAGGGGGAGTACTGGTTATGTATTATAGGGGAGCCTTGTAACTGTCTAATTTGTAGCTGGAAAGTTGCAGTTTGTACAAAGTGTAGCAGGGAAATTTGTAAGTGTAAGCTATTGATTAACTTAACTCAAAAAATGCAAGAGTCGCAACCGCACTTTTATTTTATCCAAAAGGAAAGGGAAAAGAGCAAAAAAACCTAAAACAATTTCTAAAACAAGAACAAACAGAAAATGGGTAAGGGGTTGGTTATGCTAATGGAAGGTGTTAGCACCCAAAACATTTATAGTACTCTATAGTAACCCTTTGAAATATCTACACTTTTTGGTTTGAAATAGTTTGTTTGAAAAGAGATTGGAGATATGACCTGTATACAAATGTCGGCAATATGGAAACAAATATCCACCATGTGTCTATTCAGCTATGACCTGTATGTCTTCAATGTTCACAAATGCTTCGCCTTTTGAAAAGACTGACTGAACTGATTTCTATATTTTGGGATAACCATGTATAAAGATGAATTCAAAGATCGAACATAGACCACATCCGTTTGCTTTCTAATCCCTAACTTTTTCCTGGATCACCTTTTCAGATTTCCAATCTACCGCGGTACCCATTTTTTCCAAATTTTCCTTTTCTGTTTTTCAACTTTGCGGGTTTATTCTTTTTTCTTTTTATCCCTAATTTTTTCCCGAACCTTTTCTTTTCTTGGTTTGCCGAGATGCCCCTGTTTTTCCCGGACTTTTCTTTTTGTTGTCTAGTGGGTCTCGTTTAAGCAAAGTATTTTTTAACTACGTTTGCATTCACAAGGGACATAAAGTCTTCGCCATCCATAGTTGATAATAATAAGGCTCCACCAAAGAAAATTAAACCTTTCTTACCACATATGGACCTTCATTGTTTGGAGTCTATTTGGCCCTGTTGATGTACATAACAAAGTACGATAACCGTGTAAAGCAAAGGGAAACATCTCTTTTCAATCCTTGTAGGTTACCATCATCTTCTTCACAATCTTCTTAATATTCTTGTTCGCTGCCTCAACATCGCCATTCATCTTTGGACGATACGAAGAAGAATTTTGATGTTCAATTTTGAAACTCTGGCATAGTTCCTTCATCATCTTGTTATTAAAGTTTAAACCATTATCAGTAATGATTCTCTCCGAGATACCATAACAACAGAAGATGTCCTTCTTTATGAATCGGGAAACTACCTACTTTGTGACATTAGCAAACGAGGCTGCTTCCACCCACTTTGTGAAATAATTGATGGCAACCAGAATAAAACAATACCCATTGGAAGCAGTCGGCTCAATCTTTTTGATCATATCAAATTTCCCACATAGAAAAAGGCCAAGGAGATGACATCACATTCAGAAGGGTCGGTGGCACATGCACATTATCAACATAAATATGGAATTTATGGAACTTTCTGGCATATTTGAAACAATCAGATTCCATAGTCATCCAATAATACCCAACCCTCTGTTGCACCCCAAAATTTGCCCTCGTGTTTTCTAACTTTGACTGGCTTTTGCTTCGCACGCATATGCATTTTCATTAGGTCATAGTTCGTAATCATATTTTGCATTGGTTTTTTAAGACATGGGATCGGGAGTTTTCTCTGAAACAAATCATCGAGTTTCATACCATTAAGACACGTGTCCACCCACAATTGGGTGATTTTCCAAATCTCTGTTATTTAGCCCAATGAGAGCGTGACACGTGGCCTAAGGATGTTATTTTTTTAAAATATTAATTCCATTTTTAGTTTTCCTAACTTTTTTTCTTTTCAAAATATTAATATTTTGTACATTTGTTTTTGTTTGTTAATATAGTAGAAATAGATAGATTTAAGAATTTTATTTAGAAAATAGGATTAGATTTATTTTTAATTTAGGAAATTATTATTAGTTAATTAGATTTGGATAGACTAGAATTAGAATTAGAATTTATATTAGAAATTAGAATAGATTTAATTAATTAGGATAGATTAGAAAATATTAGTTTTAATAGTTATAATTAAGTTAGGAGTTAGTTATGTTAATATAATATTTAATTAATTAAAAGCATAAAAATCAGAAATTAAAAAAAATGGAAACGGGGACACGTTGCTGAGTATAAAGTGGCCTTGCAGTATTTATCTTCTTCAACAATTGGAAAACCTAGCGGCCGCCACACCAATCCTCTCTTCTGTTTTCACGAAACCATAATCTTTCCTCTCAAAATCCTCCGTCGAAACCCTAATGCCCCCTTCTTCTTCCAGCCACTATTCATCTTCTTCAATCCACACAGAAAACGCAAAATTTCTCCCCTTCTTCCATCCGCCCTTCAAACACTTCTTCCGCCGGCAAATAACCGGAAACCCCACGAAAAGCTCACAAACCCATCTTCATTGCAAAATCCCCTTTTCTTCTTCAAATCTCCAACCAGAAATACCCCTCATTCGTAACCCTTTTCCTTCCAAATCCTACCTTCTTCTCCGAATTCTCTTCACCCAACCTTCGAAAAAAAACCTCAAGCGTAACCCGACCTTACATCACAACAAACATTCCTCATCTCCCTCGACTAAACCTAATTTCCACTGCCACAGCCTCCTTCTACCATAATCGGTCACACTCCTAACCCGTAATTATGAAGCTCGATACAACCAGTCTCCAACCGTTTCCTTTACTAATTTCACACGGGAATGGCGTCGCCGGAGAAATATACGCACCTCCATCCTTCGAGCTTCCCAATTCCAACGATTTCGATGATTTCCTTAAAGAAGCTATTCAGATGGTGAAGCATACAAAGGGTGCTACGACTATTGCTTTTAAGGAAGGTGCCATTGTAGCGGTGGATTCTCGTGCCAATATGGGAGGATATACATCATCACAGTCTGTGAAGAAAATTATCGAAATTGATCCAATTTGTGGCACTATAGCTTGCCGTGTCTCCTTTTAGTAAAGAACCGGATGTGTTTTTTCTGTTTTTTTTTCTTTGAACTTAAAAGAAGATAATGCGCTAAAAGGCCCACACGAGGTCCCTTCCTAGTCACCACCCTAATCCAGTTATTACACCCCTTTCTCCATGACTTTTTGTTTTCTTTAATAAAATTAATTTGTAGAGTTTTCATAAATTTTCTTTCTAATTTAGTTTCTAAACTTCTATAATTCTTTTTTTAATAAAATTAATTTTTAGATTTTTATAAATTAGTTTTTTTTTAGAGATTTTTTTATATATTTTTCTAATTTAAGTTTTTAGAAGTTTAATAATTTTTTTTAGAACTTTATAATATTTTTCTAAAATTAGTTTTTAGAGGCCTCCAAGTTTTAGTTTGTTAAATTATTGACTGATAGAGACAAGTCCGAGACCAAATTTCTTTACAACTTTTCATTTTCAATTTTTATTCATTTTATCTTTTTTTTTTATTTCGGTCGATGACGAGACCTCCGAAAATCGGTATTAGTCAAACTATTAATGAATAATGATGGATCCGAGACCACCACTTTTTCTCTCCTCATTTCTTCTTCACTTTCGATTTTATTTAAATTCTTTCGACCTAAGATGTCTTTTGATTCATAAACGCCGTTTTATCGAAGTCGATAACCTTCTCGATTTCAAATCTATGGAAAATGACCATTCGGGTCATTTTCTTTACTTTGGGATCATGATATGCTACTTTTGATTAATCGACATAATGTTTGCGATTAAGACGAGATCCCACATTTCTTTAGTCTGTGCGAAATGATTAAATCGGAGAATGATCCTCTATATCATTCCTCTATCTTATCTTTTGCACGGATATCAATCTACGCGACCTCCTATAGTTCGACTTTCATCATAAGTCGAGCTACGACGGCTTAGCGTTACATTTGTCCCGATTCAATTCATTAACAAACTAACCACTAACTTTACTTTCTGTCGAATATCAACTGCTTTAAATTTAGTCATTATATTCTTGTATATATTGTTATATATCTTGTATATAATTCATATCTTATAAATATTTAAACTGACTTGTACATTCTTTCAAAACACCTAATAAATTATCAAAACCATAAAACCATAAAATTGGTGGACTATTGATTATATATCTTGTACATTATCTGTATCTTGTTTATTTTCATATCTTTTCCACATCTTTTCAAAACTTCTCTTTTAAAACTTTTTTCCTAAAAACCTCAGTCCTGTACCGAGTGCATTTTCAAACTCCTTTCCTCAATAAAACTTGAATGGTCGTGGAGTAGTTAGGCGTAGGCCTTCTGTTGTGGTGGAAATAGGATACCAAACTATTAATTAGTTTGAATCACAATTTTGATTCACAACCGCTCTTTGATTTATCCGAAGGAAAAGGTCAAAAGAGGGAAAACCTAGATAAGGGGTTGGTTAAGCTTAGGGAAGGTACTAGCACCCTAAACTTCTGTAGTACTCTAAGGGTAAGGGGTTATTTTTATTATCTGTTTGAAATATATACTGAGCTAAGGGATAGAGTGACCTAAATGACCTAAGGGTTAGTCCTAAGTTTACTCGGCAAGACGTCGCATTTTGTGCCTACATATCCTGACGGGAATGGAATTAGAATAATTGTAGTTCCCATCGAAAGGGAGGCTAGAAACTTCTTGACTGTGGTCAAGGTTTCAAGGGGAGTAAGCGCTTCTTAAGGACACGCTTACGTGGAGTTTCGAAACTCCTATTTCTATGTTGAAATGTTGAATTGAAATTAGGGTTAAAATTAGGGATTCCACGGCGGAAAACCCTAAAACAGAGTACGGCGACTCTTTGACCTAAAAGCTAGGGTAAAGGGTATTTTCGTCCACGGCGGGACGCCTAGGCTATTAGGGTTTTGAAATGTTCAAAGGGTTAGGGTTATTGACTCAGCGGTCAAACGGCTAGACCTAATTCCTTCGAAGGGGAAAAATAACTGTAAGAACGTGCAAAATGGCAAATAATTATATAATTGAAATTAAAATGCGGAAAGTAAAGAAACGGTAAAGAAATGCGAAAATTACAAATCCCAAAACAAAAGCGGGAAATAAAACTGCGATCATGGCCTTGCGTAAATTACATACATGCCATAACGAACAAAATGAAATAACAATAAGCTGAAACCAACGAACTGCTGAGGTTAGATGAAACTGAAATGGCTACATCAAGAACTTTTATTTTTTTGAATTTTATTGTTTTTAAAGGAGAAATTATTTTTTGAATTTAATTATGAAAAGAAAGAGATAGAAATAAATACTTCAATTTTTAGGTTTTTTCCCTTTTAACGAAGAAAAAAAATTTTGATTTTGTTATAATTACTGAAAATACGTCTCAATTTTAATATTGAAAAAAAGTTTTAATTTTAGCGAACCAATGTTTAAATTTAAATAATGAAAAAAAGGGTTTTAAGTTTTAATAATAAAAATTATTTTAAGTTTTAATAAGAAAAATTGTTTTAAGTTTTAATAAGAAAAATTGTTTTAAGTTTTAATGTTTTAATAAAGGAAAAAAATTATTTTAGTTTTAATGTTTTAATACAAAACGTTTTAGATCTTAATTATGAAAAGAACTAGTTTTAATTTAATTCTGAAAAAGGTTTTAGCTTTTAATTATAAAAAAATGGTTTCAATTTAAAAATGTATAGAATTTTGTTTTCAATGTCTTAATTTTCAAAAAAAGTTATTTTGATATTTGCTTTATCAAAGAAAGAAAAATTTGGTCTTGCTGTTCTAATTCACAAACGTATTACTTTGGATATTTTAATTTAACAGTGCCTAAATTTTAATGGCTCCATGGCTGGATTTAAGTTTAATTAACAAAACAATACAACTTATAAATAATAAAACTAAAAGAAAACCAGACGGATGGCATAAAAGTGGGGTATTTGTGGGTTGTATTGGCATTTGCTTCTAGAGTTCCTTTAGTGTTTCTTTGCCCTCTTCCTTCATTTCCATTGTGGCCGGCGGTCATGGAAGTGTTTGCGAAGCTTTTTTCCTTCTTTCTATGGCTTGCATGTCCGATCTTCTCTATTGATACCTGAAACACAATCAAAGATTAGCGGAAAAGAACCATCTTCTTACCCGAAAGTGAGCGGTTAGCCGGCAGTAGTGATGCTTGGACAATGATGAAGATGAGGAAGACAATCCTCTCTCTGAGTCCGTCTGGTTTTCTCGGAAAAGCTCTCTTCGAAGCTTTCTCGAAACCTTTGGTGGCACCATTGCCTTCTCTCTGAGGGTTCTCCTTTTATGAATTTCTCTGCTGATACTTATATGGTCTTTTTTTCGAGATTGTCCTTCTGGATTGTTGCCGAAAATCCGCTTAAATTTGTTGGTATTTGACCCATTTTTTTGATTCGAATATGGTGGTTGTTATTTTGCTTTGAACCTACGATACTCACGTTAATGCTTTGAACTTTATTGCGGTTGATTTTAAAATTGGTTCGTTGGGCTTATGGGCTTGTCACCGTTGGGCTGAACGATTTGAACGGTTTCCTGATTTTTCTGGTTGGAGATGGTTTTCACGGATATTTTCTGATCTGAACTGGATATTCACGAATATTCTCTGATACGGATTTGATTTGATTTTTCAGGTGGCAATTTGGATCCTTCTAATGTGGATTCCCATATCCATTTTATTTACTTGATAGATGGATATGAATTTTGGATTCCGTATGGCTTCGAAACGAAACAATTTTCGACAAAACTTCTTTTTCTCTTCTTTTCGGCTGTTCCGAAACAAACGGATACTACCGGTTGGTAGCTGAGGTCGAGAATTGGAGTGGGAGTTGGTTGTGACGATTGTTGTGCCCTCCCGACACCCGGTGATGAGACTTTTTTGAGGGTGTCAAAAATAAACCTAACATTTTACTCTTATTTTCCTGTTGTGATTCTTCTGTGTGCAGGTACGGAAGAACATTTGGATATTCGGAGAATTTAATCGGAAAAGTCGAGCATGAAGAATGGCATGAAGACAGAGACCACTTAGGAAAATAGAACTTAGGATAAAAAATAATGTATATTTTTATTTTCCTTTTGCAAATTGTAAAAATATTTATGAATAACAATTCAATAATATTTCTATCCAACACCATATCTTATTCTCTTTTCTTGATTAAAATTTGTCGTCATCGAATGACGCACAAAAAATATCTGACTAAATCCAACTTGGTCAAAACTCTCCGAATAAAATTAATCGATTAAATTTAACCAATTTAAACTTTGCACAAGCAGCTTTGATTTATACCAAATAAACTTGCACGGATAAATCGAATCAACCTGGTCATTCCCACCTGTGCTACCTCACATAATCGAGATATCATTCAATTCCAATCCATTATTTTCCCAAATTAAATCGTGCCGGATGATAGTCTTGAACGATGTGAAATAGGAAAGAAACAGAGACAAACCAATTACCGCGGAAACAGAAACATACTTCGCATTAAAAATTCAATTTGTCTCCCCGATGACTGAACCCAATATCCTGGACTGAATCGGCCAAAACCATGATTTAATTTGCATAGTAACTTCAAACTCGATTCGAAACAAAATCCCACTGCTCCTTTTTCTTGCGGATTGAAATAGCAGAAAACAGGGGAACCAGAAAAATAAATGCATGTTTAAAATAAACTCCGCAGCATGGATTCTTACACTGACTTGAGCCGAACCAAATTGACGTCTTAACATAATCAGACCCGTATGAAAAAATAAACGCCTTGGAAATCCATTGACGACAGAGTCTCAGCCCATTGAATTAGTTACCGTATCTCAAAGATCCTGATGCCAAAATTACCATGAATTTCTGTTTATCTTCAAAGAAAATAAAAACTCGAAAGCGGAGGCTCTAATTATTCTATAAATCCCTAAAGATAACATAGCTTCGAGGACTGTCAATAAGCAACGTGAAAATGACTATTTCTCCCTTCAATAGTTAAAGTGTGCCTGATGTGATTTTCCTGCAAAAAACAACAGACTATGTAACCCGTTAGTGGTTAGTTAACGCCATACAAAATGAAATGGGGTGCAAGATGAAACGACTAATCTTAGGGCAAAATTTGGGGTATTACAGTTTCCCCTATTGAAATAGCTACACCGGATCATTTGAGCGACCAAGACTCGAGAAATCATGGTGGAGGGATTTAAATATAGATAACCGAAAATTTTGCCCTTAGATGCAGTGATATGCAATGCTATGGACAAAACGGAAACAAACTATAATGCTGACAATGCCATGAATTTTATATGATGCGTATGATGGAATGGCAAATCTAGAGATGCAGACGGCACGGTGACATAGGGGACAAATGCGATGGACGAACCACACTAGGGAATATGACGCACTGGGGAATTCTAAAGTGATAGTCAACTGGTGCTAACACGACCAATTGTCACTTTAGGAAAAAGGAATAGTAGAATGGGATCCTCAATGGAGATGGCACAGGCGAGACAGCCTTCACTGGGGAGTACTTAAGAGTGATCGTTCAACAGGTTCAGGCGTGACCGGCTGATACTCTAGGGTAACAGATAAAAATGGATCTGCACGACTGTAGGATCGATTAACAGAATGCTGGAGCATTGAGCAAAGAATAACATCCGAGCTTCTGTAAACTTTCCCTCATGACAAGATCGAACGGAATTTTCAGGAATCCGTAGAAAATATACAGGGCGAAACCGGCTGTATGCCAAAATAAATGGACTTTAATGGGAAACGCCCTGATAAGCTTTCTCGAGAGAGAACTGCCACTTATCATCAGAAGGGACTTATATGCCAAACTGGATAAGCTCTTAAATAAAGAGACTGTCGCTTATCTATGGATAATGGATTGATTGATAATATAAACTTCTTCACGTCTCAAGTCTGTGATCCCTGGACATGATTCAGTTTCTTCTTTTGATAAAGGATAAACGAACTTCTTCATACTTCAAGATTCATGCTCTTCTGAATATGATTCAGCTCCTTCTTTTACTAAAGGGTAAACGAACTTCTTCATTCTTCAGGATTCAAGCTCTCCAGAATATGATTCGGCTCCTTCTTTTACTAAAGGGTAAACGAACTTCTTCATTCTTCAGGATTCAAGCTCTCCTGAATATGATTCGGCTCCTTCTTTTACTAAAGGGTAAACGAACTTCTTTATACTTCAAGATTCATGCTCTCTTGAATATGATTCAGATCTTTCTTTTACTAAAGGGTAAACGAACTTCTTCATACTTCAAGATTCATGCTCTCCTGAATATGATTCAGTTTAAACCTCCCCGCACTTCAAAATGAAAAGGAAAATGGAAGCCCAGCTGCTCGATGGAGATGGACATTTACTGCAAGTCATAACGAAGATAGGATAAGCTTCTCAGGCGAGAAATACCGCTAATTGATAGGCTTCTCGAGTGAGAACTGCTTCTAGAGGTGGTAACATGTAATGTAAATTGTAAAGAAAGTTGTGAAGAACTTCTTGTACGAGAAGGTCGATTGTAGAGTGTAATGTAAAGTGTAATGTAGTAATGATGATAGGCTTCTTGTACGAGTACTGTCGCATATCTGTTGCGTGTAATGATAAGCTTCATGTACGAGAACTGTCACATACCGTTGTTGTAGTGTTTGTAATGATATCAAAATCAATGATGATAAGCTTCTCGACTGAGAATTGTTGCTTGTCTGTTGTGCAATGTAGTGATAAGCTTCTCAGGCGAGAACTGTCGCATGTCTGCAAAGGATTGTAAATGCTTTTCTTGAAAGATAGTGCAAAATAAATGCACGTCCAGGTAGGTTCGGTGACCGACGGGACCGAAGTTCGATCTAGGATTGGGCTAGAAAGAACTGACGAACAAGACTCCATTGAGGAAATGAACTCAAATGGGGATTATCTTATCCTATCATGGAAAGATAACTGGAATAACCATCATCCACGAGGGTTGAACTCTGTGGGGAAACTGGAAACAAGTAGGTATTTTATACTTAGGGCTGACGATCTACTTGGAGGGAACGCACAAACCCAGTTACTCGGAGGTAATGCCAAAGGGTGACGACCAATAGCAAGCCTGCAAATGCTAATGCGTATGCCAAAGGGTATCCTAATGTGTATGGAAATGAAATGTAATGAGTATGCTTATGCTCATGCTTATGTTTATGCTGACAAAACAAATGAGAGAGGAGACATGAGAAGAAATAAACATCTCGACGGGAATACCCGGGGACCTCTGCAACAGTACATCTATCAGGGGATAGGAAGAGTTGATGGTAGAACCAAATTTCGCTTCAAAGTTATAACATCCCTGGGGAGAAGATATCATGAATTCCACATGGGGATATGATACGACTTCCCTGGAGAGTACGATATCATGACTTCAACTGGGGATCCTTGATCTCTGCACGCGGATACGATGTCAGAACTTCACGTGAGGGATTGCTATCCTGAACCATAATCAGCCAAAGAATTCATAGGATCAGACACTTTCGGGGATAAAATCAATATCCACTGTATGGGGTAGGTGTGAAGCTAGGAAGCTTCATGGAGATGGCACCGGCGAGACGGCCTCCACTGGGGAGTACTTAAGAGTGATCGTTCAACAGGTTCAGGCGTGACCGGCTGATACTCTAGGGTAAAAGATAAAAATGGATATGCACGGTTGTATGATCGATTAACAGAATGCTGGAGCATTGAGCAAAGAATAACATCCGAGCTTCTGTAAACTTTCCCTCATGACAAGATCGAACGGAATATTCAGGAATTCATAGAAAATATACAGGGTGAAATCGGCTGTATGCCAAAATAAATGGACTTTAATGGGAAACGCCCTGATAAGCTTTCTCGAGAGAGAACTACCACTTATCGTCGGAAGGGACTTATATGCCAAACTGAATAAGCTCTCAAATAAAGAGACTGTCGCTTATCAATGGATAATGGATCGATTGATAATATAAACTTCTTCACATCTCAAGTCTGTGCTCCCTGGATATGATTCAGTTTCTTCTTTTGCTAAAGGATAAACGAACTTCTTCATACTTCAAGATTCATGTTCTCTTGAATATGATTCAGCTCCTTCTTTTACTAAAGGGTAAACGAACTTCTTCATTCTTCAGGATTCAAGCTCTCCTGAATATGATTTGGCTCCTTCTTTTACTAAAGGGTAAACAAACTTCTTCATTCTTCAAGATTCAAGCTCTCCTGAATATGATTCGGCTCCTTCTTTTACTAAAGGGTAAACGAACTTCTTCATACTTCAAGATTCATGCTCTCCTGAATATGATTCAGTTCAAACCTCCCCGCACTTCAAAATGAAAAGGAAAATGGAAGCCCAGCTGCTCGATGGAGATGGCATTTGCTGCAAGTCATAACGAAGATAGGATAAGCTTCTCAAACGAGAAATACCGCTTATTGATAGGCTTCTCAGGTGAGAACTGCTTCTAGAGGTGGTAACAAGTAATGTAAATTGTAAAGAAAGTTGTGATGAGCTTCTTGTACGAGAAGGTCGATTGTAGAGTGTAATGTAAAGTGTAATGTAGTGATGATGATAGGCTTCTTGTACGAGAACTGTCGCATATCTGCTACGTGTAATGATAAGCTTCTTGTACGAGAACCGTCGCATACCGTTGTTGTAATGTTTGTAATGATATCAAAATCAATGGTGATAAGCTTCTCGACTGAGAACTGTTGCTTGTCTGTTGTGCAATGTAGTGATAAGCTTCTCAGGCGAGAACTGTCGCATGTCTGCAAAGGATTGTAAATGCTTTTCTTGAAAGATAGTGCAAAATAAATGCACGTCCAGGTAGGTTCGGTGACCGACGGGACCGAAGTTCAACCTAGGATTAGGCTAGAAAGAACTGACGAACAAGACTCCATTGAGGAAATGAACTCAAATGGGGATTATCTTATCCTATCATGGAAATATAACTAGAATAACCATCGTCCACGAGGGTTGAACTCTGTGGGGAAATTGGAAACAAGTAGGTATTTTATGCTTAGGGCTGACGATCTACTTGGAGGGAACGCACAAACCCAGTTACTCGGAGGTAACGCCAAAGGGTGATGACCAATAGCAAGCCTACAAATGCTAATGCGTATGCCATAGGGTATCCTAATGTGTATGGAAATGAAATGTAATGAGTATGCTTATGCTCATGCTTATGTTTATGCTGACAAAATAGATGAGAGAGGAGACATGAGATGAAATAAACATCTCGACGGGAATACCCGGGGACCTCTGCAACAGTACATCTATCAGGGGATAGGAAGAGTTGATGGTAGAACCAAATTTCGCTTCAAAGTTATAACATCCCTGGGGAGAAGATATCATGAATTCCACATGGGGATATGATACGACTTCCCTGGAGAGTACGATATCATGACTTCAACTAGGGATCCTTGATCTCTGCACGCGGATACGATGTCAGAACTTCACGTGAGGGATTGCTATCCTGAACCATAATCAGCCAAAGAATTCATAGGATCAGACACTTTCGGGGATAAAATCAATATCCACTGTATGGGGTAGGTGTGAAGCTAGGAAGCTTCATGGAGATGGCACCGGCGAGACGGCCTCCACTGGGGAGTACTTAAGAGTGATCGTTCAACAGGTTCAGGCGTGACCGGCTGATACTCTAGGGTAAAAGATAAAAATGGATCTGCACGGTTGTATGATCGATTAACAGAATGCTGGAGCATTGAGCAAAGAATAACATCCGAGCTTCTGTAAACTTTCCCTCATGACAAGATCGAACGGAATATTCAGGAATTCATAGAAAATATACAGGGTGAAATCGGCTGTATGCCAAAATAAATGGACTTTAATGGGAAACGCCCTGATAAGCTTTCTCGAGAGAGAACTACCACTTATCGTCGGAAGGGACTTATATGCCAAACTGAATAAGCTCTCAAATAAAGAGACTGTCGCTTATCAATGGATAATGGATCGATTGATAATATAAACTTCTTCACATCTCAAGTCTGTGCTCCTTGGATATGATTCAGTTTCTTCTTTTGCTAAAGGATAAACGAACTTCTTCATACTTCAAGAATCATGTTCTCTTGAATATGATTCAGCTCCTTCTTTTACTAAAGGGTAAACGAACTTCTTCATTCTTCAGGATTCAAGCTCTCCTGAATATGATTTGGCTCCTTCTTTTACTAAAGGGTAAACAAACTTCTTCATTCTTCAAGATTCAAGCTCTCCTGAATATGATTCGGCTCCTTCTTTTACTAAAGGGTAAACGAACTTCTTCATACTTCAAGATTCATGCTCTCCTGAATATGATTCAGTTCAAACCTCCCCGCACTTCAAAATGAAAAGGAAAATGGAAGCCCAGCTGCTCGATGGAGATGGCATTTGCTGCAAGTCATAACGAAGATAGGATAAGCTTCTCAAACGAGAAATACCGCTTATTGATAGGCTTCTCAGGTGAGAACTGCTTCTAGAGGTGGTAACAAGTAATGTAAATTGTAAAGAAAGTTGTGATGAGCTTCTTGTACGAGAAGGTCGATTGTAGAGTGTAATGTAAAGTGTAATGTAGTGATGATGATAGGCTTCTTGTACGAGAACTGTCGCATATCTGCTACGTGTAATGATAAGCTTCTTGTACGAGAACCGTCGCATACCGTTGTTGTAATGTTTGTAATGATATCAAAATCAATGGTGATAAGCTTCTCGACTGAGAACTGTTGCTTGTCTGTTGTGCAATGTAGTGATAAGCTTCTCAGGCGAGAACTATCGCATGTCTGCAAAGGATTGTAAATGCTTTTCTTGAAAGATAGTGCAAAATAAATGCACGTCCAGGTAGGTTCGGTGACCGACGGGACCGAAGTTCAACCTAGGATTAGGCTAGAAAGAACTGACGAACAAGACTCCATTGAGGAAATGAACTCAAATGGGGATTATCTTATCCTATCATGGAAATATAACTAGAATAACCATCGTCCACGAGGGTTGAACTCTGTGGGGAAATTGGAAACAAGTAGGTATTTTATGCTTAGGGCTGACGATCTACTTGGAGGGAACGCACAAACCCAGTTACTCGGAGGTAACGCCAAAGGGTGACGACCAATAGCAAGCCTACAAATGCTAATGCGTATGCCATAGGGTATCCTAATGTGTATGGAAATGAAATGTAATGAGTATGCTTATGCTCATGCTTATGTTTATGCTGACAAAATAGATGAGAGAGGAGACATGAGATGAAATAAACATCTCGACCGGAATACCCGGGGACCTCTGCAACAGTACATCTATTAGGGGATAGGAAGAGTTGATGGTAGAACCGAATCTAGCTTCAAAGTTATAACTTCCCTGGGGAGAAGATATCATGACTTCCACATAGGGATATGATACATTTTCCCTAGAGAGTACGATATCATGACTTCAACTGGGGATCCTTGATCTCTGCACGCGGATATGATGTCAGTACATCACGTGAGGGATTGCTATCCTGAACCATAATCAGCCAAAGAATTCTTAGGATCAGAGACTTCCGGGGATAAAATAAATATCCACTGTATGCGGAAGGTGTGGAGCTAGGCAGCTTCATGGAGATAGTGTAGCAACTTCCTGGGAATAATACCTCGGCTTCCTGGGGAAAGGTACGTCCGACTGGGGATAAAGTATATCAAACTTCCCTGGAGAGTTCATCAGACTTACTGGGGAGAATTCAACAGACATTCCTGGGGAAAGCATCTTGACTTCTTGGGGAGAAAATTGCAATCTCCTGGGGAATATTCCTGAGGAAGGTAAGGCAATTTCATTGAAGAACAGATAATTCCGCTGAGAATGGGTCTTCAAGAACATATATCACTTGGAGGATACCGGGATATCTCTGCAGTCTTGAGAGTCACTGGGGATTTATCGGACAGATCCCAAAAGTGTGGACAGCTTTGAGTCTCGCTGGGGACTATCACTGGGAAGATGCTAGTATGATCTCCACTGTGTTAGAGATTACCGGCTCGGTCTAAAGGGTTGTCAGCTTATAGTCTCACTGGGGACTGTGTCACTTTAAAGTCTCTCCGGGGACTATGTCGGTTTAAAGTCTCTCTAGGGACTGTGTTGAGGCAATGGTTAAGATGTAGATTCTTCAACAATGAGATTTACTAGGGAATGAAGACTGCCGGGAGTAAAATCCCTCAGGTGTATGAAAGATGTCGTGAAACAAGCTAGGTTTGATCTCATAGACTTTGTAGTAGTCGCCATTTTGAAAAATATCATGCCCGAGAGCCATCTCGAGAGGATTTTATAGAGAAACATGGAGTTCGATTGCCCCCACTGTTTTCAAGCTCTTGGAGAGATTTGTCTGATCTCGACGTACCTGGCACGGATCAACCGTGTTACGACTGAGTCTACAAGAATAGCTCTTAAGTACTCCAGGCTCGCGTCAGTACACGATTCGGAAGCCAACTGCCCCTGTTTAGCAGAATCTTCGAGTTCCATTGTCAATGTATGTATGTAAGTTTCTAAGATATCAAGCAAAATCAACATGCGTGGAATGCTATCCTGGAACTATCAATGCAACAAATATTTGTCTTGAAAAATTTTGTTTTTATTTTGAAAAGGATACCGCTACAACTCGTGACCGAAATTACATAGTCAGGATATGAATTTAATTTGTAATGCCAACAGTAAATTGAGCATAGCTCGTAGGAGTCAGGAAACATTATCTCGTCAAGTATGCTTTCAAAAGAATTCCTACTTCAATTAGGTCTTTTAATGGTTGTATCGTGGTTTGGTTTACGGTTTAAGAAACAAAGGATAAAGGCTCAAAGTTATTTGTGCCCAACCACTCTTCGTGATGTTCTCCAATCCTAATTTAGTTAACGGATACGAGCACTCAGATCTCAATCGGATTTGATATAGTAGGGAATTCATCAAGGCTTCAGATAATGGCAGTCACTTACCTATTTTGGTGCTCGATCAACACGACCTTGCTCGTTATTGGGGATTCTTTACGGTAATCCCTTTTTTTTTTGTTTTTTTTTCATTCCCTAACTCTTGCCTGGACAACGTCTTTTGGATTTGACTTTGGAGTCCAGTGGGATGCCCCAGTTTTGCCTATGTCTCCTTCATAGGTTTTGACTTAGCGGGCTGTATATATAAATATATATATATATATATATATATATATATATATATATATATATATATATATATATATATATATATATATATATATATATATATATATATATATATATATATATATATATATATATATATATATATATATATATATATATATATATATATATATATATATATATATATATATATATATATATTTATATTTGGCTAAGTCGTGTGACTCTTTTGAAAGGCTCGTGGCTGCCCCATTCTTTTGGTAGTAGAGGGATAGTCATTGGCTTCTAACTGCCTAAAACGTTAAGGATAGAATGGATCCTCGCAGGTTCGCTCCTCATTCTGAGAGTTTTAGCGCTCAATCCACTTAACTGAAAAACTATCCTGCCCCAGGTTAAAGTCAAGGTTGTTAATTTAGGAACGAAGAAAACTCCTACTCCAAGGCTCGAAGGGGTTAAAGAGGGATTATCATCCTTATATCTCTAGTGTTTTTGGGATTTGAAACAATACCTTACATCATCGGCAGGTTTCAATTGGAAGCATACAACAAAAGATTCGATGTTTTTGGTTCATCATCCTCCTCCCAATTCTCTATCAAACAAGAGATCGGGTAAAATTGGCATTATAAGTTTATAAAAATATTTTTAATGAGTGAAACGAATGGATTTATTCAAGACAAACATGCATTGCATTAATTACTTAAAATAAACAAGTTCGTACATGCTAATCATGCTTGATCAAAAGAAAAAATACATATAAATAAACAAATGAACTGCATGGCAAGCCCTTCAACAGGTGTTTATGAAGTCTTTGTCTTCAACAGTGGCACGGTAGCAGCGGTTTCCTCTGGCGGAGCCTCAATGCCATGGGGAGTATCATCACTGCAAACCACCTTGCTTGCCCCAGCTATATCTGTCATTACTTCATTATCAGACTTCAAATCTTCCTTCAGAATAACTCTCCCAGACTCTTTGTTGATCATGGTCACATCATCTTGAGGAATGCTGAAATGACACGGCCTAGGCTTATGAATAACTACCGGATTTGGCAGATTCACAGGAGAAGTAACTGGATGAGGCATGTTGAAAACTAGGAGAGGGGTCTTGATCTCTGGTTGATGATCACCGAAAGACAATATCTTCTGCTCCAACAAAGTTCTGACAAGGTTATGGAGCGCATGACACCCTTCCAAATCGTGACCAGGCGCACCCTCATGAAATAAACAATGAGTGGCGGCGTTGTAGTTGGTGGCCAACGGATTTGGAGGCGGATCCAAAGCTCTGGTAGTAATCAAACCTCATTGTACTAAGTAGGGATACAACTCGGTGAACGTCATTTGAATCGGAGGACACGACTTGTATTGTCTCCTCGGAGCATTCTGACGAGGTGCTTGCTTCTTAGGCTGTTGATAAGCAGGAGTGTTGGCCGCTCGTTGACAGTTCTCAGGATTTTGCGCAGGCTGGTAACTCGGAGGTTGTTAATAAACCGGATGCTGATAGACCGGAACCGGTTGCACAGACTGATATGTAGGAAATTGAGGACTGAAAGGAGGTGCAACAGTAGCTACATAGGGTTGTGGAGCATACTGAATCGGGTAACCTTGAACATGACTCTAATGATGTTGAAGAGCAGCCATCAAGCGATTCCTCGGACGTGTAGCTCTTTTATGGTGGTCAATGCTCGGAGTTTTGCACTTCGGAGGAGTAACTCGTCGAACTGGTTGAGCAATGGTAGGATGCACCAAACTGGATTGAAGACCATGAAGAGGTATGTTCTCGACAGTAACAGCCGGTTGAGGACCCACAACAGTGTTGGTAATCTCAGAAGCAACAGTAGGTTGATTATCCATCTTCACCTTAAGGGCTTGTAGCATCTCCATAATCTGCCCCACACTTCCTCGAGGATCTTCGAGTTTGTGGCTGACACGGTCGATCTCTTGAGCTTGTTCTTCCATCCTCTTTCGAGCTTGGGATCTAGTATTGTACTGGTGCGGAGGACCCAGGGTGACGAAATTGGAAGGCGAGAGAACCGAGGATAAGACACCAGGAGACACAGGTAATGCAAAAGTGTGATGCTAAATGCGAATGAAATGACTTCATGGAATTCAAAATATTTACGAATATTGTTGAATAACGAAGAAAATTTTTATTAATTGAAAATAATGGATTACAATCAAATATAAAGTCTTTAATGGAAACAACTAAGCAAAAGCTAAAAATGACCCTAAGGAAGCAAGGTCCATAACTTCAAGGAGTAGGCGAATATTCGGAGGAAAATAAATCCTCGTAGATTTTTCTCCTCTTGTCAGAAAGTGCCTACTCGTTCCTTGATTGAAGCTATTTTTGAAGTTTGTCGTACTCGCTGATTGTCACATGGTATTTGTCCTTCCATGTTTCTGCTTCATGTTGAGCTTTCTTCAAAGCGATCTTCAACGTTTCAGCCTCAGACATGAAATATTGGACAGGTTCCTCTCACGGAGGCAAAGGATCTTGGCGAGGATAGGGCATCTTCAATTTGATAGCTCTTTCTCGGACCCACTGAAGATAAGGCTCCATGGAAATGCCATTTGGCATACCCAGACTTTCTCGACCTTTCCTATGCAAGTGTCCCCAAGAAGATATAATTTAATCTCGAAGCTCTTTGTTGTCTTAGAGGAAGATCTTCTCTACATAGATACCTTTAGGCGGTTCTTTCAAGGGATACCCTAACTGTCGGAGAGCTAGGACTGGATTATAGCTTATTCCTCCATTAAAACCGAGTAAAGGCATGTTAGCGAAATCTCCACAACCATCAATGACTAGTATTCCATCGTACATACGGTTGTACCAATCAATATCCGAGTGAGTTAAAGCCATAACTCTTTGTGACCAACGTCCTTGAGTGGGACACCAAAAAGGACCGGACTTAGGCAAGTGCGAAATAAACCACTTATACAGTAACGACACACAACATGTAATCATCCCTCCACCATGAAGGTTTTGGAGACGGACTGAATGATAAGTGTTACCCAATAAGGTTGGTACTGGATTCCTTAATAAACACTCCATAGATAAGCAAGGCAAGGATCGTCTCAAGGTAGGCATGCTTAGATGATCGACATAATATTGGGCTTTCTCCATTAGGACTTTGTAGGTAACCCAAAAATTTCACCCTTATGAGTCATGTTCTCCTTAATGTCAGATACCTTCAAACATGTGGCTTTAGCATTATCCTGTTCTTTAGGGTCCTTCTCTAAGAAAGGGAAAGGAGACTTATCCAAAATAGGCAACCCCACAAGCTGAGAATACTCTTCCAAAGTAGGTAATAGCTGATAATCGGGAAATGTGAAGCAATGATAGTCAGGATCGTAGAATTGTAGCAAAACCGACACAAGTCCTTCGTTCACTTTATATTCTAATAGAGATAACAACCTTCCATACCAATTACAAAATCCTTATCGATCTTGGACTAAAGATCCTAGCTTCCTTAGGTCATCTAGCTTAGGACTTTTAAAAGTATATTTCAAAGTTTTCCTTCTATTGTAATCCATAGTATCCTGCAATATCCATAAATAATGTTTGAATTCCATGAAATTTAATGCAATGTAATGTTTTAATGGATGAATGCACATATATTCACAAGTCCTAGGTTAAAGGTATGTGCAAGGATTTAGGGTCTACCCATCCCAATAAGGTATGTACTAAGGTTAGTTGTACCTGCCGAACAAGGTTATAAAGAAGTGCCCAAAGTCATCAGCCCTTCCTTCGGATATTATCAACCTTCCGACTGACTCGGGGGTCGATAATATTCTCAAGATAACCTCTTTTGAGGGTAGTATCGCGTAGCAACTATTGTGAGACTACTCCCACATAGTTCTCGCACTACGTCCTATATAAGGCCAAAGTGGTGTTAAGGTACTACGGTCCTCAATATCATATACTCCTTTCCAAAAATAGTAAAAGTTTTCACGACTACTCGTTAAACCGAACTATCTTATGGAAGGGTCTCAATCGAGTGGTGATTCTCAAGTCAACTTGGTCGGGACTCACTCCCTATAAGTCTCATTGAATATATCACCATCCAATAATAAGGTCACTCAAGTCCGGGTTAAGACTTATCTCACAATAATAGGTATCCCCACAATATACTATAATATATACAGATAATTAATAATATAAAATATCATTCAATAAACAAAATAGGGGTAACCCTTAAAAATTCAACATCTTCCCCAGTGAAGTCGCCATTTTCTGTTGCGGTGGAAATAGGATACCAAACTATTAATTAGTTTGAATCACAATTTTGATTCACAACCGCTCTTTGATTTATCCGAAGGAAAAGGTCAAAAGAGGGAAAACCTATTTTTGCATCGTAAACACAATGCGGGGAGAGACCTAGGTAAGGGGTTGGTTAAGCTTAGGTAAGGTACTAGCACCCTACACTTCTGTAGTACTCTACAGGAACCTTTTGTTTAATGTATGCCTTTTTATTTTTATTATCTGTTAAAAATATATACTTAGCTAACTGATAGAGTGACCTAAAAGACCTAAGGGTTAGTCCTAAGTTTACTCGACAAAACGTCACATCTTGTGCCTACATATCCTGACGGGAATGGAATCAGAGTAATTATAGTTTCCCTCGAAAGGGAGGTTAGAAACTTCTTGACTGTGGTCAAGGTTTCAAGGGGAGTAAGCGCTTCTTAAGGACACGCTTACGTGGAGTTTCGAAACTCCTATTTCTATGTTGAAATGTTGAATTGAAATTAGGGTTAAAATTAGGGATTCCACGGCGGGAAACCCTAAAACAGAGTACGGCGACTCTTTGACCTAAAAGCTAGGGTAAAGGGTATTTTCGTCCTCGGCGGGACGCCTAGGCTATTAGGGTTTTGAAATGTTCAAAGGGTTAGGGTTATTGACTCGGCGGTCAAACGACTAGACCTAATTCCTTCGGAGGGGAAAAATAAAGGTAAGAACGTGCAAAATGGCAAATAATTATATAACTGAAATTAAAATGCAGAAAGTAAAGAAACGGTAAAGAAATGCGAAAATCAAAAATCCCAAAACAAAAGCGGGAAATAAAACTGCGATCATGGCCTTGCGTAAATTACATCCATGCCATAACGAACAAAATGAAATAATAATAAGCTGAAACCAACGAACTACTGAGGTTAGATGACACTGAAATGGCTACATCAAGAACTTTTATTTTTTTGAATTTTATTGTTTTTAAAGGAGAAATTATTTTTTGAATTTAATTATGAAAAGAAAGAGGTAGAAATAAATACTTCAATTTTTAGGTTTTTTCCCTTTTAACGAAGAAAAAAATTTTGATTTTGTTATAATACTGAAAATAGGTCTCAATTTTAATATTCAAAAAAAGTTTTAATTTTAGCGAACCAATGTTTCAATTTAAATAATGAAAAAAAAAGGTTTTAAGTTTTAATAATAAAAATTGTTTTAAGTTTTAATAATAAAAATTGTTTTAAGTTTTAATAAGCCAAATTGTTTTAAGTTTTAATAAGAAAAATTGTTTTAAGTTTTAATAAGAAAAATTGTTTTAAGTTTTAATGTTTTAATAAAGGAAAAAAAATATTTTAATGTTTTAATACAAAACGTTTTAGATCTTAATTATGAAAAGAACTAGTTTTAATTTAATTCTGAAAATTTTTTTAGCTTTTAATTATAAAAAAATGGTTTCAATTTAAAAATGTATAGAATTTTGTTTTCAGTGTATTAATTTTAAAAAGAAAGTTTTTTTGATATTTGCTTTATCAAAGAAAGAAAAATTTGGTCTTGTTGTTCTAATTCACAAACGTATTACTTCAGATATTTTAATTTAACAATGCCTAAATTTTAATGGCTCCATGGCTAAATTTAAGTTTAATTAACAAAACAATACAACTTATAAATAATAAAACTAAAAGAAAATCAGACGGGTGGCATAAGAGTGGGGTATTTATGGGCTGTATTGGCATTTGCTTCCAGAGTTCCTTTAGGGTTTCTTTGCCCTCTTCCTTCATTTCCATCGCGGTCGACGGCCATGGAAGTGTTTGCGAAGCTTTATTGCGGTTGATTTTAAAATTAGTTCGCTGGGCTTATGGGCTTGTTACCGTTGTGCTGAACGGATTTGAACGATTTCCTGATTTTTCTGGTTTGAAATGTTTTTCAAGGATATTTTCTTATCTGAACTAGATATCCACGGATATTCTCTGATACGAATTTGATTTGATTTTTCAGGTGGCAATTTGGATCCTTCTAATGTGGATTCGGATATCCATTTTATTTACTTGATAGATGGATATGAATTTTGGATTCTGTATGGCTTCGAAACAAAACAATTTTCGGCAAAACTTCTTTTTCTCTTCTTCTCGGCTGTTCCAAAACAAACAGAAACTACCGGTTGGTAGCCGAGGTCGAGAATTGGAGTGGGAGTTGGTTGTGACGATTGTTGTGCCCTCCTGATACCCGGTGATGAGACTTTTCTGAGGGTGTCAAAAATAAACCTAACATTTTACTCTAATTTTCCCGTTGTGATTCTTCTGTGTGCAGGTACGGAAGAACATTTGGATATTCGGAGAATTTAATCAGAAAAGTCGAGCATGAAGAATGGCATGAAGACGAAGACCACTTAGGAAAATAGAACTTAGGATAAAAAATAATGTATATTTTTGTTTTCCTTTTGCAAATTGTAAAAATATTTACGAATAACAATTCAATAATATTTCTATCCAAATCTTATTCTCTTTTCTTGATTAAAATCTGTTGTCATCGGATGACGCACGAAAAATATCTGACTAAATCCAACTTGGTCAAAACTCTTCAAATAAAATTAATCGATTAAATTTAACTGATTTAAACTTTGCACAAGCAGCTTTAATTTATACCAAATAAACTTGCACGGATAAATCGAATCAACCTGGTCGTTCCCACTTGTGCTACCTCACATAACCGAGATATCTTTCAATTCCAATCCAATATTTTCCCAAATTAAATCGTGTCGGATGATAGAACTGATGATAGTCATGAACGACGTGAAATAGGAAAGAAACAGAGAAAAACCAATTACCGCGGAAAAAGAAACATACTTCGCATTAAAAATTCAATTTGTCTCCCCGATGACTGAACCCAATATCTTGGATTGAATCGGCCAAAACCATGATTTAATCTGCATTATAACTTCAAACTCAAGTCGAAACAAAATCCCACTATTCCTTTTTCTTGCGGATTGAAATAGCAGAAAACAGGGGAACCTGAAAAATAAATGCCTGTTTAAAATAAACTCCGCAGCATGGATTCTTACACTGACTTGAGCCGAACCAAATTGACGTCTTAACATAACCAGACCCGTATGACAAAATAAACGCCTTGGAAATCCATTGACGACAGAGTCTCAGCCCGTTGAATTAGTTACCATATCTCAAAGATCCTGATACCAAAATTACCGTGAATTTCTGTTTATCTTCAAAGAAAATAAAAACTCGAAAGCGGAGGCTCTAATTATTGAATAAATCCCTGATGATAACTTAGCTTCGAGGACTGTCAATAAACAATGTGAAAATGACTATTTCACCCTTCAACAGTTAAAGTGCGCATGATGTGATTTTCCTGCAAAAAACAACAGACTATGTAACCCGTTAGTGGTTAGTTAACGCCATACAAAATGAAATGGGGTGCAAGATGAAACGACTAATCTTAGGGAAAAATTTGGGGTATTACATCTTCTCCTATCACGAGTGCTTGACATTACCTTTAGGGTTCACTTTCGCAAAGCACTTACTGTAACACCCTTCTAAACCCCACGGAAAATATATGAATAATCAGAGTAAACTATCATGCATTCACAAAAAGGTGTCACACATAAATTTCAAACATCAAAACCACCTGTCATGCTCATTAACACTTCAATAAATAATTATGCTTTCAAAGATTTCACCTTGCATGTAGCAGCGGATTCAATTTATATTCATAATTCTCTTAACAGAACATTCATGATCATCACATAATTCAACATTACTTAGGCACCAAGGTCAACATCATAATATTCCAATGAATACAAAAACATAGCGTAGAGTACATAAAGTATCTCTAAAACATAAACCCAACGATCCCAGTGTTACATGACCAGAGCATGACTCGACCCAACATAATTAAATTACTAAACAGCTACACCAATTGCGACTTCGCAACTACAAGCAGTTCTACTCTTGATAACTGCACAATGCCGGATAGGACATCATTCCAGCATAAGGGTGAGAAATATTATCATAATAATCAATGCATATAATTATATATGTCTACAATCTTAGAATACACATAAACAACATTCTCACCTCAAGTCATTCATATACGTCACAATGTATATACAATATATGGATAATCACCAAGCACATTCATCATAATTCACTCATATACATCGCCCGATATATACATATATATAATCCAAGCATAACATCATGCACGCTTCCACAATTTTAATAAATCCACATAAACATACACATTATGTTTAATTCACTACAATTCATATAAACATATACGATCATGTTTATTCATCAATTTATCAATCAATATCATTCATGATTACACATTTTTCACCCAATTCATCAATACACATCACAATATATATATATATATATATATATATATATATATATATATATATATATATATATATATATATATATATATATATATATATATATATATATATATATATATATATATATATATATATATATATATATATATATATATATATATATATATATATATATATATATATATATATATATATATATATATATATATATATATATATATATATATATATATATATATATATATATATATATACGCAAATATGGATAATCACCAAGCATATTTCCTCATGCATACATCCACAATTCTCTCATGTACATCGCCATATACCCCACCAGGAACAACATCTCAGTCGTTCTACCCCGATGATTACTCCACTAGGAATGACACTTTGTCATTCTACCCCAGTGATTACTCCACTAGGAACAACATCTTGTCATTCTACCCCAGTGATTACTCCACTAGGAACAACATTTTGTCATTCTACCCCAGTGATTACTCCACTAGGAACAACATATTGTCATTCTACCATAGTGATTACGCCATTAAGAACAACATTTGTCATTCTAGCCCAGTGAGTACGAGTTTTGTACATACACATATTTTCATAAAACAATCATATGCACTTAAGACCGTTCTCACATCTTAATCTCATGCACACTCAAAGAATTCATCACACAAGAATTATAACATGACTGCACACACAACACAACTCATAATAATTAAAGTGTTCATACTTTCATTCATCCGCACTACATTTATCAAGCAATGCACACATATTCACTAATATGTTCCCATGCATTCTCAAATACAATCGCATACAATTAATATGCATTCACAACATCGTGCTAAACAGCAACGAACTCTATCCCAATCATTCTAAATCAATTTAAACAATGTATATATTTGCCAAAAAGCCACATTTCACATTCGATTCCACAATTTAGGATTCACGCCATACGGCTACCCATAGAATAACATATCACACCATACAACTATGCATTCAGAAAGATCGATCATAATCGAGCAAAACAATCAACATTGGATGGAACACAACAAGAAATAAGACTGCTGTCACGCTCGCTACACCCTCGCTTAGTGATTCCTTGGTGAACACTCGCTACTGGTTCGCCTAGCGAACAAGCTCGCGAAGACAAACAAAAGCTACTAGAAGGATTTGTTACTGGCTCGCTGGAGCCTCGCCTAGCGAACAACTCGCTACAATACTCGTTACTAGCGAAGAGGGTCATTTCCGTTCTGCCCAAGTCTGGGGACGTTCGCTGGCAGCTCGCTACCAGCTCGCTTAGCGAACGTGCTAGCGAGTGTCTGCGTACTCGAAAACCTCAACTGTCCAAAAACCTCAAAAACTCCCAAAATCATTTGATTTCCACCAAACCAGTTCCAATAGTCTTAGTCTAACATTCCTCGATTAAACTACACCATTAATTCCAGATTCTAATCGTTAGAACATCGATTTCTACCGATTAAATCACTTCTGCCCTAGAATGGGAAAAGATGAAAAACATCCAAACAATCCAACACGCACATACATAATCATACACATTGATTAAGATAATAAGATTTCACACCCTTACCCGATTAAATCGAATCTTAGATGTTGATCTTGAGCTATCCAAGCTTTTCCTCTATTTCCTCATCTTCTCTCTTCTTCCTCTTTCTTTTCTCTTCTTTCTATTTCTCTTTCTATCTCTTTTCTTCTCCACTTTCTCTTTTATATATATATATATATATATATATATATATATATATATATATATATATATATATATATATATATATATATATATATATATATATATATATATATATATATATATATATATATATATATATATATATATATATATATATATATATATATATATATATATATATATATATATATATATATATATATATATATATATATATATATATATATATATATATTCTATTTCTCTCCAAATACCTACTAATCCATTTTCTCACAAAATATCTAATCTTATCATTATTTGAGAAATATCTAAAATACTCTCCAACTTAGTTTCCCAAACTCCAAATGATAAAATAGCATAATATGCAACATAACATATTAACACATTAATTCCACAAATAAAATAATAATCATCCAATAATTCAAATAATTAAAATAATCCCAATTAATTAATAGAAATAACTAATTATTAAAAATTGGGTTGTTACAACCCTCCCCCACTTAAAGGATTTTCGCCCTCGAAAATTACCTCAATGCACATATTCGGATACGACTCTCTCAACTGGTCTCCTATGCCCAAATCCAACTTTCTCCAGCTGGTCCTCCCAACTACCTTCACCAAAGAAATCTCTTTACCTCGGAGTTGCTTCTCGTTCAATAATCTGAACTAGCAATGCCTCAATAGTCAAATCCTCTAAAGCTGGATAGTTCTCTCTGTCCGTCCATCCATCCACAGATGATAGGAAGATTTCAACTTCAACATGGTACTCGAAGCGTCTGCAAACTCTCCCAAAATCTTGAAGAAAACTCAGATTCCCATCTAACACAATATTCGACGACATCTCATACAACTTCATAACTTCATCGATATACATCTCAGCTAGCTTCAACATAGAATGATTAATCTTCTTTGGTAGGAAAAGAGCCAATCTAGTCATTCTATCCAAAATCACTCAATTAAAATCATATCCCTCAAATTCTCCGGAAAACCCAACACAAAATCCATGGGAATACTATCGGATTTCCATTCTGGAACATTCAACGGTTGCATCGGACCCAACTGTCTCTGACGTTTATTCTTTGACTTCCGACAAGTCTAACCAGCATATACAAACTCAACCACTTCTCTCTTCATCTATGGCCATCAAAATAATTTCCTCAAATCCGGTTACATCTTCATAGCACCGAGATGGATACTCCATCTACCTCAATACTCTTATTCCACTTAATAATATCTAGAACACAAACTCTATCATGACACCTCATGATACCATTCTCATCAATTTAAAAATCAGCCCTTCGACTTTAATTCATCAAATTCAGCCACACTACCAACTCAAACCAGAGTTGTGACCTTATCGAATCTCATCAAGAATACCTCTAGTATGGCCCAACATACTAAGCTTAACTCCATAAGAAGTCTCTTAACAAACCAAACTTATATCACAAAATTGCTCAATCCGTTCTAACTCTTTTCACCATCATCATCAGTATATGCAAAGATTTCCAAGCCAATGCATAAGCTAGCACGTTTGCTTCACCCGAATGATAATTCAATCCAAAACGATAATCCTTCAGGAGTCCCAATTATTTTCTCTGCCTCATATTCAACTCTTCCAAATCAAACAAATACCTTAAGCTCTTGAGATCACCAACCATTTCAAATCTCATACTAACCAATTGAAGCCTCCAACTCCGGCACAAACACAACAACAACCAACTCTAAATCACTTGTCAGATAGTCCCCCTTATGTACTTTAATTTGCCTCCAAGCATAACTAAACTCGCTGATGTTGCACTTAATATATCTCTCAATCATATCAAAAAAGCATCACAAAACACAACGAACAGTTCTGTCGGATTCAACAAAATCAACACACGAGCTGTTGACAGCTCTCCCAAAACTCTTTGAACTTCTTTCACAGTGGCATATAACTGCTTCCTCTCCAACACTGATAACTCAAGTTCCTGATGCTCAACACGATCCTCTATACTCTTTGAATATATCAAAATATCATCGGTTAACACAACCATTGACTCGTTCAATTAAATATGGAAAATCTCATGCCAAACGAACATTTAATTTGTGAGTTATGGCGGAAATACAAACCGCACTTCCTGCACTTACTACAACATCCAAACATATTCCATCAATAAATAACTTAATTCCATGCCACTACTTCACCATCAAATAGAGCATTATAATAGCGTCCAACGCTTCGAACCGTGCGTCATTCCAAGTTACGGTTCTCCCGTTACGTCAAAAATACGAAAACAACATTTTCACACTTAGAAGGCCATTCAACACATCTTCAACTCTTGAAATGTTTAAAGGTCTAATTATACCAATATTGTATTCCACGTATTACTTTCTTTAATAATCACCAGAAGTCATTATCCATCCTTATACTCGACCTCACAATCTGTTGTCGTAGCATACGCACCAGACACAAGTCTCAAAACTACTCAATCAATTTTAATTCCTTGACCATCCAAATATACATATAATATGGAGCTCTCAATATCAGATTAGTTTCCGTAACTAAGCCGACCACACTCCACTTCACGTCCTGGCCGTATATCAATATCTTGTCAGGATAACTCCCAGACAACCACAATTAATGAGTAAACCGTCAACTTCCCCACTTTCATTGACACTCACAGTTTCCCTCAAAATAAACATCTTGGCATCATCCTACACCGACTCACCAAAACAATTCTAAGCATTGAGCTTAACTCAAAACAATTCACTGCATCACGCCATATAAGCTTGCACGATACATCTATCCCATCCAACACAATCCCGACTACTATCAACAAGAGATTAAGGGTGATCACTTCCTCAATTTGTCAATAGACAGCCGAAAATCATGATGGGGTATAAACCATTTTTACCAAACTAGAAGAGCGTTCAACCACACATTGAGCTACAACTCCACACTTGCAGCGTCCTGGAGAAGCACAAGTTTCTCCCCCACTTGAATCATTCCCACTTCTGCAGACAAAGGTTAGGCAACAAACACGTACCGATAGTGTTTTCACACACATGTCGCATACAAGGGAACAAACAACATTAGACAACTTGGCCGGACGGACCGACCTGCTCTGATACCACTAATGTAACACCCTTCTAAACCCCACGGAAAATATATGAATAATCAGAGTAAATTATCATGCATTCACAAAAGGGCGTCACACATAACTTTCAAACATCAAAACCACCTGTCATGCTCATTAACACTTCAATAAATAATTATGCTTTTCAAGATTTCACCTTGCATGTAGCAGAGGATTCAATTTATATTCATAATTCTCTTAACAAAACATTCATGATCATCACATAATTCAACATTACTTAGGCACCAAGGCCAACATCATAATATTCCAATTAATACAAAAACATAGTGTAGAGTACATAAAGTATCTCTAAAACATAAACCCAACGATCCCAGTGTTACATGACCAGAGCATGACTCGACCCAACATAATTAAATTACTAAACAGCTACACCAATAACGACTTCACAACTACAAGCAGCTCTACTCTTGATACCTGCACGATGCTAGATAGGACATCAATCCAGCAGAAGGGTGAAAAATATTATCATAATAATCAATGCATATAATTATATATATCTACAATCTTAGAATACACATAATCAACATTCTCACCACAAGTCATCCAAATACGTCACAATGCATATACAATATATGGATAATCACCAAGCACATTCATCATAATTCACTCATATACATCACCAGATATATATATATATATATATATATATATATATATATATATATATATATATATATATATATATATATATATATATATATATATATATATATATATATATATATATATATATATATATATATATATATATATATATATATATATATATATATATATATATATATATATATATATATATATATATATATATATATATATATATATATATATATATATATATATATATATATATATATATATATATATATATATATATATATATATATATATATATATATATATATATAATCCAAGTATAACATCATGCACGCTTCCACAATTTCAACCAATCCACATAAACATACACATTATGTTTAATTCACTACAATTCATATAAACATATACGATCATGTTTATTCATCAATTCATCAATCAATATCATTCACGATTACACATTTTTCACCCAATTCATCAATACACATCACAATATATATATATATATATATATATATATATATATATATATATATATATATATATATATATATATATATATATATATATATATATATATATATATATATATATATATATATATATATATATATATATATATATATATATATATATATATATATATATATATATATATATATATATATATATATATATATGGATAATCACCAAGAATATTTCCTCATGCATACATCCACAATTCACTCATGTACATCGCCATATACCCCACCAGGAACAACATCTCGGTCGTTCTACACCAGCACTACATTTATCAAGCAATGCACACATATTCACTAATATGTTCCCATGCATTCTCAAATGCAATCGCATACAATTAACATGCATGCACAACATCGTTCCAAACGGCAACAAACTCTATCCCAATCATTCATACACTTTTAAATCAATTTAAACAATGTATATATTTTCCAAAAGGCCACATTTCACATTCGATTCCACAATTTAGGATTCACGCCATACGGCTACCCACAACATAACATATCAAAACATACAACTATGCATTCAAAAAGATCGACCATAATCGAGCCAAATAATCAACATTGGATGGAACACAACAAGAAATAAGAATGCTGACACGCTCGCTACATAACATATTAACACATTAATTCCGTAAATAAAATAATAATCATCCAATAATTCCAATAATTAAAATAATCCCAATAAATCAATTAATTAATAGAAATAGCTAATTATTAAAAATTGGACTGTTACACTTACCATTCAAGATAAAAAAACATATTTAATAAGAGAATGAAGTTATCTTTGTATTGAACTAAAGAGAGAGGATTGAGTGTAGACTTCTTCCTCTCCGAGTGTCAGGATACTCACTGTAGAGTGTGTGGTCTCGATACTCGTCTTTTAATACAAAGACGCGATTGTATTTGCCACACCTTTTCATAACAAAAATTTGAGATAAAGAATTGGGTACTGTTAGAACACATATTGATTCTTAGTTATATCTCTATGTTTTGATGATAACACTTACGAAATTTTGTATTAAGAAATTATATACTCTAAATTTTGTTCAAGTATTTTTTGCTGCAGATATTAAATGAAATATTCTTCTGAAAGCAAAAATGGATCTGAACGTTGAACTATGCAAGGCTCTGAAGCGTCAGAAGCATCTCTTAGAAGACTCTGAGCACTGCCTACAGAAGACTCTGAGCGCTGCCTATAGAAGGATCTGAAGCGTAGACTGAAGACTTTGTATGAAGAGTTTCAAGCACTGTTTTTCAGAAGACTCTGATAGTATTGTTCACTGCAAGTACTGAGGATCTGATCTCGAAAACTCTGCTCTGATTAATTACACGCTGAAGCACACATGCTGCAATACTCTGATACAACAAACTCTGAAGAACATCAAAGACTCTGATCACTCAAGGCTCTGATGTTAATTGTTGTTAATTAGAAACTTGTTGAAGAAGAATTCAAAATTATATCTGTTGGTTATGCCAAACGACTCTTTCCTCTTTTATGCTAGACACAAGAACTCAAGCAAAACGGATTTCTCTGAACGTTCTACTTCTAAGAAAGGTCAAGTGATGTGAAGACAAAAGGCTACAACTACTTTGTAGTACACGGTCTTCAAGCTTGCAATGTCTTGGATTTCTAAGTCTATAAAAGCAACCCTTCAACAACTTTCTTCAGTTGACGAAATTATCCAAATTCATTGAAAAGCTCTCATACAAATTATTATTCTTTGCTGAATTTATTTCATACGTCATAAACTTAAGTGTAAATCACAGTTGTGATATAGCTTTCATAGAAGCATTTCAAACACTTGTTTAGTTTACATTTGATCGTAAAAAGTTCCTTAAGAAGACTAAGTTGTGGTCAGTAGTTCTTGAGGAGACTAAGAACAGTTGTTCTTAGTGGTTGTTATTGTAATCGGTTTGATTATAGTGGATTAAGTCCTTGTGGAGAAAGGCAAATCACTCTTGATAGGGTGGACTGGAGTAGTTGAGTTCAACGAACCAGGATAAAAATCTTTGTGTTTTTATTGCCATAATATTTTCTAATCCTTATTCAACCCCCCCCCCCCTTCTAAGTATTTTCTCACCTTCAGTTGGCATCAGAGCTCCGGTTCTGTGTGTGCTATCACTTCACCGTGAACAGAAAAGATTCAGTTGAGAAAACTCTTAATATTTATTCTTGGTTGATATTATGGTTGAAGCTTCAACATCCAACAACAACAACAAATATGAAGAAAGGGATAGAATCAGCACAAAACCCCCTATGTTTGATGGGGAGAAGTTTGACTATTGGAAGGACAAAATAGAGAGTTTCTTCCTTGGTTATGATGCTGATCTATGGGACTTCGTCATTGATGGTTATGTTCACCCCACTTATGGGGATGGCAAGAAAATTGATAGAAAATCTATGACTCAAGCCCAGAAGAAGGAGTTCAGAAATCATCACAAAGCTAGAACAATCTTATTAAATGCTATATCTCATACTGAGTATGAGAAGATTACCAATAGAGAAAATGCATTTGATTTGTTTGAGTATTTGAAGATGACACATGAAGTTGTCGCTTGCGCGAAAATAAGGTGCCGGCACAACAGAAGAGTCGCCACCTTTTGTTATTTATCCCTCGGAACGGGAAAGGAAACGATCGGAAAAACCTAACGAAAAAGGGTAAGACAAGGTCGTCGGAACCATTGTCTGGGTTCGGGAGTCGGTTACGCAAGGGGAAGGTATTAGCACCCCTCACGTCTGTCGTACTCAACGGGATCCACGCTTGTTGTGTTTACTTGGACGGGTTGGTTTTATCTATCTACCTATCAAGGTTGGCTTTAAAAGAAAAGAAAAATGACTCGGCAAAGCGTCGCACTTTATGCCTACGTATTCTTATCAGAGAATGAGAAATCAGAGTCAACGTAGTTCGGCCTATGACAGGTTATGGGGGAAGGTAGCTCGCCAAGACATCGCCATCTTGTGCCTACGTACTCTCAACAGGTATGAGAGATCAAAGCTTACGTAGTTCGGGAAACTACGGTTTATTTCCTGTCTTTTACGAAAGAAGTGTTTTTTATTGTGTTTGCGATTTCAATCGCACTAGAGACTATGACCTGAGAGTGAATGCGTCGCATGTCACCCAAAGGGTACCACACTAAACATCCAGACTCTGGAAAAGCAACTCTCCCACAATCCTTTCTCAGATAGCTTAAGGCTCGTAGCGTACGAAAGAAATCATTCATGATTACTGTATCTTAAACTGTTTTGAGATGAGAAGAGAACAGGCCCAACTAGGAGGGAGACTATCAAGTCCTACTGTTGTCATGCCATGGATTCATCCTACGGTTGAGGTTTGAACAGGGAACTCCTAGAAGTTGTCATGCATAGGTTTCAACCTAAAGTTCTATCATCAATTCCTTATCAAAGGAAATGAGAGTCCTAAGGGATCATGTCAATGATACACCAAAACAGACAAAGCATCAACTTAACAGTAAAATGCATGCAATGCAAGTGAGGGAGGAAATGTGTGTGGGGCTTCAGCCTCCACAAGCTCATCTCAACCTCAAGCCAGAATGGATAACAGTAATCATACTGAAAGATAAAACATGCTATCAAGCAAAAAACAGTAAACTGCAATCATACAGAAAGAGATGAAATAAAATGCCATCAGGCAAACAAACCACATGGGCAAGGGAGCTGGGCTCTACCGAATACCCGCAAGCAAAGCCACACAGTAACAATACAAGCAGAGGGAGCAACTCAACCTCTAGTGCAATCATGCTCCTAGATTCTACCTATTCTAGATATGAACTTATTCTAATGCATCAAACAAGTCAAACAAAACACAGCAATACAGAAAAGAAAACAGAAAAGAGATCAACTCCTCTCCACTTCAAGCTTCAGCTCTTCCAACAGCAACTCAGTCTTCAGACCTCAATCACTCTTGACAAATATCAATTTGCTTTTCCAGGTTTCAACCCTTCAACATAAGTTTCAACTTATCTTCTCCTTTAAGCTTCAGCTTCTTGATCAGCTCCACCTTCAGGCTTCACCTAATCACAAGTATCAACTTGCTCTTGTTGCTCTTCAAGCGTCAGCTGGAATGGCAATACTCAAGGATTCATCCTCTTCAATACTCTTCAATGAAGTCTTCATCTTCAAAATCAAGCTCAACATCTCTCAAGATAGTCAAACCAGAGGAAATCACTTACTGGACAAGCTGGGGATATTGGACTGCTTATTGACCACCAAAGGTGACCTATAAGGGTTCAACATCAAAGGAATGGTTCCCTCAAAAGTTCTACTTCCTAGGTACCTCACTTATCCCTCCAAAGGAGAGAGGTGTATACCAGGGAAGGACTTTGAATCATAGGGAGGAATGGAGGTGAAAGATACCATCCATGTTTAAGAAAGGAGTTATCTAAGTCTAAACTCTTCCTAATCCCTAACCCTAAAACAATAACAAAAACAAACAAGATCAAGCTCTCAAGCTCCTCAATCCATCTTCAAGTCTTCTACTATGCTCCTCAAGGCTCCTCAGAACAATACCAAGCTCTCCAAGCCCACAAAGCAAAGCAAACGACAATTCAAGCCCACAGGGGGAACACAAACAATCATCAACTACAAAAATCATCTAAAAATAGTATATCACTATATTAAATCCTAATATAATTTCTAAGGGATCCTACATACCTACCCTTAATACCCTTATATGTCCCATAGTCTAATTTGTCCTATAAACCCAAAATCTAAGGTTATTGTGCACCTATGTTGAAGTTTGACCTAATTCTACATAACCTAATGTCATCTAATCAAAACTATCCTAAAATGCATCACAAAATTATGGAATAAATCCAGGATGAAGCTAAAGTTTATATCTAACTATCCTAAAAAAAATGGCCTAAAAATGTTAAGGAAACTACCTGAACAAAATTCTACAAATTCAAGTATCAACATACAAGAAATAAAATGCAATAAAAGTAGAAAATATACAAAAAATACTAAAAATGCATGAAAGGAAAATATTTTTATTTGATAATTTTCTAGACATGAATATGAAGTAGGAGAAAAAACTCCCATTAAAAAATCATTAATTTTCAAATTGATATGATTTTTCCAAAGTTTGAAATAAAATGGAGAAAAAAAATCACAATATGAAGAGAAGGGTGCAGCTAGTAACCAAATGCAATGCAACTCACGCGTGGGCCCAGAATGGGGGGTTTAGATAGCAAGCGCGCTGGGCCCATTTACTAAACAGAAATTCAATTAAAAACATAAAGAAAAAGAAAAATAAGCGGTGCAAATAGAAATGGAAATCAGTTCAAAATTGAGTGGGCCTCGCGAAGGGGGTGTGGGTAGTCATTATTCACTTAAGCCCAAAAACCACCGTTTAATGAAACGGTGCGTTTCACACTTCTCAGAATTTCCCTCTCAAATGAAATTAAACATGGGCCGTTGGATCGTTGGGGAGTCAACTGGTCAAGCTAGCATCTGATGGCTGAGAGGTTGTCTTCAACCTTCAGCTAGGGTTTGCTGAAACTCCATGGAAATGCAGAACCATAAGCTTCATCTTCCTCAACTCGAACTCCCTCAATTCCTCATGAAAAATGGAAATTCAAGACCCTATCCTGCCTAGAATTTCATGCTGAATCCATTTCTACTCTCAAAATCAACTGAAACTTCCTCTAACACGAAACCCGATAGCAACCTCAAATTATTGATCAAGAACCAATCTTAACAATTCTCAAAATTAATGGTCCTAATCTCATCCTCATGCTTCCATGAACATTTCTTGATATTAAACTAAGCCTATCTCTCAAGATTCAGCAAGATACAAGGCCAAACAGAAATGGTGTCCACTATCCAATCTTCACCAATTGATCCCTAACTCTCCAAAATCCATCACCTATTGGTCTCTAACAATTCTACACTAACAAATTAACCTAATTATGCCTAGAACATGGTGTAGGGAAGAATTTGCAAACCTGGTTAATCTTGATGAACAGATGATGAAATCCACCAATTCAATGCTTCAATCTTTCCCAATTCCTTCACTGAGTAGTCTTCTAGCTTCTGTATGCAAAAAGAATGGTTGAAACAGCTTGATTCTTGGAAACCAATTTTGAATTGCCACCTTGAAATTTCAATCACCAACTCTTCAATTCTCCATGGATTTGATCTCAATTCAATCTGCACAGCTTCACTATGATGTATAGAATGTGTTTGTGTGGAAAGAATGAATGGAAATGAAGAAGAATGAAGAAATGAAACTTGACTTGCAATGGAAGATTCTTGATCTTACTCTCTCTTCTCTGCACCAATTCTCACCAACCTTGCATCTGAGCAAGTTATACATGTTATATAGAGTGGTTTAGAATCATCTAGAACCATCTAGGATCATCCAATGAGAAATTGAACTTTTCATGTCATGACATTTTGATTTCACTTCTCCTTACATGCTATCTCATGCCAAGCTTCTTGTAACCTTTGCAACTGACTTGAAATTATCCCCATATGAGATTTATGATGAGTTACAATGCATAACCAACTTGCTTATTGAGTTTTGTTGAGTTTTGCTTTGGTACCTTAATATGCAAGTAAGCCATTTCCAAAGCAGCCCTATGATCCAAGCCCCAAATCAAAATTGTGGCTGAACCATTGTTCTTATAATGTCCTTTGGAGTCAAAATGACCTATTATATGACATGGTTTGGATTTATAGCTTGTGATTTCCAATTTTCAATTTCACCTTAATTAACTTATGCCTCCATTTTAGGCCATTTTCATCACTTTTTGATACAAGCCTTTTCAACATCTCATGACCTCCCTACTAGCCGTAAAACATCATTCTAAGCAAGTTTGATGTTGAAGATTTTTCCATTTGAAGCTTGGAAATAGGAGATATGGCCTTATGCTTGAAATGACCTATAACTTCCAAATAACCAAAATGCCCTTGACTTGTCAAAGCCATAAGTTGAGTTCTACAAACCCTATCAAGGACTTCTAGTACTCTATAGAAAGCTAAGAAGATTCTCTACAACATTCATGTTTACCAAAAATCCATAGGAATCATCCTACTAGGGAAAAGGTTGGATGCAAGTTGGGTGACTTTCAAGGACCCAGATTCACATACCTCAGATGACCTGTAATTTGTCAAAGTCATAACTTGAGCTCTACAAATCCTATCAAGGACTTCTAGTACTCAAATTAAATCTAAGAACAAGCTCTACAACATTCATTTTGTGGGGAAGATGAGATGACAATCACATCTTGAGCTAAACTGCCTTGAAGATAGGGATCAAACTAGGGGATTTTACACTGTCAAGCCTTAGAAACCCTAGCTTAAAACTTCTCAAACTCCTCAATCATGATGAGTTGGTCTAGGAATCATCCTTATAGCATCTCAATGCATCATTCCATGATCACATGGCTCTTGGATTAGGTCTCAACCCTCTCCAAATCATCAGTTGACCTAGGGTTGACCCAGTCAAACCCTAATTCCACCACTCATGGCTGAATCTTCTGAATTCTTGTACCATGACCTCTCTAGGCTTCATGATGGCTTTCAAGACATCTCATAAGCTTTCTAAAAGCTTCAAGTCCTTCCTCATTGTCATACCCTAAATTTGTCCTACCTACTTTTACATTTCATTTAGTACATCCACCCACCAGTTAGTATTAAGGAGAATCCAAAATGAGTGGTTGTTGCTCGGGTATCACAAATTTAAATTGAATTGAAATGAGTCTGGCAGGAAATGATATAAAGTCATGTGTGTAGTGGATTGAGTTTCAATGGTTACGGTTTTTAGTTGGACAAAGGTTTGTTTCAAACACAATCCTGGAGAAAGTGTTGGTCCAAATGATGCGTGTTTGGGGGATCAATTACCGATACATGCTTCAAAATGAATTTCTCGGTTCATTCAAAGTAGAATTGGCAGAAACTATGCTGATTAAGCTCAAACTGGTGTTAAAACTGGCCATAGATTCGAAATTCTTTTAAGACATGATCCTTAATTCTAAGGCATGGACATGATGGTTAGTAAGAAGCGTTGGTGGTCAGGAATTTTCAAATCATGGTCCATAGTTCTTGAGTGGCAAGAAAGACTTTGATTCGTCAACTTTAAAATATGTTAGAATTCAAGAAGTTGGATTTGTTCGTGAGCATGATATGTGTGGAGGCTTTTATTTAAGAGTTGTTCTTATTTTATGGATTGATCAAGCGTGGTGTAAATTGAAAGGATAAGTACGAATAGTATGTCCAAGTCCAATTCAATTGTCATTAGAAAGCTCAACATATGTTACAATCCATAAAGGTCATACATTGCAGCATGCCCATTCATGTTCATATTTTAGCAAAAAAAAGAGAATTCAGCAAAATAAGAAAAGGCTATTCAAAAGCTATTGTTGAGAAGTTGGAATATAGTTATATTCTCATTACAACAAGAGTTACATAGAACAGAAAATACTGATACAAGTTGCAAAACCCATTTATGTTCTAACTCATTGCTACAAGTCAAATAAGATTGAAAAGTACTAGGGTCCGTTTACAATATTTGTGAAATAAGGGGATTTTTATCAACAAGACCACTTGCTGCAAAATGAAAAGGAGGCCACGAGGACCCCACGCCACAATTACTACCTCCATATTGACTTCACGTTGCATCTTGCTACCCACACCATCAACCGTACAAAGTAGCAGCAACAATGATCCTGCACCACATCAATGCTTTGGACCCCACATCAGTACCTGCAAGGAAAAAGACAACACATGACCATTTCTTTTTCACGCGACATGGAAAGAAAAGGAGAGCAATATAGAGAAGACCCTGCAGCGGAAAAACTGCCACAACTGTTTCTGTCATCACCAACATTTGTACAACCTGTAAATATTTGCTTCAAACCGTGCAAAGTGGACATAAACTTCAAGCCACGAGCAACATGCCAAAATCTGCATCCTTCAAATAAAATTGCAGCAATAAGTAACACCAACACCACAACCTATGCGAACCAACCTCCAACCAATACCCTGCTACAAATTCACTCCATACAATACAAGCTGTGGTCCTACGATTCAACAGCAGTAAAAAGCCACGCCTTTCAATACGACGAAATTGATACCAACCTACAGCCTGCCCACAACAACAATAAACCTGCGCAAAACAGAAAAAACAGAAGAAAAAGCATGTTAGGTTAACCCGTCATGATTCACAACAGGACAAAAAAAAAGTGTACAATCGATACACCAAGGTAAAAGACGTAAATGAGTAGTGGTATTGCCTATAATTCATGCTACGCCCATATGGTACAACAAAAACGGTGCAAAACGGTGTAAAATGGGAGCCTTCAAAACACGACAGGAGACAATACCTGCGAAAAGGACAACCAGTACAGATTTCACCTCCAACCTCAGCTTGGTACAAACCTGCACAAACCAACAACAACAACAGAGATTTGCATACTAAAACAGAACCATAAGAAGAGGAGACTCTATTCTGAAAGGGGGCCGCTTCTTTCATCGACTGAGAAAAACCCTAATCCCTTTCGTTTCTTCACCTCTTTCGACTTCAAAAGTTCATAAAGGTTTTTCAAACGAGGGGCAGAAAAAACCTAAAAAAAAACCTCAACCACTTCTTCCTCACTCTGAAATTTCTTCCTCATCAACTATAATCAACCTTCAAACTTGAAACGTGATAACTCGAAACCCCAAACCCTCTATAGAGCTTCATTCAAACCATTCATCCGCTCTTGATCTTCATGGCATCGGAAAAGAAAACCTTTTTCATCATTAAATAAACCAGAACCCCTTCTTCAAAATTTCTTCAACATCAACAATCAAAACCCCCTTTCTTCACACAAATCCAAACCCGTTCTTCTTCCATTTTCAGATTGAACCCAGAAAACTCTCTTCAACTTCCACCTTCTGAAACCTCTTCAAAAATCTTCTAACAATCAACCCAAACCCATGAAATTCGCCTACCCTTCTTGATTTGAGACCAAATCGAGACCGTTAACAATCTTTATGAACAAACTCCAAATCAAAATAGAAATTGAAGAAAATAGAGAGGTGAGAGTGAGAACAAAGGAGGAGAATCCAAGAGGGAAAGGGGGAACTTGTGGAGAGAAAGCGAACGAAGTTGAGAGGAGAGAGAGGTGATTTGGAGAAACGGCTTGGATCCCACCGTTTTTTTTTATTTTTATTTATTATTTATTATTTATTTTATTTTATTTCGTTTTTGCTGCTGATTTGTTGATTAATGGGCTTAGAAGCCCATTTGATTTCGGCACACTCTCCGTTTTACCATACTCCTCACCCCTGTTTTAATTCATAAAACCCCCTGCTTTTGTCTTGTATTAAGTTTGTATATTATTTTGTCTTAGTGTTTTTAAAAATAGTTTTTATTTTAGTTTATGAATTAGTAATATCTTTTTCCTATTAATTTCAGATTATCTTATATATATTATTTTCTAATTTCCTAGTTTATAATATTTTATTTATAGTTTCTATGATATTAGTTTCTTTAGAGCTTATTTTATTATACATATTATTATAAGTTTCATATCTTCCTTTATTTTACATTTTAGAGTTGGAATCTCTTTCTCCTTTATTATTGGACATTTTGTCCCATTTTCTGTTTTGGGTCGATGACGAGACCTCCGTAATTCATTACCAGTCAAATTATGGATAGGTAATGTTGGATCTGAGACCACCTCTTTTCTCTCCTCATTTCTTGTCCCGATTCGATTCACCGACGCCATCAAACAATCATCAATAAAAAATCAATTCTTTGTATTGAATTAAACGAGAGGATTGGGTGTAGACCTCTTCTTCTTCGAGTGTTGGGATGCCCACTGTAGTGAGGTTGGTTCTGACACTCGTCTTTCCATACGAAGACGTTTCCCATCCATTTTCAAATCTCATCTCCCTAAAATCAATTCTTTGTATTGAATTAAACGAGAGGATTGGGTGTAGACCTCTTCTTCTTCGAGTGTTGGGATGCCCACTGTAGTGAGGGTGGTCTCGATGCTCGTTTGTCAATACAAAGACGCTTCCAACATTTCCTCATAAAACCTCGGTCTCGTACTGAGTATACTTTCAATAATAAACTATTTTCTCTTTGTATTGAATTAAAAGAGAGGATTAGGTGTAGACCTCTTCCTCTCCGAATGTTGGGATGCCCACTGTAGTGAGGGTGGTCTTGATATTCGTCTTTCAATACGAAGACGCGACTTTATCCACCTCTCCCTCTTTAACTTTATTCCGTAACCTTTCTCACCTAAAACCTCGGTCCTGCACCGAGTGTATTTTCAAGTCATTTTCACATTAAAACTTGAATGGTCGTGGAGTGGTTAGGCGCAGGCCTTCTCCTATCCCGAGTGCTGACGTTTACCGTAGGGTTTTCTGTCGCAAAGCATTTACCATTCAAAACCAAAAACATCTTTAATAAGAGAACGAAGTTCTCTTTGCATTGAATTAAAGAGAGAGGATTGGGTGTAGACCTCTTCTTCTCTGAGCATAGGAATGCCCACTGTAGTGAGGGTGGTTTCGACGCTCGTCTTTCAATACAAAGACGCCTCGTTCGCCACACATTTTATAACAAAAACTTTGAGATAACGAATTGGGTACTACCCGTAGGGGTTACTATTCGAGGACCTGTCTCGCCCCTAAAAAACAATCCAATCAATCAAACGTGACTTCTTGCCCCGAGTGGCGAAAACCTAATCAACCTTTCAAAAAGGATATGTTACGTCCGTTCTACCGCAAACAGGTAATGCCTAAGTCTCCAACGAGCGAGCAGCAAAACACCTAACTGCTAGAATGCGCACGATAGCATCATCCATAAAAAACATCAACACACCGTAGGCCGAACTACGGCTGCTCTGATTCTTTACTTTATCAAGTAAAGATACGTAGGCACAAGGGCCACAATCCTTGCCGAGCACATTTCCCCCATATCTGTAGTTCCCCGAACTACGTCGACTCTGACTTTCTCACATTTATTGAGAATACGTAGGCATAGGACTGCAAAGTCCTACCGAGTCCGTTCTTTCTCTTTTCTTCCCTGTTCTCTCTTCCCTCCTAACTTTCCTGTTTCTAATCCTTCTTTTACCCAGTGAAACACTCTTCTTATAGCATAATGTTTAAGCAAATAAATTCACACATCGACAAACAAAAGGTTCCCATCGAGTACGATGGATGCGAGGGGTGCTAATACCTTCCCTTCGCATAACCGGCTTCCGAACCCGTTCATGGTTGCGAGACCATCTTATCCATTATTTTCTTAAGGTTTTCTCGATATTTTCCTTTCCCCTCATGGGATAAATAAAGTTCGGTGGCGACTCTTCTGTCCTATCTTTTCGCCTCCCCGTCGTTGCGCGATGCATTTTTTCGAGTAGCGACACTCATAGTCTCAGAATCATATGAGGAGCTCCCACAACTCTCAAGTTATGAGACACACAACCTTGGTTTCAACCAATCTCTCTGGGGATCTCTTGAGTTCTCTGACAAAGATATCAATCTTTGAACGTATGAATAACCTTCTTGGCTAGCTTCAAAGTCTCATACAACTCTTGATGGGTAAATAAATGTTGGTCAAATTTTGGGGTGCAACAGAAGGGAACTCACAAGTTAAAGAGACTAAGGCTCTGGCGCTGATCCAGAAGTATGAAGCCTTTAAAATGGAAGAATCTGAATCTATAGAAGTTATGTTCTATAGATTCCAGATCCTCACAGCTGGGTTAAAAGTGCTGGACAAAGGCTATTCAACTGCTGATCATGTGAAGAAGATCATCAGAAGCTTGCCTATCAGATGGAGACCAATGGTCACTGCTCTGAAGCTAGCTAAGGATCTGAACAAGATCACATTGGAGGAACTAATCAGCTCTCTAAGGAGCCATGAAATTGAACTTGAAGAAGACGAGCCTCAAAAGAAAGGTAAGTCAGTTGCTTTAAAATCTAACAAATCTGTTAAAGCATTGCAGGTGTTAGAAGAAAGTTCTCAAGAGTCTTCTTCTGAAGAAGAAGATGAACTGTCCTTGCTGTCCAGAAGAATCAACAAACTCTGGAAGCACAAACAGAGGAAGTTCAAGAACTTCAAGAAGCCAGATCAATGCAAAGAGTCCTTTGGACACAAAAGATCTGGAAAGAAGGAGGTTGTTTGCTATGAATGCAAAGAACCTGTCATTACAAGAATGAATGTCCAAAGCTTCCAAAGGAAAAGCCAAAGAGGAAGTTTAACAAAAATAAGAAGGTTCTAATGGCTACATGGGATGATTCAGATGCATCTGAATCTTCATCAGAGTCATAAGAAGAATGTGCCAACATGGCACTTATGGCTAGAGTAGAAGATCAGGATGAAGGATCATCTGGATCTGACTCTGATTCTGAATCTGACTCAGAAGAGGTACTTTCTGATCTCTCTAGGGAAGAACTTATTAAGGTTTTATCAGAAGTCCTGAATAACTACAATCAGATTAAGCTCAAATGCAAGAAGCTTAAATGCAATTTTGAATCTGAGAATAGTCTGTTAAAGTCAGAATTTGCTGAGCTTAAAGAAAACAATTTGAAAATGAAAAACAATTTGAAAAAGCTCAACAAGACTCTGAATTTGAAACTAAGTCAAAATTCAAAAATATTTTAGAAGAATATGACTATAGTTTTCAGAAGTTTCTAGCTAAAAGCATAGATAGAAGCAAAATGGCTTCAATGATCTATGGAGTTAGCACAAATAACAGGAAAGGAATTGGATATGAATCTTCCTCTGGAAAGGATTTAAATCCAATACCTGTTGATAAGATTATCATTAAGAAGACTCCCTTATACTCTCATTTTAAGTTTGGTCATCTGAATGATATTAAACACACACATTCTGATCAGAACGTTCTTGTGTTTAAACCAAAAGTTAGTCAGAACAAAACTGTTGTAAAAAGACAGAAGTTCAGACAAACTTTTAAGGCAACTAACCCAAAAGGACCCAAAAAGATCTGGGTACCTAAGGATAAGATAATCCCTATTGCAGATGTATTTAGCAGCAAAGTCAAGACGCCAATCATGGTACCTGGACTCTGGCTGCTCACGTCACATGACGGGAGAAAGGTTTATGTTCCAAAGCCTGGAGCTTAAATCTGGAGGAGACGTCAAGTTTGGAGGGAATCAGAAGGGCAAGATTATTGGCTTTGGTACTATTGGCAATGGTAACCTTCCCTCTATATCTAATGTTTTACTTGTAGAAGGATCAAAGCTGTTAGTTAGAAGGATGGCTCAATCCTATTTAATGGAAAGAGGAAGAAAAACATTTATAAAATCAATCTTTCAGAACTTAAAGTTCAAAATGTTAAATGCCTTTAACATTATGTCTGTTAATGATGAGCAATGGGTCTGGCACAGAAGATTGGGGCATATTAATATGAGACGTATATCTCAGATTATTAAACTCAATCTGGTCAGAGGACTTCCTAAGTTGAAGTTCAACTCAGATGCTCTTTGTGAAGCATGTCAAAAAGGAAAATTTTCAAAATCTTCTTTTAAAACTAAGAATGTTGTTTCAACTTCAAGACCATTAGAGTTACTTCATATTGATCTGTTTGGACCAGTGAAAACTGCATCCATCAGAGGCAAGAAGTATGGATTAGTCATTGTTGATGACTATAGCAGATGGACATGGGTGAAATTCCTAAAACACAAGGATGAGTCACATTCTGTGTTCTTTGACTTCTGCAAACAAGTCAAGAATGAAAAAGATTTTAAAATTGTTAAAGTCAGAAGTGATCATGGTGGCAAATTTGAAAACAAATATTTTGAAAAATATTTTAATGAAAATGGCATTGCTCATGATTTCTCCTGCCCTAGAACTCCACAACAGAATGGAGTTATAGAGAGGAAAAATAGAACTTTGCAAGAAATGTCCAGAACCATGATCAACGAGACTAATCTGGCAAAGCATTTTTGGGCAGAAGCAATAAACACAGCTTGTTATATTCAGAACAGAGTGTCTGTAAGACCTCTTCTGGAAAAGACTCCATATGAATTGTGGAGGAACAGAAAGCCCAACATTTCTTATTTTCATCCTTTTGGATGTATATGTTATATGTTGAACACTAAAGAGAGTCTAAACATGTTTGATTCTAAAACACATAAGTGTTTCATGCTTAGCTATTCTGAACGCTCTAAAGGCTACAGAGTATACAATACTAAAACACAGATTGTGGAGGAATCTATTCATGTTAGATTTGATGATAAGCTTAGCAGTCAAAAGCCAAAGCAGTTTGAAAGTTCTGCAGATAGAGAAGTAATTCTCCTAGACTCTGAAGGCTCAGAGGCAGAAAAGGTTCAAGTGAAAGAGCCATAAGCAATGCCAGATGCAACTCCTTTAGCTTCTCAAATGAACAACTTGAATATTTCTGAAGGTTCAAGGTTTGTTACTCATTTCTTTTGCTGTACAAAACAAAATCACTCTATATCAGATGGATGTTAAGAGTGCCTTCTTAAATGGGATTATAGAAGAGGAAGTTTATGTTCACCAACCTCCTGGTTTTGAAAGTGATAAATTTTCAGAACATGTTTTTAAACTTAAGAAATCTCTTTATGGTTTAAAACAAGCTCCCAGAGCTTGGTATGAGAGATTAAGCAATTTTCTTCTGGAGAAAAATTTTATCAGAGGCAAAGTGGATACAACTCTCTTCTGTAAAACATTTAAGAAAGATCTGTTAATTTGTTAAATATATTTGGATGATATTATATTTGGGTCTACAAATGTTATGCTGGGAAAGGAGTTTGCTCAATGTATGCAGGCTGAATTTGAGATGAGCATGATGGGAGAATTGAGATTCTTTCTGGGAATTCAAGTCAACCAGACTCCAGATTTCACTTACATTCATCAGACCAAATATGTAAAAGAGCTTTTGAAGAAGTTCAACGTGACTGATAGTATGTTAGCAAAGACACCAATGCATCCAACAAACACTCTTGGTAAGGAAGAGGTAAGTAAGAAAGTAGCTCAGAAACTCTACAGAGGTATGATTGGATCTCTTCTCTACTTAACTGCTTCTAGACCTGACATTTTATTCAGTGTATGCTTGTGTGCAAGATTCCAATCAGATCCTAGAGAATCACACTTAACAGATGTTAAGAGGATTCTAAGGTATCTGAAAGGTACTTCTAATGTGGGTTTGTGTTACAGAAAATATGATGAATTTAAACTAGTTGGATTTTGTGATGCTGATTACGCTAGAGACAAAGTTGAAAGAAAAAGTACTTCTGGAAGTTGTCAATTTCTGGGAAGAAATTTAATCTCCTGGTACAACAAGAAACAACCTACAATTGCGCTGTCAACTACAGAAACAAAATATATTGTTCCTGCTGGATGTAGCACGCAGATGCTCTGGATGAAAAGTCAGCTAGAAGACTATCAAATCTTTGAGAGTAATATTTCTATATTCTGTGATAATACTTCTGCTATATGCTTGTCTAAGAACCCAATTTTACACTCTAAGGCTAAGCATATAGAGATTAAACATCACTTCATCATATACTATGTTCAGAAGGGTATTATAAAATCAGACTTTGTTGATACAGATCATCAATGGGCTGATATTTTCACAAAACTACTTGCTGAAGATAGGTTTAAGTTTATTCTGAAAAATATTGGTATGGAATTTTGTCCAGAATAACATTTATCAGAAGCAAATTTCTCAGATGCAAAATGTTTAAAACTCTGAAGTATTTCATCTGTATGTCATTTAATTTCTTGAATTATTATTTCTGCGTGTATCTGAACTAACAAGTCTCAGAGGATCTAAACGTTGGCTAACGTTTCATTTCTCAAGAGTTTTCAGAAGCACATGCAAGCAAACACGTGTCACTCTAGAATCTGAAAAGATGGAGTGCACCATACTGAAGAGACGTTTGAGGTATTGTTTGAATAATTGGTTTCTTGGTTTTCCCCCCAATTTCCAGAATCATAAATGCTTTGAAATGATTAATTTCTTTTTATTAAATGCTATTAAATGTTAAATGAGAACGTGCTGAATGTGTGACTGTTTGTATGCCCTAATTTTCTCTATAAATTCCACAAATCTCAACATTTCACACTTTTCACTCTCACAAACACGTTTATGCATTTCTGTTTGCTATTTAGCCTTCATCTAAACCATAATCCTTCATCATCTTCTTCAATGGCTACATCATCTTTGACCTCAAATCAGTTCCAATCTTCAATGACTGTTGTTTCTTTATCAAACATGGGTGTTATCCCTTTTAAGGAACCTGAAAGAACTCTTTTAACACCAGTTGATAAGCTTGAAGTTTTATGTGAATCAATGGTGGAATTTGACTCCTTGGCTGATAATGGTTTTGATTTACGTCCTATCATTGATGCTCAAGGCTGGGTAAAGTACTTTGATAGATTGTTTGGACCAGTTTATCCATATTTAGTGAAAGAATTCTGGATTCACGCATTTGTCTACCCAAAGTTCATAATCTCTTCTGTTCTGGGAAAAGAGAATATAATCACTGAAGATTTGATCAGAAAACTTATTGGGTATGAAGAAACTGATGGAGTTTCTCATTTGCCAGCTGGGCGTGTTGAAATGGATGAAGTTTATGCTGAAGTAATTTCATCTGGACAAGCTTCCAACAAGTTCAAGGATCTGAAACCTGAATACAAGATCTGGGCCAAGATTTTTTTGGGCTGTATAAACCACAGAAAATCCACAAACTCTCCAGACTATGTTAACAATGAACAAATTTACTTCATGTACTGCTTGAGCCAGAGTACTAAAGTGGATCTGCCACACATTCTCTTCATGCATCTGTGGAATCACATTAATGCATCTAGAGAATCTGTCAAGACTAAGGGTCACAAGATCAGAACTTGGATCCCTTTTGGAAGATTAATCTCAGACATTCTAACGAAGAATGGTCTGGTAGCTTCTCTGCATGAAGCTGGAGTGAAAGAAGAACTTGCTTCAATTATAGGAAAACCCTTGAATGGAAAGAGTCTCCAAAGGTTGAGAGTTGTGGATGAACTCACAACTGCTCCTAAAAAGCTGAATATTGCTGAAGTCAGTCAAAGGAGGATTCCAATAAAAGACTTTCCTATTTTTAGTGCTGAGGAACCTAGAGACGCAATTCTTACGTACATTCAGATGTGCAAGGCAGATGGAACACCTGTACATGCTGATATTCTGATACATGCAAGAGAACCAGTCCCAGATGTTTATGAGGAAAATATGAAGAAAAGAAGACAATTAGAAGTGGAAGAAGCTACTGATCTGAAGAATTTGAAAACTACTGAAAAACCACAGAAGACAATGAAGAGAAAAGCTTCTGGAGAAGCTCCTTCTGCACCTATCAAACGCATCAAGATAAGAGGTACTAAAAAATCCTTACCTACTATTTCTGAAACTGCAGTAGAATTATCAACAGTTAGCTCTATTCCTGAACCCCCCCCCCCATCTCAATCCCAAACCATTCCTGCACCATCTCAAAAATCTAAACAACCAAAATCCTCTGAACAACCAAAAGTTTCTGAATCACAAATTCCAACTGATTCTGTTCCCACTAAACCACAACAATCATCTAACATTCCTTCATCAGAACCACAAACAACAAAACCAGTTGAACCAACTCCAACACCACATGAACAACCTTCTCCGCAACAACCTGAACTTCAACAAACTTCTGTACCTGAACCCATACCATTTAAACCCATTGTATCTGAACCACCAAAATCTATACCTTCTAATCCACAACCTAATCCTCAACTAGAACAACCCAAACCTACTGAATCAAACATATCTGATTCTGAGGTTCTTGACATCCCACCCCTCAAAATTATGTTTGACATATCTTCCACATCCTGTCCCTCATCTACCTCATTTGATTCATCTGAATCTGATGTTCATCCAGAAGTAAGCTCACCCCCTTCTCTTAGAGGATATGAACCTAAATAACAAGATCCATCTATTTCATGTGATGTTGCCATTCCTAAACCTACTCCAAAACCTAAACCCAAAACATCTGAGTTTGTTTCATTTGCATCCTTTTAACCACATCCCTCTGATCCCCTTCCTTCTGGTCTGAAACTTAAAAACTTTTATACCAGAATAGAACCATCTGACCCTATCATTCCATACAAACCTAGTTCTTCAACTATTCTTCTTTCTGTACTTCAAACCTATATTGAACAACTACCAGATATCATTCCATCATAACCTCTACTTTCTGATAAATTTGTTTTTATCCTCTACATTTCCATACAATTTGATGCATTCCCTTTGCATCAAGTGTTAAACCATTTCTGTTTCACACTTCATCCATATTCAAAACCTCTACTTCATCATCTGACCTTCCATCTTTTCCTTCTTATCCTCGTCCTCTGTTCATCATCCCAACTTTCACCATACCACCTCCTACAGTTCAACCTAAGCCATCAACTCTTGAAGCCTTTCTTAAACCAAAACCTAGGCTAAATGTTGATATTTTATTTTCTAATTTTATGAAAGAAATAAGGATGAATTTAGACATTGTGAAGAAGAGATGCTTGTCAACCATGAACTAAGATGAATTTGATGCTACTTGGAATAGCTTCATCTCCAGATTCAATACTGTTGCTTCAAATCTGAAGAGTGTCTGCTCTGATGATGCGAAGATCAGATTTGCTGAGACTGTCAGAACCATGCTTTGGAATATGAAAAGATCTCCACCTTTGCTTCTTGAGGATGTACCATCATCTTCTGGAGTATCTGTTACAGAAACTCTTGAAGAATCTGCTTCTGAAGTCATTCTGGAAGAGAATCCTTTAGCTCTGACAACTGTGGACAAAGCATCTGCATCTGTGGCTCCAGACTCTACAAATCCAATGGATATTGACTCTACTCCTGCTCCTACATCAGAATCTCCGTCTACTTCTAATGAGATCAAGAAAGAGAACCCAAAATTAGAAGATAAGATTGTTTAGTTGGAAGCTGGTCAATCTGAGATCAAGTCTTGGATGGCAAGGCAAGATCAGAAGACTGAGAACATTGAAAAATGGATGTCCAAACAAGAACAATCTTCATCTGAGATCACTCACCTTCTGAAGATGCTTCTCTCCAAACAATCCTAGATTTATGTTTTCTTTATCTGATGTTTGAGCACTTGTTTTATATTTCTCATATGATGTTTTTCTAAGTAATTATTTGAATGAATGAATGAATCTGAATGTTTTCACTATATGAATGTATCTTTTCTCTCTGTTTCCTTTAATTGTCTTTAAAAGTTTTCTTTTTGATTATGACAAAAAGGGGGAGAAAATGAAATTCTGACTGTTCAAATAAACTTTACCTGAATGGAATTCAGACATATCAAATTATAACTAACGTGAATTTTTAGTCTTTCAGAACTTAATGATAAATCTGAAAAAATTCATTAAAGTAACTCTGAGATCCCAGATCAAGTTTTAACCAATCAGGCTCTGATTCTGAAATGTTCATCCAAATCAAGCACTAATTCTGAACAATCAGGCTCTGATTCTGAAAAGAATACTCATGCAAAAAGGGAAGTTTCTATTCCTTCTTAGTATTCAATTCAGGGGAGATTCATAATCTCAGGGGGAGTTTTATTTACCTTTTATTGAACAAAATTTCCTATGTTTTTGTCATCATCAAAAAGGGGGAGATTGTTAGAACACAGATTGGTTCTTAGTTATATCTCTATGTTTTGATGATAACACTTACGAAATTTTGTATTAAGAAATTATATAATCTAAATTTTGTTCAAGTATTTTTGCTGCAGATATTAAATGAAATATTCTTCTGAAAGCAAAAATGGATCTGAACGTTGAACTACGCAAGGCCCTGAAGCGTCAGAAGCATCTCTTAGAAGACTCTGAGCGCTGCCTATAGAAGACTCTGAGCGCTGCCTACAAAAGGATCTGAAGCAGAAGCTACAGAAACATCTGAAGCGTAGACTAAAGACTTTGTATGAAGAGTTTCAAGCACTGTTTTTCAGAAGACTCTGATAGTACTGTTCGCTGCAAGTACTGAGGATCTGATCTCCAAAACTCTGCTCTGATTAATTACACGCTGAAGCACACATGCTGCAATACTCTGATAGAACAAACTCTGAAGAACATCAAAGACTCTGATCACTCAAGGCCCTGATGTTAATTGCTGTGAATTAGAAACTTATTGAAGAAGAATTCAAAGTTATATCCGTTGGTTATGCCAAACGACTCTTTCCTCTTTTATGCTAGACACAAGAACTCAGGCAAAAAGGATTTCTCTGAACGTTCTACTTCTAGGAAAGGTCAAGTGATGTGAAGACAAAAGGCTACAACTACTTTGCAGTACACGATCTTCAAGCTTGCAACGTCTTGGATTTCTAAGTGTATAAAAGCAAGCCTTCAACAACTTTCTTCATTTGACAAAATTATCCAAATTCATTGAAAAGCTCTCATACAATTTATTATTCTTTGCTGAATTTATTTCATACGTTCATAAACTTAAGTGTAAATCACAGTTGTGATATAGCTTTCATAGAAGCATTTCAAACACTTGTTTAGTTTACATTTGATTGTAAAACGTTTCTTGAGAAGACCAAGTTGTGGTCAGTAGTTCTTGAGAAGACTAAGAACAGTTGTTCTTAGTGGTTGTTATTGTAATCAGTTTGATTATAGTGGATTAAGTCCTTGTGGAGAAAGGAAAATCAATCTTGATAGGGTGAACTGGAGTAGCTGAGTTCAACGAACCAGGATAAAAATCTTTGTGTTTTTATTGCCATAATATTTTCTAATCCTTATTCAACCCCCCCTCCTTCTAAGTATTTTGTCATCTTCAGGTACTACCCGCAAGGGGTTACTATCCGTGGACTTATTTCACCCCTAAAAACAATTCCCACAAATCAAATGTGACATCTTTCCTCGATAGACGAAAACTAATCATTTCAAAAAGGATATGTTACGTCCGTTCTACCACAAACAGGTAACACCTAAGTCTCCAACGAGCGTGCAACAATACACCTAAACTGCTAGAATGCACACGTTAGAATCATCCATCAAAAACACCGGTTAACAAGTTTCACAAACTACCTTGCTCTGATTTCTCATACCAGATGGGAATACGTAGGCACAAGACGGCGATGTCTTGGCGAGATCACTTTTCTACCTTTCACGAACTACGGCTGCTCTGATTCTTTGCTTCTTTTAAGTAAAGATACATAGGTACAAGGGCCTAAATCCTTGACGAGCACGTTCCCATCTTTCTACCCGTAGTTCCTTGAACTACGTTGACTCTGACTTTCTCATATCTGTTGAGAATACGTAGGCCTAGGACCGCGAAGTCCTACCGAGTCTCTTTTCTCCCCCTTTACCTCACTTTCTTCTATTTCTAACCTCCCTTGGAACAATCTTTATAACAATAAAATTTTAGAAGATATTTTCACACATAGACAAACAAATGGTTCCCATCGAGTACGATGGATGCGAGGGGTGCTAATACCTTCCCTTTGCATAACCGGCTTCTGAACCCATTCTTTGGTCGCGATACCATCTTATCTGTTTCTTTCTTAGGGTTTTCTCAATGTTTAACCTTCCCCTCATGGGATAAATAAAGTTTGGTGGAAAATCTTCTGTCTTTTCGTTCTCGCCTCCCCTGTCGTTGCACGATTTTTTCGAGTAGCGTCAGCTGGTAACATTGCTGGGGATGCCTAGCAAGCCAAGCCTAGTTTGTTTGTCGCATGTTTGATTTATTTGCTTTTATTATTTTATTATGTTGTGTTCCTTTCACCTGTTGGGTTTATTGGGATGGTTTGTAAGGATAAAAGCTTTCTACCCGAGCTTTCTAGTATACACTAAGTTAGGAGGTGGTTTCTTTCTGATTTGCGAGACTTAGAATTCGTTGAGTTGGTTTGAATTCCACCTCTCAAATGAGCCCCCTTTGGGATGATTATGTCTTGCGAGTAGTCGTAATTGTGTCTTTATTTCTGACCTGGGAGTTTGTGACTCTGAGGACCTTTTGTAGAACCTTATTCTGAAGGTTACTAAAACATAACTTTGTGTTCATCCTTTGAAAGGATTATCGTCTTACGAATCGTTGTTATGATGGAAAACTCTTGAAGGTTAGTGCATAAGACTTCATTTAAAGCCTTTAGGATACCCTCTTATAAACCACTAGATTACCCATCCGAGGTAAGAGATATCTCGTTGTGTTGTAGGATCTGTGACCTTGATCCTGTGTCTGTTGCATTTCATTTGCATAGCAAGTGTTCGAGGCTAGGTTTTTGTTATCCTGGTCTGGTTTTCTTCAGAATTTCAGACATAACCCTTCAAAGAAGACAGAAGTTGACTATGGAGCAGATCCAAGCAGAGTTGAGGAAAGTCCAAAGCCAGATGGGACAATTCATGATGGACATGCAAGCTTTATTCCAGGATCAGAAGATGCTCAGGGAGGAAGTTCATCAACTGAAGACTCAGATGGGTCGGATTATGGAAGTCATGAAAAACATGCTAAGGAAGGAAGTAAATCCTATGCCTGAAGTCGCAGCAGAAATGATCGTGCTACCCATACCTGTGGGATATCTCGTAGAGCGTGATGTACCTCAAAGATCTTTTGCACAACCTGAGGTTCCATAATTTCCCTGTCAGCAGCTACCTCCTATTTCCCAAGACAATCCTAAGATTAAGATATATGCGCAGAGGCCGAAGCAGCTCGATAGACTCTTCGACCGGATCCCTATGACTTATACTCAGCTACTGCAAATCCTGCTTCAACTTCAATTGGTTGAACTTAGGGCTCTGGTTCCATTTGCTGGTAAGCCACCACCAAGCTATGACGCAAATGCCCATTGTGATTTCTATTTTGGGGCACCGGGGCACAATTTGGAGGAATGCAAAGCTTTTAAGCACAAAGTTCAAGACTTAATTGATTCAAAAGTATTTGAGTTCATGCCAAGCAGTATGAGTGTGCCAGGTGGGCTTATTCTAGTTGCTGTAAAAGAAGTGGATATCCCTGTTTTCTCCCCTGAAGCTGCATCGGGTCAGGAGCGTATCTTATAATCTTTGGTTTCAGAATCTCCATGTCCACATCTATTGCCTGTTCGTGGGCCAAATCTGAGGATGAAAGTGCCTGAACACGATGAATACCCTAATCGATATCAGCAACAAAACTATCAGCGCCAAAATCAAAAGAGGGCTCGCATCAACTTGGAAAGCAGGAATGCTCCTCTTCATCTGGTTCGTATGTCGTACAGTCAGCTTCTGCCACATCTGACTCAAAACTCATTGGTGGAGCCCAAGACTCTCAAGCCGTTTCCAGAACCATACTCTCCTGGATATAATCCCAGTGCGCAATGTGGATATCATGGAGGATCCATGGGACACTCAACTGAAGATTGAAAAGCCTTTCAAGCCAAAATGCAACAATTGATTGACAAAAATTACAATCCTTTTCCGGAGGAAAGTTAGTGATGCATGTCAACCTCTCAGCTGTTTAAAGTTTGAAGACTAAAAGGGTCATCTCTTCAGTCATGGTATTTTTAATTTTTGTACTACATTGTTGATTTGTATTTTTCATTGTTTGTTAATGCTCTATTTGCATGTAAAACTTGTTCGTTTTTGAATGAAGATCTTAATGCAATAAGTATGTTTTTCTTGAAATAATCCATTCTTGTTCACTCATATATATTTCTGTGCACTGCAATACTAACTTTGTTGCTTAAATTCTTTGAGGGAGGATGATGAAGCGAAAACGCAAACTTTCTGGTTGTACACTTCTGGATAAAACCCTGCTTATGATGTACAGGCATTGTTTCAAATTCCTAAACACCGGAGATATAAGGAAGATAATCCCTTGTCAACCCCTTTGAGCCAAGTAGTAAGAATTTCTTTCTGAAAACGAAAAACCTTTAATCTAAACTTGGGGTAGGGTAGTTGTCAGTTAATTTGACCGAGCATCCAAATTGCGAAAGGAGTATTCCTGCTCGAGGATCAATCACACCTGTAGAGGTCGTACCTCAAAAAGCTTACAGTGATTATCCGTCACCAACCAAGGAGTTAGGCATGGTGAGCAAGTTTGATGTTCAAAGCTAGTTGAATTGAGACTTGGAATGATGAGAAAATTGGAGTGGAAAGCATTTCCAAAATCTGTCCCAAGGTAACATAGAAAAATTCTAAGTTATGAAACTTTTGGCGAAGTGTTGAAATGACAAAATCTTGATTTTCTCAACTTTAGCTCTTTATATATCTCAATATATGAATCATTTAGACTTACTTTATTCTACAAACTTGTAGTTCATGATGTACTCTTTAATTTGATAACAAGTTTGCTCATATTGGATCAAGGATGATAAAGTTATGGATGTTGGAAAATAGCTAGAATTAGGGTTTTTCACACTTATAAAATATTTCAACAAAACCCTAATCTAACCAAACTCCTGATTTTATGTTTCTCCTTGACTTTTCTTGTTCTATACACATGAAAACACTCAAGAACACATAGCATGTTGTTGGTTGACCTTGAAATCCAAGAGTTTGACCTCATTCAACCCCAATTGACTTTTCCTTGATCAAATGAAACTATAGCACCCTATCCATTGATTGAAGCTCATGTGAGGACTTGTGATGAAACATAATTCATGTAGAGAACTCTCAAGATGTGTATTGAGCCATAAAACTATGTCTTGCCCAAGAAGCTAGCCACAAATGCCCTTTAACTAAAACACTAATCTAGTTTTAGTCAAAGGGCATTTGTGGCTAGCTTCTTGGGCAAGACATAGTTTTATGGCTCAATACACATCTTGAGAGTTCTCTACATAAATTATGTTTCATCACAAGTCCCCACATGAGTTTCAATCAATGGATAGGGTGCTATAGTTCCATTTGAATTAATATTACAAGCATTGATCACCTCCTTCTTGATTGATCCTTTGCCTGAGTTTCTTTTGAGGTTTGAAACCCTAATTGGTAATCAAATGAAATAAACAACAATCTTTATATATCCAAATAGGTTAGTGATGCATAAAAGTATGCACATGTATGCTAATGAAATGAAAATGATGTGGGATCATAGGGTCAAAAATTAGGGTAAGATAGTACCTACCGATAATTCAAAGGTTCAAGAGATTGTTTGCTAATGCAAATGATACAAAGATACTAGATTGAATGCAGATGGGAAAGTGTGTGATGGAAAATTCACCAAGTATGTGATCCATTGCAATGGAAGAAAATTGATTCCTTGTTTCCAAAATTTTCACTATAACCAAGGAACCTTAGCCTTGGACTTGCCATAGATAGAATGAACCATTTTGGCAATTTGAATCAAGCATTTTTTAATCAGACCATTCCCACACACCATGTTGTCTCTACTTCTCCTGCCATGACACATAGATAGATAGAGGATATGTTTGATGATTATGATATTCATATAGTTCCGGAGGAGGCATGTGATACCATATTTGAGAGAAAATAGAGCTAAATTGAAGGGTTCATCAGATGGATCTTCAGGGTGTCACATTTATACATGGTGCATGCTTCTCTTGAAGATTTGCCGAAACCAACTCATCAGGAGATACTAGAGGAGGAGAAGGCATGCTAGATCATGCTAAGGATGTCTTACATAGGTGTCGTTGCATAGTGGATATTTCATAGGCAGGCATTGACACAAGTATCTTCCAAGATGGGTCTGATGTGAGGCAGGTTCTACATGCCATTATGATGGAGGCACGATGGACATTGTTATACCAGAGACATTGTCGAAGGACATGGGGGTTGATGACCAAGGAGGTAGACGAGGCATATGAGGCAGAGTGGATAGAAGAGAGGTAGTCAAACAAACATAGTAAAGTCTTAGTATGTAGTAGTAGTATTATGGTCTATATTTTAGTTTGACGGTCTTCTTACTGTATTGACCTTGATTGTATGACATTTTTGACATTTATTGGTATTTTATTTATGTATGATATTTTTAGACCACCTTAAATTATGTACGTCTATTTTTTATTTTCGATTGTATTGTATGGTTTGATTCTTCATCTGGATACAGATAAACAAAATATAACATACAAGACTAAGTTCTTAGATGTTACAAAGATGAATCTCTAAAAAGATGATTCTTCGGGCCAATTCATGTGTATAATGGCTTCTGAGTAGGATGCATAATATGTTTTAATTTGTTATAGAGATGCATCTCTAGGATATTTCAATGTTCGTTAAGAATTTGGTGTGTCCGAAGATACATCTGTAGAATCTAAGAGAATTTAATTAATTTTGCATGCTGGCTAAGAATTATATAGGGTGCATTAAGAAATTCTCTATTTTTATCAAATTAGTCTTACGCTTAACCATTTGGGCTAAATGTTCTCTTTCTAGTCCAAATTGGTTTTCCAAAACACACCCTATATGCTTATTATATATATATATATATATATATATATATATATATATATATATATATATATATATATATATATATATATATATATATATATATATATATATATATATATATGTATGTATGTATGTATGTATGTATGTATGTATGTATGTATGTATGTATGTATGTATTGAGCTATTTATTATTTGGTACCTATTGTATTGTCTCCATTCTTTTGGTGAAGCCTCTTTGGCAATTGCTTTTGAGAAAAAAATATAACAACGATGGAAGGTATGCTATTTATTTTTTACTTTTTATCTATTTATATATTTTCATAAATTCCTATTTAATTATATTTATTTATTGGTAAAAGATTCAAAAACGTACCACTATTATAAATAATATATTTTATGACAAAAAATACACCTCACCCAGTCAAAAATAGAGGTAAAAAGACAAAGCGCGTGATGTTTTATTTATTTCAAAAAATAAGTACCACATATTCTCTCGGTTTCAAATATAACCGAGGGGAAAAATAATTCAAGACATGCTTCAAATTCTACCGACATCACTGTATGTTTTTATTTATTTAAACGTTGTGCATTTGTGTTTATTTTTAAATTAATGATTTATTTCTTTGGTTATATTTAATAACCGAAGGATTAGTTATTATATTAAAATAATATCAATATTGTCAATCAAATAAAACATTGATAAATTTATTGTTTCCTCGGTTGACATCCTTGAGAAATTTATTCCTAAACACATTCGTCCTTTTTTCTTTCATGTTTTCTTTTAAGTGAAAGTATTTTACATGAGAACATTTGCTCAAGATAATGAAATCTCTCTGGGATGAAATGCAAGTACAGAAAAAAATTCTCATAGTTGGAACAAATATCTTATCATAAATTTGAAAATATATGTTGTTCTCCAAGAATCAATTGTCAAAATTTTGATTTGTTTAAATAATTTATTTGAATATTCTGTGTAAACAATGTAATTACAAAAAAAAAAAATTCCCTCAGTTTTTAATAGAAACTAAGAGGTATGTGACGCTTGGGGTAGAACATATTTTATTGTATTTTTAATCTAAAAAAACATATTTTACCTCGATTTTGAGTTATAACTGAGATAAAATATAAGCGTGTTTATTTAGTTTTTTTCACTATCCTTACTTAAATCTTTGTCATTCATTTAATAAGTATCAACGCTTAAGACACTACCATTAGTGATCCTCGTGAAACCAAAGACCGTCATTATAAAAGCATTATGAATATTAAAAATTGATAATGAAACATTTGACATGAAAATTTTTTAACTTAAATTATTTGGGATCAAGGATTGTGTTCTTAAATAATCATATAACGAAATATATATATCTTTTTTATCTAACTTTGTTTTGGTTTATATCGGGCATTTGATTTTCCTTAAGATCAATGAAACGAGGATCACCAGCATTTGCTCTTCTCCAAGATATCAAATATTTTTTTCATAAACAACGATGATGATGAATCAAATTCAACATTTTTACTTTAAAATTTTGTGTAAACAATGTAATACTCTGTGTAAATAATGTAGTAATTATAAATAAATAAGAAATTATTAATATTATGTGTAAAGAATGTAATGAGTGTTTAAAAAAAAGAATATATGTTTTCCCTCGGTTTTGTTATTAAACCGAGAGGTATATGGTATTAGTTTGGAGAATACAAAAAAAACTATTTTTGGGGAACAGACCCATGACCATTTCAACTAACCCCCCTCGATTATTCTTAAACTGAAGGGGTAAGTGGTAGGTTTTCATAATGCCCATTGTTTATGAGACCATTTCAACCAACCCCCTCACCTCTTTAACCAATGTTAAATCAACTTCGGGTCTGAGGTTAGATGTATTTTTTATTATAGTATATTTCAAGTAGTTTATGAGACAAGCTGGAAATCAAAGTATGTGGGTGCTAGTATATGGTGAGTGGATGTGTACCTTAATTTTTTTGAAAACAATTATTCTATTGATATTATTGTTTATGCTTTTATGTAATGAAGGAAGGTCTGAGCATCGACTCATTAAAGATATGGTAGCATATGCACTCTTGAGTGTGAAGAAGGTTATGTAAGGTTTTGTAACTCTGCAATCAGTCGCGGCGCGTAAAATACCTGAGCAAACAAATGCTCGAATTAACAATGAAGCCATCACCAAAATTTATTTTTTTTCAAAAGGAAAACGTCGATAAAACCCTAGAAAAACAAAAATATAACACTTGCTACCAAATACAGGTTCGAAAGTCGATTGTGCGCAGGAAAGGTATTAGCACCCCACACATCTGTTGTACTAAAACAGAACCATTTACTTAGATTTGCGGATAAGAGTGTTAGCTTACGCTATTTTATTTCTTCTAATCATTGCGGGATATTTGCTAAAGGAATGAAAGGGAGAAATTAAGGTTTTTTATTATGGTGTTTGACAAGACCTCGGATCTCGCTCATACGTATCCCCAAGTGCAATGGGGAACTTAACGATAAGTAGTTCTTTGAAGAAAATGTTTTATTGGTTGATTGATTTTAGTGAATATGGTTTAGGTTGCATTCAGGCGGTTAAATGCTGCTTTCTTGTCGCGCATGGGATAACTGAAGGTTTTGCTTATTTTTCGTGTCGAAGTGGATAACATATCATTCGTTTGTTAAAAATTTTGTCTTTGCGCTTTGGAAAAATGTAGATTTGATAAGTAGAAGTTATTTTTTAGGTGGATGATGAGTGTTTGAAAGGAAAGCTATACGACTTGTATTCAAATACTCAAGAATTACAGGGATATACATCCAATAGATTATTTTTGATCCAATTTTTATTATGAAAAATACTTGATATGAACTTAGTCAAAATCTCTCCAAGATAACAAGTACTTGAAAGGAAAGCTATACGGCTCGTATCCAAGTATTCAGGGATCAAAGGAATATACATCCAATAGATCCTTTTTCATCCATGAAGGAACGATTTAAATTCGATTGTGTTGTTATTTTTTAGAGGATGACAAGCGTTTGAAAAGCAAGCTATACGTCTTGTATCCAATCAATCGGGGATCATAGAAATTGATCTGACCTGATCAGGAGGGGATCACGGGCTGGCCACACGCTGTTGGACTGCTACCTGTTCACCGGTGATGAGGAGGAGAAATGGGGTGTACCTGCAAGACACTTCGATGCCAAAGTAAGAATTTGGGCAGAGTGAGAGTAAAGTACAGAAGGTGGGTAAGAAGTGAATTACCTGACCCTCTTGAGGAAGAGGGTATTTATAGAGAGACCCCATTGCTGGGCCAACGGTCACTTGCGTTGGGCTGGATTGCCAGGCCCAACCCAGGTGACTGCTAGGGCTTACATGACGTAGTGGAGACCAGGACGTGGTCTTCGCCCTAGTCCAACTGTCCCGAGATCTCCGGAAAGTGGGTTTAACCTGCTCTTTCGAAGGTGGGCAGTTGGGGGGATGACGTGTCCCCGCGGAGGGGAGCACATGGAGAACGCGCACCGGGCACGTTGTTCTTCCCACGGAGGGGAGCTCGCGAGGTTCCCCGGAGGGGCGTTGTTCTCCCCGCGGAGGGGAGCACGCGAGGACGTGGAAGAGCCATGGGGTCTTGCTCGATGGCACGGGGAATGTCGCCCGCGGAGGGCGTTCTGTTCGGCCAAGGGGGGCGCCGAGGACGCTTCGAGGCGTGCCGTCCCGCTTGGCGGGGAGCGTATCCTGCCCGTCCGATGGGGGGGGTGTGTGCCTGGTCAAGCTATTCCACTTATTGGGCCTCGTGCGTTATTGGGCTGGACCGCGAGGCTGGGTCCAGACCAGAACAAAAATATACATCCAATAGATCCTTTTTCATCTAATTTAATATTTAAAGAGTTGAGCTAAATCATAAAATATAGTTTGAATTTTTATTAAAAAAACGTAGTTTGGTTTTAATAAAAACAGAACATTGATTTTATTCACTTATTTTGATAGAGTTAATTAGTTAGTTTAATAAAACAAATATTAATATAATGATCAAAATAAAAAATTACTAAAATAAAATGAAATTTAAAAAATAAACAAGCAAAAGGGTGCAAATATGCAATGAGGTCTAAAAAAAAAAGCACGTAGGCTTAAGTAATTATGTCCAAAAGGCATAAAAAGGCATGGCTATGAAATATAATGGGGGCATGGCTTAGTAATTATGTCCAAACCCAAGATTGGAGGCCCGGAAGCCAGTAAAAAAAGAAAAAGGTTTGGGATAGGCATGGCTTTCTAATGAAGATCAGACTACCTTGATCAAAAGCAGGATAAAATAATAGGGAGTGCTATAGATCAAAGGATCTAGATCGAAGAGACAAGATTGCATTTTTAACATAGGGACTCCTATATATGAGTATCCCTTAGATTGATCAGGGGCCTGATTTGACCACGTGGCCATTAGAGAGAGAAGTGGAAAGATAAATTACAGGAGATCCAACAGGTCTTTTCATTTTGGAACAAAATTTATCTCTCTTCTCTTCCAATCTCTCTTTTCGCATTCATTATGTTCTTCATACATTTGTTACGTTCTTGATGAAAGCTATGAATTTTCCAAAAACTAACAAAAAAAACCACATGAAATTAAATCTCGAACCCTTATTCTAACCCAATCAAACACAAATCCAAATACACATAACCAAACCGAAATCAAATCATCCAAAACAACAAAGATTACCAAATTGATTCAATTTGAATAAGTTAGGTGGGATTAGAGTGAAATTTCATGAGGATAATGCAAATAAAGAACACAAGAGCATGAACCGGATAATTAAATGCAAGAAAAAAGAAGAAATTTACCAATTCGGAGTTTTGGATTTTTCCAGAACCCGATCAACTTTCTAAAGGGTATGAAGATTTCGGCCAGTTAGTTCGAATTTTCCAGTGACTTTGCCAAATTTCTGGCGAAGTCCAAATCGCAAGGTAAACAGACTTTTTTTGTTCTTTTTCACTTATTTATGCTTTTTTCTTTCTACTTCTACTACTTATTCTTCTTAAATTAACCGAAACTGTGATGGATTTATGGCTTCTCTATATGTGATTTGGAGGTGTAACTCAAATCAAATGTATGAATAAAGGGGCGGTGAATTGAATCAAAGATGAAGGTGATGCTCAAAGGTGGAAGGGTGATGCTCAAAGGTGGAAAGGTGGTGCTCGGAGCTTACTCGGACTTCTTTAATATGAAGATTTTCTACAGAGCTTAGCTGAAGGTTTAATCAAGGTTTTGGCGCTTTGAGTTAGTATTTTTGTCTTTCTTCACTCTCTATTTCTATATACTTATAGGATAGGATTAAGGTAGAAAGTGCATGAAAATTTAGAGTGTGTAAGGTAGTTAAGTTTTGAAGAAAATTGAGTGAATGTTTTAGTTAGGTTTGTTGCAATCCGCGTAAGAGATTGAGGGGTGAGGGAAATGTGATTAGAGAATGGTGGGGATTACTGTAGGTAGTGACCCGTGTGATTGTATATGGTGATGAGTGTTTGAAATTTTGCACAAGTTAGTTAGAGTTTGGTTTCACTAGTGCAGAAAGGGTATTTACACCTATATATATATATATATATATATATATATATATATATATATATATATATATATATATATATATATATATATATATATATATATATATATATATATATATATATATATATATATATATATATATATATATATATATATATTCCACTTTACATCCTATTTTATAGAAAATGGGTGAAATTGGGTAAATAATTGCATTTTAATCAAACGAATTTACACCAAATTTGATGAAAAAGTCGGATGTAAAATGAGCACTGTTTAATATAGAGGTTGGAAAATTTACACCCTATTTTCTTTAAATAGGATGTAAAAACACGGTGTATTACAACCATTTTTACTGTTGATGTTAGCATGTAAACACACGATTTTACCATTGATGTTGACATTTTACGCCCGATTTTACCATTGATGTTGGCATTTTTAAACCCTATTTTCTTTAAATAGAATGTTTATTTTAGTTTCATAATTATATTATATTTAATTAAATTTAAAACCTATTTCATTTTATCAAATATTTGGTATACCACTAAACATTCAATAAACAAAAAGAACAACCAAAACAATCATCCTAACTGATCTTACCCCATCAGAAAGGGATTAGTAGTCTGCCACACGTCGTGAGTTTCTGCCTTCACTGGAGTTGTGGAGGAGAAAAAGGGATGTACCTACAAGATGTTCCGATGCTTAAGTAAGTACCGGAACTAGAAACAACAAGTACAAAGAGAAGGTGTGATGAATAAAATACATGACCCTCTAGTGAAAGAGGGTATTTATAATGTGCCCCCAGTGCAGGGCAACGGTTGCCGTGGATTGGGTCGGATTGCCAAGCCCAACACAAGTAACTGTCAGGGATTACGTGGCGTAATCAAGACCAGCACGTGGTCTCCGCCCTGGATCAACTGCCCCGTGATCTTTTAAAGGTGGGCTGACCATCTCTTTCAAAAATGGGTAGTTGTCTAATGATGTGTCCCCGCGTGGAGGACATATGGAGAACGTGGGGGAAACGCGTGGGCTTCCCTGTCAAGAGAGTCTTCTGCTCGACAGACAAGCTTCATTGAGGCTTGTGCTTGACAGAGGAAATTGGGCCTTGTTGGGCCTTATCAGCATATCCTTGGGTTGGGCCATCCCGGCTGAAGGGCAGGTCCAGGCCCAGTCTATAACACTAACACCATTGTATATATAAGTCTTATAAAATCAAATCATCTAATAGCATAAAACAACCATCCTAACATCATTATATATAAGTCTTACCAAATCATATTATCTAATAGCCCGTCGCTTTGGTTTTGGAAATATTTATATATCTTCTTGATCCTCATGCTCTACAGTCGTTTGTATTTGCTCTTCAACCTTTTAGCCAAAAGTTGTCGCACATGGTCAATCGTCTCTTTTTCATATGACGAAGTGTCTGTGAATATCTACAAGTTTATAGATAATAAGTTAAACATCTACATATTAAAACAATAATTTACATTTGTTTCATTAAATACATGAAATACGAAAATATTTTAACTTACCCTACCTCTTTGAATCTTTCAACAATAGAAGCATAAATGATGTCAAACATAATCTTCATGACATATTATCCACATGTCCATCTGTTATCTTGACGATGTGCCTACACAATATCTTTTTTGCGTCATACGCACAGTTCAACAACATGTTTTCATCAGGAAGAATTTACTTCAACAACTCTAATATCGATCCAACTATTAATAGCTTTCAAACTGAATAATCTCAGCATAATCGACAATTATGTGGAGTTTTTACAGCTTGGATACAAAGGAACTTCGTTGTTATTGCAAAGAGTATCATGTATGTGTGCTCGTTGAAAAGACTCTTGTGAAATATCTGATCGCGACTTTCTATGTCTAATACAACTTAACTGCAAGTGCACAGTCTATCGCGTAGTAATAAAAGATATCGATCCCACAAGGACTCGTAATCAAACTAGTGTTCTCGGGAGTTACTATGTTTAGCTAGGTAGATAATGTTTAAGGGAATAATTGTTATTACTAAAGGGAACTAAAAGCGTTACTTAAATTATAATTACGCGAATCGATATGCAATAATTATGTTCTTCGGGGATTTGACAAGTTACCGATATATAAAATATTTTCAGAATTTATTTAAGAAGAAAAATAGTGATCTAAAGACCTTCGTCTCACGATGGTTGTTGACGCTAGTCGCAACTCTAAGGCGGAACGTATGCTGTCGCTATCCCGTTCGGGGTTAAAATCGCTCTTTGGAAATCTCTAAGTTCTAATCTATTTTAAAGTGCTTTCGCTGTTATTAAAACAAATGCCTAGTGTTTACTATCTGGTCCTAGCCGCAGTTGTCGCTTGTTGGTTCATACCTTAATTAATTTCCCACTGTCGTGGCAAAACTACTTTTAAATAAGTTCTCGCTGTCGCGACGAACGTTTATTCAGGAAATAAGTTTAAACACTCAGGCCATAAACAACTTTTGAAAAAAAAAAGTTTTAACCGGTTATTATCAAATCCCGTCTGAATTATTATTATATACCGATTACTCTGGTTTAGCTAGACATGGATTTGGAATAAGTAAAGCGTAAATAAAAGCAGAAATTTAGAACATTCATACTGCTCGGAGTTAAAGTTACAATTAGCGAAATAATAAAAACCTGTAACGTATCCAATTTGGCTTTTGGCCAAATCCCAACGATGTCGGCAGGATTGTGTCTTCAAACCAATAGAGCGCACAAATGAATATTGCAGAAATGGAATACAGGAAAAAGGAAAAAAAAACAAAAAGACAAGACTGAAACTAAATTTGCTCTGGAAAATAATTTGGGCAGCACTTCGTTATCTCGATGCGACTCCCTTTCTCAGATCCCCTCCTTCCCCTTTTATAGAGGTGAAATGCTAACGGTTATAATTTGCAGAAGGTGGACTTGGAGTCAGAAAAATTAGGGAGTAGTGGTCCATTATTTGGGACTTGGAACTGGTTTTTGCACGTTAAATGAAGCTTTGCATTTTTGCCTGCATGACGGTCGTCATGGTGTGTGACGGTCGTCACCCGTGTGACGGTCGTCATGGATGTGTGACGGTCATCACAGCAGCAAAATGCGCATCTGTTGTTTTTCATGTTGTTTTCATCTGGTTTTCGTCCATATTTCATCTATAATTGCTTCTTTTCTTCATATTGCTTTGTTTGGACATGATCTTCAAATACCTGCAAAATATCAGACAAATAACATGGAAAAAACCCGAAATTGGATTGAAACCAGTCAAATATTAGTTGAATTATACGTCAATATAGATATACGATTTCGCGTTATCAAACTCCCCTAAGCTTGAATCTTTGCTTGTCCTCAAGTAAAAACAGGAAGAATAAAAGTCGGCAAGCACGAGGCAGCTTCCTCGTTCAGAAAGTTGGGAAAAACCGGGATTCTAAATAGGAACAAAACGAGTACGGTGACGGCACTGGACTATAAGTCTTCGGAGGTCTCCTTTTTATGCAAATCGGTCCCAATCACGCTACTGCAGCTTGGTATCAAGGTTCTCGCGTCAAGTTTACCCTGTTTGTTCTAGCGCAATCACATTAAACCCGTTATCCATACACTTTCATGGCAAGTCAACCTGTTAGTGAATATGATCTCATTGCTGTTTTGATCTTTTCATTGCTCATAAGCTTATACTATTGATTTTTTCAATGAGTTTTTGTACCGTTAGGCTAAATGCTCGGGTGAGGAGCACCTAACTTAGAGGGAACATGTCTCTATACTTGGGCTATATGGCTTTCTTTTCATGATTTTTCATCTTTTTAGAGATCATACACTTATTTGCATTGGTCGCTCGCTTAGAAGTGTTTAGGATGGTGCTGACTGCTTGTATAAACTACTTGGGGATGAGTTTGCGTAGAAACTTGAAACTTTGGTACACGTAGGTAGTGAAACCGACTCGCATAAACCGGAGGTCTAAGGTGTCAGGACGGTACTGGTTTTGTTAGAATTTTTGTCTCGGAGTTTCAAAACTTGGTTTGAACTTTGGCGCATTCTCGTGATGCTTTTGAGGAACGACTGAAAAAATTTTGTTTATGTCGAATAAAGTGGGGAAATTTGTGTAACGGAAGAAGATATATAAAAGAGCTTTTATTTGCTAAAATGGGAAAATGTTTGAATTGAAATTACTGAATTGAAAGTACAAGGGAACGGGAAATAAACGCTCCGCTCCCACACTATCTCAATCAGTGTCCCCACTGATTTGAAAGAATGCGAGAGGGAAATATAAGGGAAATGAAAATACAGGAAACGAAAAATATAGTAAACAAATAAAGAAAGAAAGAACTAATCACGGCCTCTGCCTCGGTCACGTCCTCTGTCTCGTCCTCTACCTCTGGCTTGGTCGACTCGGGCCTCAAAGTTCAGCGCTCCGGTGTGATAGACATAATCTCGGAGTCCTTCGAATTGCAAGGTAAGATTTGCCAAGTTCTCAGTGATGGTTTCCTGGCCAGTTTGGAGCTGTTGCATCGTGGTCCTATGCCAAGCTTCGAATTGCTCTGCTCGCTGATTTTGTTGCTGCATCATGGCGAGTATCTGTGCTTGCTGGTCGAGGGATCGGCGAAGGTCTTCTTTAGAGTAGTCGGGCTCTGGACGTTGGCGGCGGCGACGGTAGGATGTGCCTTCAGAAGGAAGTGGTTGCGATGCCTCAGGTTGCTCAGTTCTGTCCAACTCATCTTGCATTTCGTCAACAGAACCTTGGGTGTTGGTTTGAGTTGGGGCAGCGGTAGCAGCAGGGCCATTGAGGTCAAAAAGCCAGTTGGCACGATCCTGTGGGTGCATCCGGGTACGTGACGGCATGATGATACTTCTGATGGTTTTGCCACGCACGACCGGATGGTGCTTTCCATCGGCCCTAGAGCGGATGAGGTGAGAAGCTCTGCAATGGTCGGTGTCGAGAAATACCGAAGGAATTGTATGGAGATTCTGGAGTTGGTTACCGAGGTTCAGCCCTAGTGCAATGGAGGTAACAATCCCGCCAAAGTAAAATGGCTTAGAGCCACGGTTGCAGTTGGCCTGAATGTGGGCCAGGAGGAACGGAGCGGCGTTGATGGGCTCGGAATTGAACACGCAGCGGAGAAAGAAAAGTTCTTTGGAGTTCACCTTGTGGTTGCTATCCCTTGCGAAGATGGTATTGCTCAGTGCTCGGTGGAAATACCGGATGGTTGGGTTGTGGATGTGTGTTGCATGCAGAGAATCCCAGCCGTCGGCATTGATTCCGGTCAGTTGGTACCAAAGCGCAAAGGCTTCATGTTGAAATTGTTCGGTAATGCGGCGGTGAGCATCTTCGCCGCGAGGGAAATGTAGGATGTCGGCAATCTGATTTTGATTCAATTGGTAGTTCGTGCCGAACATACGGAAGCAGGCGGCGCCGGAATGTTGGCTGAGGTCGCCGCTGGAGGTGAAGTAACTGAATGAACTGAGGAACTCAAGGGTGAGTTGTTCGTAAGTGGGCTGCGGATTTGTGCACAGATGCCAAATGCCGGCTCTCTGGAGCATCCAAGTGACGCCGTCAAGGAGGCCGAGCTCCGTGAGAGATGGTATGTGCGGATAGTGGGTCGGCTGTAGCGATTGTTGATGGAAGGCGACATAGTTTGCTCTCTGTTTCTCGCCGGAGTCGCCGTCGCTGAACATGATATTGCTAAGGTCAGGAGTTTCATTGTTTCTTGCCATGGTTGGATGATGCTGATGAAATGGGGATGAAGTTGTTTCTGTGGAATGAGAAATGTCACAAAAGTATATTATGAAGATGAAATGGGAGTTGGGATTATATGTAGTAAGGAGGGAAAACGAAATTTTGAAGTGGGGTTTGAGTGTGTGGTGATTGGAAGTTGATAAGATGGGAGTGGGGGAGGAAACGTAACCTCTGTTATAGCAGATATCAGGTTTTGGACTCGTGAGGTCGTCACACATCTGTGACGGTCTTCACCCGTGTGACGGGCGTCATGCTTCTGTGACGGTCGTCACACCAGCAAATTTTGCAGAACGCAGAATTTTGTTACAGGGGTGCTTTTATCATGGTTTTAAGGCTTGTAAATGATATCGCAATGTAATAAATCAGCCAAGGAGCATATGATAACATAAAAACAGAATAAAGGAATAATGAATAAAATTGAAATAACATTTAATTAAAATGATTGTTTTTAATGTAATACATAAGTGAAATGAAACAATGCGAAAATCAAAATAATTGAAAACGTACGGAAAAACAGGAAAAAAAAAACTAAACTAAAGTTAAAATCTCAGTCCTTTTGTGCCTTCAATTCGTCAAACTTCCGGGCGTAGTAATCGAGCTGGTCACAAACTAAGTCCATGAAAACTGCTAGTTCGCTGTGTATGCTTGTTATTTCTTCTCTTACAGTGGTCAGAGCTGCGTCGACGTTGTCTAATCGGTACAGAACAATATCCATTTTGTCAGTGTTTTCTTCAGGAATGGGCTTAGGGTAGGTGTTGTAATGTGGAGGGGTCTCAGGGTCTACCTCAGCTTCTGATACAACATCCTCATAGTACATATAATCATGTGCTTTAGAGATGTGATCACTGTCGTACATGTAATTCTGTGGTGTTGATTGAGGTGAAGGAGGTCCCATAGGCTCATCCAATTCATAAACCCAATTGTCCGTGTTATGGATACTAGTCATCTGATGATTTGGCAATGTGAATAGCTGGACAGGTTTGTCATTGATAAGGTACTCGTAAGGTCCAGGTCCCATGGTTCTTAAAATGCGCCTATTAAAGCAAAATTGGATATTCATGGGTCGGACGGTGCCAAAACTAGTGCTTGCATTTAGGTGGAATCTAAGGCCAAGCTCGTGGGCAATCATTGTCACGAGGCCTCCTATTAGAATAGGTGATTGTGGTTCCTGAGTGAGGCGTAGAAAGGATCTCATCATAAAAGTCACGACATTCACTAGACGACCCTGAGAAGCACAGAACAAGATAAATAACTCTTCTTTAGATACTGTAGTAATGTTTTCTTCTTTTCCGAAAAGGGTGTGAGCTAGGATCTTATGAAAGTATCTGAAAGCTGGGTTATGAATCTCATTATTATACATGCCATTTGGGTCAGGGTAATAGTCGCCTGTGATTTTACCCCAGAACTGGTTTAGTTCAAAATCCAGATCGCCATCTTCGGCACTGATGAACACATGTGGTCCGCTAGGAAATCCTAGGAGGTTAGCTAATGACATCCGGCTATGGGTTTGGTCCATTCCAAACATCCTAAAGGTGATCAGCTCTGTGTTTGATCCAAAACCATAGTTGGGTAAGTACCTGAAGGAACTAAGGAATTCGTAGGTGAGGTCCTTATATGTAGCAAAACGGGTTTTCAAGGAGGTGTTCTCCCAGCCTAATTGATTAAACAGGAATTGAATGCTATCACCTAGCTTCTCCATGGTAGACTTATCATAATACAGTGTTAAGGTTATGTCCCTCTCAGTTAATGCTTCAAATTTTGCCTTTTGAGCTAATCCTCGAAAATGAACCTTTGAGAAATCGTACGCGGCCATACTCGCAGGGTAGTCGGAGAAAAATAGGAGGAAGGTTTGAAGGCGTTTAAAATCCTGAAAAGTTTAAAACAGAAATTTTAAGTCAGAATTTTTAGAAACAAAAGGTGGTAGAAATAAAAACAAAGTTTAAAAAAAAGAGAAAATAATGAAAATAAAAATAAAAATAGTAGCAATTTAAGTTTAGAATTTTGTTAAAATTTCAAAGTAAGATTTCAAATAAAAATGAGAATGAAATACAATAAAGAGGGAAATACGGGAAAATTGGGTTGCCTCCCATTAAGCGCTGTTTTTAACGTCAAAAGCCTGACGATAGCTTGGTGACAAGCTATTCGGGTGTTTGAGCAAGAAGCTCGAGCAATGTTATACTGCTGACTTGAGGGTTGTTTTCGTTCTTATTATAATGTTTTAGACGTTGCCCGTTTACGATAAACGGTGCATTCGTCTTATCAGTAATTTCAATGGCTCCACTTTGAAGTACTTTAGTCACTTCAAAAGGTCCAGACCACCTAGATTTTAGTTTACCTGGGAAGAGTTTCAATCTTGAATTAAATAGAAGTACGATGTCTCCCACACTGAATTGTTTCCGGACTGAACGTTTATCATGCCATTTTTTAGTTCGTTCTTTGTAGATACGGGCATTTTCGTAAGCGTCCAATCGAAGTTCTTCTAATTCGTGTAAGTTCAAGATTCGTTTCTCTCCTGCCTCAGTGTAGTTGAAATTAAGTGTCTTAATGGCCCAGAAGGCTTTATGCTCTAATTCTACAGGGAGATGACAGGATTTACCGTAAACTAATTTGAAGGGTGTAGTACCTATTGGTGTCTTAAAAGCGGTCCTATAAGCCCATAAAGCTTCATTTAGCTTTGATGACCAATCTTTCCTTGAGGTAGCGACAATCTTTTCCAATATTTGTTTTATTTCCCTGTTCGAGACCTCTACTTGTCCGCTAGTTTGCGGATGATAAGGTGTAGCTACTTGGTGTCAGACTCCATATTTAGAAAGAAGTTTGTCAAAAATTCGCGATATGAAATGTGATCCACCGTCACTAATGACGAGTCTGGGTACACCGAATCTAGGAAAGATTGTGTTTTTGAAGAGTTTGATTACTACTCGTGCGTCATTTGTTGGAGCGGCAATGGCTTCTATCCATTTAGACACATAGTCTACAGCGATGAGTATGTAGTTATTACCAAAAGAAGACGGGAAGGGTCCCATGAAATCGATTCCCCATACGTCAAAGATTTCTACCTCTAAGATTCCTTTCTGGGGCATTTCATCGCGTCGTGAGATGTTTCCAGTTCGTTGGCATCAATAACATTTTAGCACAGCGATGTGAACGTCTTTCCAGAGGTTAGGCCAGAATAGGCCGGCTTGGAGAATCTTAGCGCACGTCTTGGATGTACTGGCATGACCACCGTATGGTGCTGAATGGCATTGGGAAATGATATTTTCTATTTCTTCCTCTGGGACACAGTGACGGTATATGTTGTCGGCCCCTCTCTTGAAGAGTAGAGGTTCGTCCCAATAATAGTGTTTCAGATCGTGGAAGAATTTCTTCTTTTGCTGATAAGTGAGATCCGGTGGAAGCACGCCTGCAGCTAGGTAATTAACGATGTCGGCATACCAAGGTAATGTAACTTGGGCATAGACGGCTTCCACGGCTTTTTCGAGTTCTGGATCTTCCGAGGTTAAGTTAGGCAGGTCACTTTCTAATTTGGCTATCAGATGTTCGTATGGAAAATCGTCATTTATCGGTACTGGTTCATGTTTAATGCCTTCTATTCGGGATAAGTGATCTGCAACAACGTTCTCGGTTCCTTTCTTATCTTTGATTTCTAAGTCAAACTCTTGTAATAATAGGATCCATCTCAATAGTTTTGGTTTGGCATCCTTTTTGCTTATTAGGTACCTAATGGCAGCGTGGTCTGTGTATATGATAATTTTTGCTCCTACTAAGTTAGAACGGAATTTGTCAAGCGCAAATATAACTGCTAGAAGTTCCTTTTCTGTTGTAGCGTAGTTCATTTGGGCAGGATCTAAGGTTCTACTGGCATAGTAGATGGCATGGAGCTTCTTGTCCTTCCTTTGTCCTAAAACTGCGCCTACAGCATAATCATTCGCATCGCACATGATTTTGAACGGTAGTCGCCAATCGGGTGGTTGCATAATTGGTGCGGTGATAAGGGATGATTTTAATGTTTCAAATGCTTTTAGACAGGCGTCGTCAAAGACGAACTCAACATCTTTCATCAACAGGTCGGTCAAAGGTTTTGTGATTTTTGAAAAATCTTTTATAAATCTGCGGTAGAAACCGGCATGTCCTAGAAAACTCCGTATTTCTCGTACGGATTTTGGAGGTTGGATGTCTTTTATAATTTCTATTTTAGCTTTGTCGACCTCAATCCCTTTATTTGATATGACATGTCCTAGAACTATTCCTTGTCGGACCATAAAATGACATTTTTCCTAATTTAGGACGAGGTTCACTTTTACACAACGTTCTAATACCATTTCTAAGTTTTGTAGGCATCCTTCGAAACTTTGTCCACATACTGAGAAATCGTCCATAAATACTTCCATGATGTCGTCTATGAAATCTGCGAAGATTGCCATCATGCATCTTTGGAAGGTTGCTGGAGCATTACAAAGTCCGAACGGCATTCGGCGGTAAGCAAAAGTACCATAAGGACATGTGAATGTAGTCTTTTCTTGGTCATCAGGATGAATGGGAATTTGGAAAAATCCTGAATAACCATCTAGATAGCAAAAATATGAATGTTTGGCTAATCTTTCTAACATTTGGTCTATGAAGGGTAAGGGGAAGTGATCTTTTTGTGTGGCTTTGTTAAGCTTTCTATAATCAATGCACATTCTGCTTTCAGTCACGACTCTTTTTGTTATTGATTCGCCTTTTTCGTTCTTAACTACTGTGACTCCTCCTTTCTTAGGTACGACATGAACTGGGCTGACCCATTCACTATCGGAGATTGGATAGATGATTCCTGCATCTAGCAATTTCTTTACTTCGTCTCTGACTACAGTGCTTAGGATGGGGTTCAGTCTCCTCTGATGCTCTCTAGAGGTTTTACAGTCTTCCTCTATTGTAATTCGATGCATACAGATCAAAGGGCTTATACCTTTTAGATCGCTTATGTTATAGCCTAACGCGGTGGGGTACTTCTTTAGGACTTCTAATAGCTTTACGGTTTCTAGTTGTCCTAAGTCGGCGTTGACTATCACTGGTCTTTTTAGTTCATCGTCTAGGAATTCATATCTAAGGTTTTTGGGTAGTGTTTTAAGTTCTAAAGATGGGTTCTTCGGACCTGGCATATGGTTTGGGGTTAGTGCTAAGCTTTCGCTTAGACTGTCGTCTTTATACGGTTTACGCCAATCATCGTCTTCATAAATATCGGGTATTTGAATCTTTATTATTTCTAAATACGTGGTCTCTTCATTTTCAAGTTCTCTTATGCATTCGTCGATTACATCTACTAAATAGCAGGTATCGTCTATGGCTGGTGCTTGTAAGAACTTGGTGAGAATGAACTCTATCTTTTCTTCTCCTACTTCGAATGTTAGCCTTCCTTTCTTCACGTCTATAATAGCTCCGGCTGTAGCTAGGAACGGTCTTCCTAGGATAATTGGGGTAACAGAGTCCTCTTTGATGTCCATGATTATGAAGTCGGTTGGGATGTAGAATTGTCCTATGTGTACTGGAACTTTTTCCAGTATTCCGACGGGATATTTGACTGATCGGTCAGCCAATTGTACGGACATTTTGGTTGGTCTTAGTTCTCCCATATTCATCTTTTTGCATATAGATAAAGGCATAACACTGATACTGGCTCCTAAATCGCATAGACCTTTGTCTATTACGAACTTTCCTATGACGCAGGGTATGGAGAAGCTACCTGGGTCTTTTAATTTAGGAGGCATGTGGTTTTGAATAATAGCACTACACTCTGCAGTAAGTGTAACTGTTTCGTTATCCTCTATTTTCCTTTTATTAGACAAAATTTATTTAAGAAATTTAGTGTATGACGGCATTTGAGTTATCGCTTCTGTAAAAGGAATAGTGATATTCAACTGTTTAAGGAGCTCTACAAAATTCTTAAATTGTCCTGAAGTTTTGGAGTTTATTAATCTTTGAGGATAAGGGATAGGTGGTTTATATGGCGCTGAAGGTGCTTGCGTTTTTTCACTTGCGGTGTCCTCCTTCTCGTTGTCTTCCTTCTTCTCTAACTCGGATTCCTTTTCTGCTTGTTCAGTTGGATTTTGTTGCATGGTTGAGTTTTCGGTTCTTGGATCGATCGGTTCATCCAATTCTTTTCCGCTTCTTAATATTACAGCATTTGCTTGCCCTTTTGGATTTTGTTCGGGTTGTTCAGGAAATGTGCCAACGGGTGCGGCAGCAGAGGCTTGTTGTTGAGCCACTTGTGATATCTGTGTTTCTAGCATTTTGTTGTGGGTGGCTAAAGCGTCTACTTTTCCGGTCAGCTGTTTAATTTTCTCGCTAGTGTGTATGTTTTGATTTAGGAATTCTTTGTTTGTTTGAGCTTGAGTAGCTACGAATTTTTCCATCATCAACTCGAGGTTTGATTTCCTAGGTGCAGTCTGGGCAGCAGCTGGTTTCTGATATCCTGGCGGAGCAGCAGGCATCTGCAATGCATTATCGCTTTTGTAAGAAAAGTTTGGATGGTTTCGCCAACCTGGGTTGTAAGTATTTGCGTAATGATTTCCTTGAGCATAATTTACTTGGTCTGGTGGGATTCCGGCCAACAATGGGCACTCGGGCGCATTATGAGTGGCGATTCCGCATAACTCGCAGTTTGGAGTTACGGCAGCGACGGTTGCAGTGGAGTTAGCGGCCAGACTGTCAATTTTCTGTGCTAGAGCATCTACTTTAGCGTTGAACTTTTCAAGGCTGCTGATCTCGTACATCCCACCTTTCGCTGCGGGTTTCTCTGCTGGAATGCGTTCACCTCCCCATTGGCAGTGGTTCTGAGACATGTTTTCGATTAGTTGATAGGCTTCGTCGTATGGCTTATCCATAAGTGCACCGCCCGCGGCGGCGTCTACCGTTAATCTGGTGTTGTATAAAAGCCCATTATAGAAAGTATGGATCGTCACCCAGTCTTCTAGACCGTGGCGAGGACATGTTCTCATCATATCTTTGAACCTTTCCCACGCTTCGTAGAGAGATTCAGTATCTTTTTGTCGAAATCCGTTGATTTGAGCTCTAAGCATAGCAGTTTTTCTTGGCGGAAAATATCTCGCTAAGAAGACGTTCTTCAATTGTTCCCACGTCGTAATGGAGTTGGATGGTAAGGATTGTAACCATGTCTACGCTCTATTTCTAAGAGAGAAAGGGAAAAGACGAAGTCTTATTGCGTCTGAAGTTACTCCATTTGCTTTCACTGTGTCTACGTATTGTACAAACTTCGTTAAATGTTCATTTGGATCCTCAATTGCATTTCCTGAGAATTGATTTTGTTGTACAGCTGACAACAATGACGGTTTCAGCTCAATATCGTTTCGAGTAATAGCTGGGGCAGCAATGCTACTTCTAGGCTCCATCTGAGAGGGTGTAGCGTATGCCTTCAGCGGTTTATTCTGAGGTCCTTCAGCCATCTTTGGTTCTTCTTCAGATTTGGGAATGTGAGTGAGAGGATCGGGAATGTTGTGTTTTTGTTGGTACTCAATGATGCGACTTCTTAAATGTAAGAAGCGCTCTAGTTCTGCGACTGAAGGTTTTAAGATATCGCCTTGTGGGCGATTACTTGGCATATAATCGACAGAACCAGTAAAGGGAAAATAAAAATAGTTAACCTAGTCTATACGGCGTAACAGAAGGTTACACTATTGACTAAACGGGTCCCCGACAACGGCGCCAAAAACTTGATCGCGACTTTCTATGTCTAATACAACTTAACTGCAAGTGCACAGTCTATCGTGTAGTAATAAAAGATATCGATCCCACAAGGACTCGTAATCAAACTAGTGTTCTCGGGAGTTACTATGTTTAGCTAGGTAGATAATGTTTAAGGGAATAATTGCTATTACTAAAGGGAACTAAAAGCGTTACTTAAATTATAATTACGCGAATCGATATGCAATAATTATGTTCTTCGGGGATTTGACAAGTTACCGGTATATAAAATATTTTCAGAATTTATTTAAGAAGAAAAATAGTGATCTAAAGACCTTCGTCTCACGATGGTTGTTGACGCTAGTCGCAACTCTAAGGCGGAACGTATGCTGTCGCTATCCCGTTCGGGGTTAAAATCGCTCTTTGGAAATCTCTAAGTTCTAATCTATTTTAAAGTGCTTTCGCTGTTATTAAAACAAATGCCTAGTGTTTACTATCTGGTCCTAGCCGCAGCTGTCGCTTGTTGGTTCGTACCTTAATTAATTTCCCACTGTCGTGGCAAAATTACTTTTAAATAAGTTCTCGCTGTCGCGACGAATGTTTATTCAGGAAATAAAGTTAAACACTCAGGCCATAAACAACTTTTGAAAAAGAAAGGTTTTAACCGGTTATTATCAAATCCTGTCTGAATTATTATTACATACCGATTACTCTGGTTTAGCTAGACATGGATTTGGAATAAGTAAAGCATAAATAAAAACAGAAATTTAGAAAATTCATACTGCTGGGAATTAAAGTTACAATTAACGAAATAATAAAAACCTGTAACGTATCCAATTGGATTTTGGCCAAATCCCAACGATGTCGGCAGGATTGTGTCTTCAAACCAATAGAGCGCACAAATGAATATTGCAAAAATGGAATACAGGAAAAAGGAAAAGAAAACAAAAAGACAAGACTGAAACTAAATTTTCTCTGGAAAATAATTTGGGCAGCACTTCGTTATCTCGATGCGACTCCCTTTCTCAGCTCCCCTTCTTCCCCTTTTATAGAGGTGAAATGCTAACGGTTATAATTTGATGAAGGTGGACTTGGAGTCAGAAAAATTAGGGAGTAGTGGTCCTTTATTTGGGACTTGGAACTGGTTTTTGCACGTTAAATGAAGCTTTGCATTTTTGCCTGCATGACGGTCGTCATGGTGTGTGACGGTCGTCACCCGTGTGACGGTCGTCATGGATGTGTGACGGTCGTCACAGCAGCAAAATGCGCATCTGCTGTTTTTCATGTTGTTTTCATCTGGTTTTCGTCCATATTTCATCTGTAATTGCTTCTTTTCTTCATATTGCTTTGTTTGGACATGAGCTTCAAGTACCTGCAAAATATCAGACAAATAACATGGAAAAAACCCGAAATCGGATTGAAACCAGTAAAATATTAGTTGAATTATACGTCAATATATATATACGATTTCGCGTTATCAATTTCGTGAATCATTTCTTCTAGACGATCACCCATCTCTATATCATACTTTTCTCTTACGGAGGCCCTTGGCGCATCAGACAATTCGCCATGCCATATCCACTTCGTATAATTTTGACAAATCCCATCAACTATTAGATGATCCTATATGATGTTAGCATCTAAAGGTGCAATATTTACACACTTGGCGAATTACCCATTACAATTTATGGAAATAACTTAACTGAACCAAATTGTACCATTACAATATTCTTTAAAATCGAATTACCCATTACAATTTTTCTAGTATGATCCATGTATTTCATAGAAACACAATATGCATGCACATTCATAGAGGTAACACTTAGAAACACATCATACATTCACATAAATATTTTATATATTATATATTAGTATGTTGTAATATACACCACACAAAATAACACAACTCAAGTCACAAACCAAATTTGATAAATTGTAATCAACTGCATATCCAAAACAAGTAATAACAACAACATGTCACACAAAAATGCATATATAACAAGCAGATCAGCTAGAAACAATATTCAATCGGAAGATGGTTGAAAGGAATGTACCTGTGTTTTGTGTTATCATATTGTTTGTGGTCTTTATTATATTTGTGGTGTTTTTATATGTCTTATGGTGTTACAAAATGTTTTAGATATGTTATGTTAGTCATATGTTTGGTGGTGTTTTTTATATTTTTAATTAAAACTTTGCAGCTCTTTGAAACATGTGTTTGTAACTTGTATAATACATTATCCTTTTTCATGAATTCCACGTCCACCTAAAGTTAGATTATGTTTGTGTTTTGGTTGAGTTAGGATTCCTAAAAAGTGTTCTCTTATGAGATAGATTTAAGGTTTACATGATTTTCAATAGTAATGTGGTCTAATTAGCTACACATTCATATCGATAACATTGGGCTGTTCATGGTTCAGTTTATGGAAATAACTCAACTGAACCAAATTGTACCATTACAATATTCTTTAAAATCGAATTACCCGTTACAATTTTTTCTAGTATGATCCATGTGTTTCATAGAAACACAATATGCATGCACATTCATAGAGATAACACTTAGAAACACATCATACATTCACATAAATATTTTATATATTAGTATGTTGTAATATACACCACACAAAATAACACAACTCATGACACAAACCAAATTTGATAAATTGTAATCAACTGCATATCCAAAACACAAGATGTCACACAAAAATGCATATAAAACAAGCAGATCAGCTAGAAACAATATTAAATCGAAAGATGGTTGAAAGGAATGTACCTGAGGTTGAGAAATTCAAATACGCCGCTAGCTTGAGGACAACAACACCAAGACGATTATGAATGTGGGCAAGAAAAGGCTTTCAATGTTTAGGAAAAACATACTCTTAGTAATATTCAATGTACTTGAATTTAATGAAAAATATATATTTTTTAAGTTTGAAGGGGGTTTATTAAGTCACTTGTTATTTTTGTGTCAAAATATAAAGTCAATTGTTATTAAGTCTCAAACATTAAATATATCAGAATGTGGGATAAAACTTATACTATTAGTAGTTATTTAATCATTTAAGGTAGTTCTCAATATTTATAGTTTCGTAAATCCAATCGATGTAAAAAATAACATGGTGCCAGTTTCGTAAATAAGTAGAATATATTAATTAAACATTTTATATCGGGCAATTTATCACAACCGATGTAAAAATTTCTAAATAAAATATATTAATTTAACATTTTACTCCAGGCCATTTATCGCAATCGATGTAATAAGTGGTCTGAAGGATTTTACATCGGTCCTTTAATTACAACCGATGTAAAAAATGCAAGACCTTAAAAGGTTTTTACATGCTCTGATAAATGGAATTGCGGGAAAAGAAAGTTATAAATATAAAGTCAGAAGGTACAAAAATTAAGTATAAATGATATCTCTTAGTTTAGGCTTCTTACCCCTCAAGTATGATCTTAATATTTTTCTTGGGTGGTTTGTTTAATGAACAAAACCAAAAGATATCATTATCTTTAGGACAAATTGCAAACAACTGCCAATGATTCTTGTAGTTTCAAAACAAAAATGTTATTATCACTAAAATTCAAATATTACAAAATAACATAAAAAAATCTATAAAACCTTCAAGGAAACATGTACTTACCGATTTAACAATGGCCATAAGTAACACTTTTTTGATTCGCCATCCAACATATTTTATATGTATGATTGGATTACTTCGGCAAGTCTAGTAGAAATTAGCATTTTATGAGGATCAAGAAAATTAAATAGTTCGGTGACATTCTTGGAGATGCGATGTAGATATCTGAAATGTTAAAACAAATGTTAATCATAAATGATTAACAAAAAACATAATTAAAAATAGAATAAGATACTTACGAGCACCATACGGACAAAATGGACGTGGAGAGCCATTTAATACCGCCAATTAATTCATTCAAGTCAACCCTATAAATAAAAATAGAAAATTCACTTGTTTCATGAATCACATCTAGTTAGAAGGAATCTTCTTTGAGATATTCAATATTTTTTAAGTAATCTTCAGAAGCACCAGTGTTTTTGATAACATCTTCAGTAATCCAAACCTTAGAGCAACTCTTGTTAGTGCCCGTATCCAGAGATTGCACATTCTGTAATATAGTAAACATTAATTAAATTATAAAATTTATAAGTTTTTAATCGATTAATTAAATCAAATTACCCATACCTCTTTTAAAAAAACCTCTTTAGCTCTCTCTTCTTCCATCTTTTTTTTTTCATTTGCTGTTGGAGTTCTATTATTTGTTGTTGGAGCTCTTTTTGTAATTTTTGTTGGAAATCTGCATTCAATTTTTCTCCAAAGTTAGAAGTTCATCTTGAGAGACACCTCCTGAGGTGGGGCGTGATTTGTTTCCAAAGAATTTTTTAAAGCCCACACCCTTTGGAGCAGCGCGGATCCAACCAAGGCGTTCATTTGTTCCAAGGGAAAAAATTAATACATCATCACGTCCTTCAAAAACAATATCACCTTTAGTACTTTTTTCCACTAAGTAACCCTGAAATGTTAAAATACATATACACATGATATAAAATGATTAATAAGTTATAAATGAAATTCAAATTTATAAAGAATTTTTTATTACTTACAATCATAGAAGCTACTAAGTTTGATGATTACTAAGTTAAAAATGAAACTCAAATTTATAAAGAATCTTTTATTACTAACACTTAAGTGTGTGTAACTAAAATTAATATGGTTGTACTTTTATGACACGTTGTCGCTACTGCGAAAAACGAGGCCGACAAGACAGAAGAGTCGCCACCTTTCGTTATTTATCGCTCATAACGGGAAAGAAAACGATCGGAAAAAACCTGACGAAAAGGTATAAGACAAGGTCATCGCAACCATTGTCTGGGTTCGGGAGTCGGTTACGCAAGGGGAAGGTATTAGCACCCCTCACGTCCATCGTAGTCGATGGGATCCACGCTTGTTGTGTTTATCTCGAAGAGTTTATTTGTCTATCTACGCTAAAAGGTCTGGTCTGAAAAGAAAAGAAAGTGACTCGGCAGAACACAACAGTTTTATGCCTACGTATTTCCATTTGGTACGAGAAATCAGAGTCAACGTAGTTCGCCTAACTACGGGTTACGGGGGGAGGTTCCTTGCCAATATATCGCATCTCGTGCCTACGTAATTTCACACGGCGTGAAAGATCAGAGAAAATGTAGTTCGGGCTAACAAGAGACACATGTTTGTCTTTTTTATCCGAGTAGGGTTAACAAACAGTTCTAGCAGTCTGGTATATGCAGCTCGACCTTTGGAGACTTAGGCGTTACCGTTTGCGGTAGAACCGGGAGTTAACAGAACTCTCCTTCTGAAAAGGGTTTCCAGGGATTAAAGGTCCACGAGGACAAAAAGTTGTTTGATCTTTGTTTTCTGTCTTTTAGAAGAAGTGTCTTTTATGGATGTTTGCAACTGATATCACACTAGAGACTATGACCTGAGAGTGAATGCGTCGCATGTCACCCAAAGGGTGCCATACTAAACATCCAGACTGTTGGAAAGAAACTCTCCAATAACCCTTTATCAAGTAGCTTAAGGCTCGTAGCGTACGACCTCAATTAATCTTTATTAGGTGTTTTAAATATGTTTGAAGATGAGAAGAGAAAAGACGCACTAAAGGGAAAACTAGTTCAATCCTAGTGTTGTCATACATAGTTCATCCTATGGTCAAGGTTAGGAGGGAACTACTTATTGTTGTCATGCATGGTTAAAGTCCTAATGTCTATCACATTCTATCTTGAACAAGAAAGAATTGAAATCCTAAGGGAAAGAAGACAAAAGAAGAAGAATACAAGTGTACAAATGCATACATGAAATGCAAGTATAGAAAGCAAAAATGCAATGCAAGTGAGGGAGGAAAATAGTGAAGGGAAGGAGCCTCCACAAGCCCATCTCAACCTCAAGCCAATCATGAAATAATGCAAGAGAATAGGAGAAGGAAATGCAACAAGAGCAAACCATAAAAATCATACAAAAGGAAGTCCTCAAGGATTCACCACTTTAGGCATGCCTTAGAGACCTCCAAAGGAGATGCCTAAAACTTCCTTAAATGGCACACCAAGGTCATTGGACAGAGGTTATCATATTCTAATCATACAACCTATGCCACAAATGAATATCAAGGATACAATGGTAAGGAATCAAGAGAAACCTATAATGAAAGTACATAAACCACTATTTGGAATCACAATGTACAAGCATAAAAGTAAAGCGTCAAATGGACAAGCTATGTACAATATAAACAACCACCAAATGGTCCACAAGACCTATAATATTTCCACAATAAGAAGCAAACATTATAATATCCATCATACAAGCAATACAAGGCTTTTGGAGCCAAAATAATACAAGTGTCCAAGTGGGAAAGCCAAATTATGAGTCCAATTGCAAAATAAGGAAAAAATAGTAAATTGCATCTAAATATGCCAAATAAAATCTCCAAGCACCTACAATGTGTTAGTAATCAGAGGTTCAAAGGGTAGCAAAATAATCCAAAGGGAAATGCCTAAACAGAGGGCAAACATGAAGGGTACACCAAAACTAGGGCAAAATAGGGCATGAACAAAGATGGTGTTCAAAACCTATACAAATGGTATTATAAAATCCAGAGAAAAATATACATAAATATCTCAAGATGTTTATAATAACCCTGCAAAATAGTAGGCATTTATATTTGGTTTTAGTACCTCAATGAAAATCTACAAGAATATGGCTCAAATATCACATTTTTATAGCAATTAAAATAGAAAAAATCCTAACTATATGAAAATAAATCCTAAAATAATTTTTTCAACTTCTAAAATCTCCAAACAAGTCCAAGAATCAGGTGTAAAAATATCAAGAATTTATAAGGTGATTTACTATTTTTACTAGAATTAAAACTAGCAAGCAAGGAAATAAAGAAAAGAAGGAAGACAATTGAAAATAATTAAATAAGCGTGGCAATTATCAAAAGAAGCTAGTAATAATTTGGGTTGGGCCCGTGTGTGGGGTGTGGATAGCAGTTGGTACAAAGCCCAGCGAAATTCATTAATCCAAACGCAGAGTTTTGAATGGGGATGATGTGGCGCGCGCTGAAGCATACGATGGGGAGACTTGGTCAAATTTTCCAACACGATCCAAGGGCTACAAAGTCGTCTTCTCCGTTTTGAATTGGACCGAGTGGGAAAACGCAGAGGTAACGCGCGCGGTGGCCGGACGGTACTTCGGTGGCCTCTTCCAACCCTAACTTGCTTAATACTTCACCAAACAGAGTACTTCTTGAACCAAACTCACTTAATTTTTTACGTAGAATCATAATATGGAATTGAATCAAGCTATAACTCCCTCAAACTCTAAACCCGCATCAATCCAAGAAAATTCCAAGAACCATAAATCTTCATGAAAACACATCAATTATTATCAGAAACGAAATTCACACCAAGGGCAATGCAATGATACAAGAATGGCTCCATAAAGATCCATAAATAATGGGATATGTTGAATTTCCATTACCTCTGAAATTGATGATGGATAGCTTCAAATGTCCACGAACTCTCCAAGAAAAACACTCAGAATCAATCACTGAATGCTCCTAGAGGTGTCTGGATCCTTGAATTGGCTTGAATTGATGAGAAATTGGAAATTCGAATTTCACTTGAACCTCACTTTTTCAATATTCAATCACTATGTTTCTACACCAAAACTATCTAAAAAAATGATGAATGTACTCCATAGATTATATAGAAGATGTTAGTAACAAGTTGAAGGCCCAAAAATGAGGGAATGGATCAATTGAACTTTGGAAATTTTGAAGTTGGAGGCCCATGGAAATGGATGAATACATGAACAATTTCCTTTGTTTTTGACTCAATTCCTTTCCTTGTAATGTAAGGAAGATCTATGGCTCACAATTGATCCTTGTTTCAATCTTAATGGCCATGATTCATTATGTTGCTTAATTATGAAGAAAGATTAAAATATCCCATGAACCATGCCTCAAATGCAAATGATTTTGCCACCAATGATCTTAAAACATATTTTCCCTTCAAAATGAGCACAAATATGACCATATTTGATTTAATTTTGGCAAGATCACAAACTAGGCTTTTCACATGCTTTTTAATCTTCAACCATGAGCTACCCCATTGATAACTTGAGGTTGGGTTGACCAAATGACCCCATTTGGAGCAACTTTCATGTTGGAAAAAAGTTCATTTGAGTTAGGCAAAGTGGTGAACTTGACCCGTAATTTTATGACTTGTAATCTTACTTTCCCGAAACACCCCTGACTTGTAAACCTCATAACTTGAGTTCTACAAATCAGATTAAAGACTTCTAGTACAATTTGGAAAGCTAAGATCAAGACCTACAACGTTTATGTTGGCCAAAAGTTGAGGAGAAACATCCTTCTAGGTCAAAAGTTCCTTGGAAGTTGGTTGACTTCTGTAGACAAATTTCACATTCATCAGGTAAACTGTAACTTATCCGGACCATAACATGAGTTCTATAAATCCAATCAAGGACTTCTAGTACTCAAATTAAAGCTAAGAGCATGCTATACAAGTTTCATGTTAGCCAAAAGTGGAGATGAAACTTGTATCTTGAGATAAGTGGTCTTGATGTTAGGCTCTAAATAGGGGATTTTACCCTGAGAACCCTAGTTTAGAAACTCCTCACACTTGGGCTTCTTCTTGGATTGATCTTGGAATATCATCTCATGTATCTCAACACAACTATCCATGATTACAAAGACTTAGAAATAGGTTTTAATCCTCTTCAATTGCACAGTTGGCTTAGAGTTACTCAGATGAAAACCCTAATTGCAACGCCTTCAATTGTGGCTCTTCACTCTTGGCATAATGACTTGACTGAGCTCCACCATGACCCTCGAGGCACTCCATGAGCTCTATCCACACTCTATCCATGCATAAGGCTTCACAACAATCCACTGATGGCCTTAAATTGGCTCCCGAGTTAGGAGATGAACCACATACCAGCATCCAAACTTCTCAAGAACACACCCCACTTTCTGATGACTTTGGTGACCTCTCAAGCTTGAACAAAACCTCTAGATAGGCTCCTATTGATATATATCACACTTGATCCCCTACTAAATGAACAATGCTATGTTATGCAAACGCTAGAACCATGATATGCTAATGCAATGAAACATAAACTAGGTAAGAAAAGGTTAGGCAAATTTTGGGGTGCAGCAGCTACCCCTATTCAAGCGGCTTGGACCCGATTGGATGAAAAGCGAACGAATTTCGAACAATCGAGGTAGAAGACGGTTGAACACCGAAGAACCCGAAAATTTGCTAACCGAAGAAATAACCTGCAACAAAACTGCTTGGGGAACAAAATCCATCCAGAAAATTGAATCCGGTTGTCACGGCAACAAACTGATCAATCATCTGATATGGAAAGTCTGATTTCACCATCAACCACCTGTGTGACGCCACAGGCATTGAATCTACAATCAATCTTCAAAAATACGCTACGATAAGCGGGCACCGAGCCATAGGACCATATCACAATATTATCCTTGACTTTCTATCTCCGAAGGGACGGATGAGCAATATGTAGCGCGAATCGTCAATGTACTATCCTTGACCTGTCGTTTGCGAGGAAACGGGCAAAGCACTAAACAAAAGTGCTAACCTGGCATCCGAAGACTTGAACAAACAACTCTGCGGGGCACATTTCTGACACTACCGGCATTTGCACTACGTAAAGCACGAACTTGGGTAACAACTCTGCCAACATGGGTAAAACTCTCCGTCAACACGGGTAACAATCTCTGTCAATCACAGGTAACTTCTCCGTCAATCACGGGTAACACTCTCTGTCAATCACAGGTAACAATCTCCGTCAATCACGGGTAACAATCTCTGTTAATCACAGGTAACAATATCCGTCAATCACGGGTAACACTCTCTGTCAATCATAGGTAACTTCTCCATCCATCGCGGGTAACAATCTCTGTCAATCACAGGTAACATCTGTAAACTCTTCATCGACACGGGTAAGGATCTCCGTCAACACGGGTCAAAATAGGTAAACTCTCCGTCAACACGGGTAAACATCTATGTCCATCACAGGTAACATCTTCGTCAACACGGGTCAAAATAGGTAAAATCTCCGTCAACACGGGTAAGGATCTCCGTCAACACGGGTCAAATGCGTAAACTCTCCGTCAACACAGGTAAACTCTCCGTCCATCACGGGTAACAATCTCTGTCAATCACAGCTAACAATCTCCGTCAACACGGGTAAAACACGGGTAAGATCTCCGTCGACACGGGTAAGGATAGGTAAAATCTCCGTCAACATGGGTAAACTCTCTATCAAAATAGGTAACACCTCCGTCAACACGGGTAACAACTCCGTCAACACGGGTAATAATCTCTGTCTAGCACAGGTAAAAATCTCTGTCAATCACAGGTAACTTCTCCGTCCATCACGGGTAAAAATAGGTAAAATCTCCGTCAACATGGGTAAACTCTCTGTCAAAACAGGTAACACCTCCGTCAACACGGGTAACAACTCTGTTAACACTGGTAACAACTCCGTCAACACGGGTAACAATCTCTGTCAATCACAGGTAAAAATCTTTGTCAATCACAGGTAACTTCTCCGTCCATCACGGGTAAAAATCTCTGTCAATCACAGGTAACATCTGTAAACTCTCCGTCAACACGGGTAAGGATCTCCGTCAACACGGGTCAAAATAGGTAAACTCTTCGTCAACGTGGGTAAAATCTCTGTCCATCACAGGTAACATCTCCGTCAACACGGGTCAAAATAGGTAAAATCTTCGTTAACACGGGTAAAAATCTCCAAAGGTTTAATCCACGAGATTTTTAATGCTGACGTAACACCATTCCGAGGAAAAATCTACTGGGGAAACTCTGACGTCAACTGCCAGGTACTTACTTTGACAACAAGTAACGACTTCCAAGGTCTAATCCAACAAATCTTTTAGCACTGACGTAACAGCAATCTAAGGACAACTTCATTGGGGAAAAAAAGAAACTCAATCAAGTAACTCTGATAAAAGCACACCTGATAGGATGAACGTTATCATCACATATCTCACGTCAAGAATCTGGATATCCGAAAACCATCCTGAACAAGAATTCCAATTACCTGCAGGAAAAAACACCTGAAAACAAAGAGGTAACCAACCTGGCTTATGTTTCCAAATGCCCATGTTTGAAAATGGCGTAATGCTCCATACGGCATGGAACTGCTACGCATTTGGGTAAATCGCTATGCAATACAAATATGATGCAAATGAAGGCTCGAGCTTCCAGAGAAAAGCTGGATACATAACCGCTTCAGCAAAATAAATGCTGAAGACAAAGCCAAATCCGCTAGGGATAACCGGGTATCACAGAATTATTCCAGTAAAATAAATGCTGAAAAAGTAAACCGACTCCGATGGGGGAGCAACAATCCTGCTGAGGAATAGCTTAACAAATCCAGAGTTACGAACTCTGCAGAGGATGAACAACCTATTTGAGGAAAGACAACCTGCTAGAGAAAAAAAAGGATGGTCCTGCGTGGGGATGACCCTTACAAACCACTGACAACCTGGTTGTACTCTGTGAGGACATCACTGGGGAAGTAATGTGCACATGTAACCAACTGCTGGGAATGCACATTACTGCCTGACCGCTTGCTAGCCTGCATTCAAATCTTCTGGGGATAAAAATACAAACTCCATCTGTTGGGGAGGAATAAGTTTCACATAGAGCCCGCTCCTACGTTAAGGGACTCCGGCTGGGGAAACACGATCCCCTGGCTGGGATACATCTGGTCGGGGAGAATCTATCTCCGTTCGGGGAGACACATCAATGCTCATAGCCTCATGTTCAAACTCCGTGGTGAAACACAACTGAACCTGCTGAGGAAGAAGGAGTCATTCTGCTCGGAAAAACATGCCATGAAACGAACTCGAAATGGCTTGCCCCAGAATCTACAACAATCTTTTTGACAAACTCTGCAGATGGGGAGAGGAACGGCTCCTTTGCTCTCAGCTTTTGCCCCAGCCTATGGGTTCTTCGTCATATCCTTTCAAAAGGAAGCCCGAGATCTCTGTACTCTGGTGGTTTGATACGAACGGCTTCGACACTTCGAACCTCACGAAGGTTCTTTAAGTTAATCGCTTTCAGGATAAGGATAGCTTTGGCGCTCTCGGGGTGACCTGCCCTAGTCTCGTCGTGACTTTGCCGCTCATGGGCATATCTGTGGGGAGTAGTACCCTTAGCTGCAAGTGGTTGGCTGAATCTCGGCCTAATTGCCCCGGCTTACCTGATTTCTGGATGGCTGACTCCCATGCCGCGATCTTTTGACATAACTTGCCCCGGTTCGTCGGGATATTTTGGCGTCTTGCTTTCTATCCTGATCACGTCTTTCCATCGTGGAAACTTTCCCACTGTCAAGCGCTTACTCGCGAGTAAAACACGTTGTTCTGCATAAAAGACATATCAAATGCAATGCATATGGCAGTTTTCAAAATCCAATCTGTTCACTGGAAAAACTTTTATGACATAAAATGTATGAATCATTCATCAATATGTCAAAATCAATATAACACTGTAAGAAGAATCCTTTCAGGATTCAGTTCTGATGTGATCTTTACCGAAGTATGCTCTCGAACTAAACCTGTTTCAATTAGGACTTTTAAAGGTTGCAACGTGGTCAGGTTCACGGTTTACGAAAGAAAAGATAAAGGCTCAAAATTTATTTTAACCCACCCATCCTCCGTGATGTTCTCCGATCCTACATTCAGCTAATTCGACCTTAGCGTTCTCCTTTCAAAGGTTGAGTGACAGTTCAAGGAATTACACTTTTCAAAGTGAGAATCGCTCCCTTTTCGTCTTTTGGCGTTCGAAGCCACGCGATTTTGTTCTTGTTTGAGGATTTTTCTTTTGTAATCCTTTTCGCTTTTTGTCTTTCATTTTTTCATTTTCCCGTAACTTTTACCTGGACTAACTCTTTGGAGTTTCTTCAATTTTGAGGTCCAGCGGGGTACCCTAATTTTTGCCTAAGTCGCTTGCTTTCAAGATTCGACTTAGCGGGCTTTTCTTTTCAATTCTTTTCTTTCTTTCTTTTTTTTTGGAACAAATTGTCTGACTCGTTTAAAAAGATATTGTGATTGTTTCACTCCTGATCGACTATGCTTAACCATTGTGGTTTTTTAGGTGTGCTTGATCCTCGCACGGAGACTCCTTTTGTAATTTTAACGCTTGGTCAAATTAACTGACACCTACCCTGCCCCGGGTTAATATTGAGGGTTTTTTCATTTTCAGAAAGAAACTCCTACTACTCGGCTCAAAGGGGTTAACAAGGGATTATCTTCCTTACATCTCCGGTGTTTGGGAATTGAAACAATGCATGTACATCATCAACAGGTTTTTATCCAAAAGCATAGCATCGGAAGCTTACGCGTCATTGGATTTTGTCATCCTCCCCGGATTCCACTTAAATAAGCGTTTGAAATAAAAGAAAGCAATAAAGTGAACACGAATGGATTAAAACATGCATACTTATTCCATTATCAACGTCAATTGAAAACAACAAGCTTTATAAACGAAATTTTCAATTCTACAGGAAAGAAACTACAAATGTAAAGAAATGGCATGAAAAATGCAGATAGCCAGCTTCTAGGAACTGGACTCCTTGTCTCTTGACTTGTTGGCGACTCAGCCGCTTCCAGCTTGTCCGTGGTTTGGCAGAGGATTCTGTGCCATGTTGGAAACATCATCGGAGAAGTTGATTGCCTTGCTATCGATCATGTCTTGTACCTTGTGCTTGAATGCATGACAATTCTCTATGCTGTGACCGGGTGCCCCGGAGTGGAAGTCACAATGTGCATTGGCATCATAACCAAAAGGAGGCGTGCCCTTCGGCGGAGCTAACGTCCTTTTCTCAACGAGTTACAGTTGCAATAAAGTTGGAAGAAGCTGAGCATACGGTAGTGGAGGCGCATCAAATACCCTTTTCACGGCCCTATCCCTATCCTGAATTCTTCGCTGAGCAGGATGTTATTGTTGTTGTTGCGGTACGGGAATTGTCACACTAGCAATCTGCTGCTGATGGTATTGGTTTCGACCTCTACCTCTTCCTCGGGATCTGTATACTGAATTAGTATCCCCCTGCTTCTTATTCCCAAAAACCTTTTTACCACCTCCGACTGAGGTTGATTCTCCTGCTTGAATCTTACTGATCTCAACGCCTTTCTCTATACGTTCCCCCAAGAGTATCACCTCAGAAAAATTAGTCGTCCTACAATTGATAAGCCTGTCATAATACAACCCAGAGAAAGTGCCCACGAAAATATCCACCAACTCACGCTCTACCACGGGTGGGTGCAACCTAGCTGCAAGCGCACGCCACCTCCGGGCGTACTCTTTAAAACTCTCGTCGTTCTTCTGAGAAGGATTTTGAAGTTGGACCCTGTTCGGCGCAAGGTCGCTGTTGTATTGGTAATGCTTGACAAAAACTTCTGCCAACTCCTTCCAGCTACCAACCTGAGTGTTGCACCCCAAAATTTGACCAACCGGGTCTCGTATCTGGCTCGATGTTTCGACGCATAATCGCATTCGCATCTGCATATTGCATACAATGCATTTTTCATTTGTTTTGATTTTATCAGGGATCACAGCTCTCGTCTCGTGTTTCAGGTGTTTTTTATCAGTTTAGATAGATAGAATCGCATTTTTGGGATATTTCGGTGCCCGTTTATTTTTACCGGCTATTTTGTTGCGCTCTCGCAGTGTTTTGTGTCGGTCGGTGCTTATTTTGTTCCTCTGGAAATTGTTGCGATTTTTCTGGATTTTAGTGGCTATTTTTAGAATATTAATAGGATTTTTTAATAGCTTTAATTCTTTTTAAATAGATTTTTAATATTTTTAGGATTTAATAGCATTTTTATCACTTATAGAATTTTTAGGATTTTTAATAGGATTTTTAAATAGATTTTAATCAATTTTAGATCTAATAGAGATTTATTAATTCTTTGATTAGTGGAATTCATAGAATTTTATTAGTTAGGAGTTAATTAGATTTTTTAGGATTAATTGAGTTTTAATAGTTAATTAGGATTAGATGTTTAATATTGTTTTTCAGTTTTTTTGGTTTTTGTCTGCATTTTCGTATTGGGCCCAGAGTCATTCGCAGGCCCAGTTGGTGGTTTCTGTCCAGCAAAAGTCCAGCTCTCTCCAGATTTTTCCAGCGCATTCCAGAATCTTCCAGAACGTGCCAGATGTCCTCAGCCATATAAATCTGCAGAGCCACGTGTTAGTCAGAGGATGGCCCCACGTTCTCAAACATCCACACGCCACCTCACAGCTCCATTCTCCTCTCTCTCTGCCACGTGGTGCACATGCGTGCAACCACACCACCCACACCACGCATCCTGCATGCAGGAGCGCCACCCCACTACCTCGCCCACGCGTCCACCATGCATCCCTTCACCACTCCACACCTGTCCTCGCCTGAAAGCACCCACCACCCGGCCTGCATGGCTGGCGACCACCATCAACCCACCGGAAACCCCAAACAACCCAGATTCCGATCAGAACATTCATCTTCCTCATCCAACTCCCGACCGCCGCGAATCACACCAGAAACGCCAAAAAACCCTAAACCACCACCAAATCCCAGATTCTGATCACCAACCTCCATAGCCACCCCTAATCTTCATCATCGAAAACCCAAAACCATCGATTATCAACTCTCAATACAGAAAATCCCAGAAAACAACCATCACCGGTGTCCATCCTTCATCACGAATTCACAAGATTCATGTATTCTCCAGATTCAACCGTTTAACAATCTTCAGCAGAGAACCTCCAACCTCAATCCTCAATCATTATCTCAGATCTTCATTCATCCAACTACAACTTTCTCCAGATTTTGCTTGGAAGATCCATGATCGCGCTCATATGATTTTTCCGGATTCATCAGAAGATTCTTCATGTTCATAACGATCATCATCGCCTTCAGTGTGATTCACCAAATGATCCTCCAAGATCCATCCGTTTCGTGTCCAGATCTCCCTAGACCTTATGCCAGTGTTCATCAACATACCACTCCAGAAATTATCACCGATCTGCAACAAATCCTTAAAGCGCGTTCAAGAACCTTCATCCGATGCGTATACCTTCGTCGTGGATAATCTTCGTCACTAAGCACCAAGAGGATCCGGTAGCATCAAGATCCATCTTGCTCCAGTTCTTTCTTTCAAGCGTCATTATTGGTGGATTTCTGTTGCAAGCGTGGATCTTCATATCTTCAAAGGACCCATCTGAACTCATTAAGAGTGTGATTGAGGGGAGAACAGAGGTTGAACAAGAGAATTGAGGCGGCGAGAGGAGGTTTCGGAGATAGTGAGAGTAGGAGACGGCGGAGGGAGATGGAAGATAGGATTAGGGTTTCTTTGCTTGTTCTGGGAGTGGAGAGAAGGAAGGAGAGGAAGAGATTGGGCTGGGTCAGGCCCAATCCACTTTTTTGGAACCACACGCCCCCCGTTTTTGGCTGTTCTGGGCCTAAGCCCAGCGTTTACCTTGCACACTCCGTTCAACAGCACACCCCCCCTCCGTTTCCTGTATTAAGTAATTGGGCTGGGCCCAATTCACCTGTTTTTTTTTATTATTTTGTTTTACTTGTATCACATCCCCTGTAACAGCACACCCCCCTCCCCTTATTTCTCTTTGCTTTTATATTTTTTATATATATCATTCCATATGAAAAAAAATGAATAGAAAAACATATTTGAAGAAGAAGAAAAAGAGATAGTGAGAAAAAATATAAAAGAAATATTATGGAGGAAAATAGAGAAAAAAGATTATGAGAAAAGAAATGTTATGAAAAAATATTAAAAGAAAAAGAAAAGAAAAGAAAAGAAATACATTTGAAAAAATAGAGAAGAAAATAAATACATAGAAAAACATAGTTGAAAAAAAGAGAAAATAGTTGGAAAATAGAAAAAATATTAGATGTAATATTTTTTAGGGTTTATTTTCTTTTTAGAGATAGTTTAGAGGCCCATTTGTTAGGGGGCTATTTTCCATTCGATTTTTTTAGGATAGAATAGGATAGCATTTCCTAGGAGATTTATTTTTCAGTATTCACTCATTGTAATCATTTTTCAGAAGATTAATAAAACGAGATTTGAGCTGTGGTCCCGAAGTAGCCGAACTACAGCTGCTCTGATTCTTCGTACCAGACGAAGATATGTAGGCATAGGATGCGATATCCTAGCGAGCACACTAACGACTAACCTGTTGTTCTCTCGGGACTGTGCGATCGAGACTTTCCCGCTGACAACTAATTGTAACCCTTTTTTTCTCTTTTGCTCGAGTGCATTTGAGACCAAGCCATAGTTTTGCCCATAGGTTCCCGACCCTGTGAAACCAGTTGTTTTTCTCACTGCTGTGTGAGAATGTTTTGTTTAGCCGTAGTTAGTCTGAACTACGTAAAGCTCTGATCTTCCATGCAGTGGAAGTACGTAGGCACAAGACGCGAGGTCTTGGCGAGCCAATTTCCCCCGTAGTCCCGAACTACGTTGACTCTGACTTTCTCTCCCGAGAATACGTAGGCATAGAGCGCGATGCTCTATCGAGTCAATTCCCTTCCGTTTAGATTTAGCAGCCGTAGATAGATTGTTTTGCATCCAGTAGACAACCCAAGCAAGCGTGGATCCCGTCGAGTACGACGGACGTGAGGGGTGCTAATACCTTCCCCTTGCGTAACCGACTCCCGAACCCAGGTTTTGGTTGCGATGACCATACCTTTTCCCCGTTTTTTGCGAGGTTTACTTCGAGCGTTTCCTTTCCCGCTCTGAGGGATAAATAACGCACGGTGGCGACTCTTCTGTCAGCCGGCGCCGATTTTCGCAGTAGCGACACTGAGTAGGCTCTAACCCCATGTACCATTCCAATGACGGTCCCGACAGGCTGTCTTGGAAAAAATGCATCAGCATCTTCTCGTCATCAGAGTAGGTGGACATTCTCCGATAGTAAGATCGCACGTGAACTCTCGGGCAAGTATCCCCCTTATACTTATCAAAGGTGGGCGCTTTGAACTTGAGTGGCACCCTCAAACCAGGAAGCAATCCCATGTTGGCCACATCCAACCCCGTGGAGTTCTGATTAGCAAGATTCCTCATCTGTTCTTCCAACAACCTGAACCTTCTATCATTGTCAGCGGGCATCTCAAGATCCCTGCCTGGAGGAGGGAAAGCATCTTCCTGACGATCTTCGCCCTAGTGAGAATCCCCGTTGTCATACCCAGCATAAGCAGTATTAGGACCGAAGCTAGTTTGATTGAACCTGAGACCATACCCCATATTACCAAAACCCTGATTGCCAGCACCTGGCCCGAAACCAGCGTTGTGAGCACCCATTCCAACACCATTGTTGCTTGTATTGCAAAAACCTGCGCTACCGAAGCCCTGATTGCCGTAACCCTGATTTCCGTAACCCTGATTGCCATAGCCTTGATTACCACCAAAACCAGCGTTGCCAATACCAATACCGATACCAGTATTCCTAGCACCAAGACCAGCGTTCCCAGTGCCAACATTGAACCCAGCATTTCCAGCACCAATGTTTCCATTAGTTTCCACATGCCCATTACTGTTTCCAGCTCTGTTACCGTTTTCAGTAGTATTGAGGACAACCATCGGTACAGCGTCATCTGCTCGAGGAGTCCCGAATTGAGAAGGATTATTAGTAACCCCGCCATGTAGCACACCCTGACTGTCAACCCGGGCGATCAGAGGCTGCACCAGAGTCTGCAACTGCTCTTGCCCCTTGGCCACAGTCTCCATCATCTGCATGAACTGCACCATTCTGTCGCGCATCTCTTGCATCTTAGTCTGCATCTGATCCATGGCTTTCCTGCAGTTGCTTCTGGTAGAGTAGCGATGAATTCGCTGATCGGCAATCCTGAAACCTGCATCAACAGAGGGTTAGGAAAACAGCTCAAGGTACCTGTTATGCAAAATGAATATGCAAAATGCTAACATGTAAATATGCGACAGGGAAATTCCCCCCCCCCCCCCCCCCCCGATTCTAGTTTCGAAAAGAAGCCATAAAGACAATGGAGCCCATATAGACAAGCATAGAATCAGAAATCCTCGTATATAAGCATGAGCCAACAGGCCATGTACGAACTACAACTGAGTGCAAATAGAGAAGACCTCGGCCAACAAGCATGGCGATGGTCAAATATAAGCAAGATAACCAAATACAAAGGAGAACAACAAAGATAATCAGGATGGGTGACGCGCCTGGAAATCCTCTAACAATCTCAACGTCTCAGGGTGGCCTGGTCTGGAGAGTAGTCCCTGTATAAGCAACATCTGCTGAACAATAGTGGACTGCAAACTCCTAGCATCCTCTTCACAAGTTCCCTCACTGAAACATGCGTCAATCTTACACCTCTTGAAATCAGCCTGCAGCTTACAACTCTTCAGCTCTTTAACAATATTGCTCAATCGGTACTCAGCATCCCACCTAAGTGATGACTCCTCTGCAATCTTCGCTTCCTTGGCGTTAAGTTGCGTCTTCAACTTGGAAATCTGCAGCTTCAGCTTGTCCTCAAGCTCCTTGTGGCTGGTAAGCATGGCATTCCACAATGATTCCCACTTAGAGATTTGCAAATAAGCCGCGTCTAGATTCTCCTTTTTAGTAGCAAGCACACTACTAACGGCCTTCATATCCATACCCAGTCGCTTTCTTTTGTCAATCTCCTCAGTCAACTCGATACTCATTCTGTTTACCACCTCAGTTTGCTTCTTCAAAGTGTAGGTCGCTTCATTCTTCTCATGTTGAAGTTGAAAGATCTCCTTCTCTAGTTCTTCATTTGCCTTTCACAACTCTTCCTTTTCGGACAATAGCTTATTGTACTTTTCAATCTCCACAGTAGTAGGTTCCTCAATCGCGGGAGGGTATAATGGCTCTACAGCAGGAAATGGCATCAAACAATTCCTAGCTCTCTCACGGATCTAGGTCAAATAAGGATCATAAGCGCGACTGTTGCTCTTGCCAAGCAATGCTTTACCTCTTCGATGTATGTTACCCCATGCATGCCCCAATCTGAGTAGGGTATCTGCTTCCAATAAGCCCGTGAGATACAGAGATTCCTGGATCTCGTCTTCATTAAGAGGACTCTTCAGAGCGTATCCAAACTGTCTTACAAGAAAGGAAGGGTTATAGTTAATACAGCCTTTCCGACCAATCAGCAGGACATTCGGAAAGCCACTGCAACTATATACGATATCAGCTCCAAGCATGTTCCAATCAAACCATATAATATTCTCCGCAGACAAACCCATCAACCTGGAGGACCACTCTAAAGTACTGGCAGTAACAATAAATGGTCCTGTCTTCGGAAGGTGACTATGGAACCATTTGTACAACATGGGTACACAACAGGAAACGTTCTTACCCCTTTGCTTCTCATTCTTATAGTGGATAGAATGGTAAACGTCTCCTAATAAGGTAGGCACCGGATTCTTCAAAGCGAGAATAAAGAAAGCATATGAATCCACGAAATCAGGCTGGTTGGGAAATAAGATGATACCATAAATGCACACAGCCAGAATAGCACTGAATACGATCCAACACCCTTCCTTTGCACATTGCGCAACCTTGTCAAACAAGAAAGATAAAGGAAACCCATACGCTCCGTTCAGCTTAACCAAACTCTCTGAGAACTCAGAAGCATCCAGACAAACAACTTCAGCAAGCTTAGCCAGATTAGGCTCAGCATCGTCATGAACATACGACATCTGATTTTACACCCGGACTCCTAATAAAGCAGATAATTCCTCCAAAGTTGGCGCCAAGACATAATCAGGAAACAGAAAGCACCTCAGTTGAGGGTCATAAAACTGCATCAAGGCATAAAGTCCATTCAACTCAAACACAGATGGCTTGCACACTAGACTGAGTAATTTCCCATACGATTCTTTGAACTCAACCCTCACTTTCTGGTCAGCTAAAGCAACTAACTTTAACAAAGAACTAATGTCGGGAGAAGGAAACTTGTAAGCAACGGTCTTCTTCAGAGGCTCCATGTCAGGCAATAAGAACACTAGAATCTGAGGGGAAAAGCACACTTGCAACATAAGTACATGTTAATGAAATGCACAAATGAAAGTGCAAATGCATATGCAAACAGGGGATCAAGCTTGCTGCTGTAGCTTAAGAATAATCAGAAGTTTGTTGTGTTGTAGCTTGAGAATAATCATAAATTTGCTGATATAGCCTGAGAACAATCAGCGCTTCGCCTTGATAATAACCAACCACAATAGGAACCCTTGGATCAAATTCACATTGATAAAGAAAAACCGGGTTTTCTGAAGTCTAGAGTTTCCTGCATAACCCCCAGCCCACTCACATGTATGGACTTAATTCGCCGATGAGGTATGGCATCCTATGCGGTCATCAACGTCACAGACATTCAAGAGCGATGATACGATACCCAGAAGGTGTGGCATCATCATCTCTTGATGCAGCCTCACTTAGCTGAATCCCAAATGATCAGTTCCCAAAGTCGACAACCCTCAAATCCAACAACTAGTCGAGCCCAAAGGGCCAGGCCAGAGGTCATCAAAGAGAATCTCGTCTGAGCGCGGGTTTCATGGCAAGCTGGTGCATGCAAAGCATACAGGCTTACCACTAATCTCCACTTCTAAGTCTAAGTCTATGCTCAAGCCCAGGTCCGACTATCTCTCAAAGTGAAACCCCTCCCACAACACAACAGTAATAATATAATACTGAAAATAAAGTGCGGAATGTAAAATGCAAAAGTTAAAAGTAGAAATATAAACCCAAAAGATAAACAAGCAAGCGCTCAGATTGACTCTCGTAGGGGATGTTGAATCCCCTGATTGACTCGCATAGGAGACGTTGGGTCCCCAGCAGAGTCGCCAGCTTTCACTACTGCGAAAAACGAGACCGGAAAGACATAAGAGTCGCCACCTTTCGTTATTTATCCCTCAGAACGGGAAAGGAAACGATCAGAAAAAACCTGACGAAAAGTTATAAGACAAGGTCATCGCAACCATTGTCTGGGTTTGGGAGTCGGTTACGCAAGGGGAAGGTATTAGCACCCCTCACGTCCATCGTACTCGATGGGATCCACGCTTGTTGTGTTTATCTCGAAGGGTTGATCCGTCTATATACGCTAAAAGGTCTGGTCTGAAAAGAAAAGAAAGTGACTCGGCAGAACACAGCAGTTTTATGCCTACGTATTCCTGTCTGGTACGAGAAATCAAAGTCAATGTAGTTCACCTAACTACGGGTTACGGGGGGAGGTTGCTCGCCGAGATATCGCATCTCGTGCCTACATACTTTCACACGGCGTGAAAGATCAGAGCAAACGTAGTTCGGGCTAACAAGAGACACAGGTTTGTCTTTTTTATCCGAGTAGGGTTAACAAACGGTTCTAGCAGTCTGGTGTATGCAGCTCGACCTTTGGAGACTTAGGCGTTACCGTTTGCGGTAGAAACGGGAGTTAACAGAACTCTCCTTCTGAAAAGCGTTTCCAGGGATTAAAGGTCCACGAGCACAAAAAGATGTTTGATCTTTGTTTTCTGTCTTTTAGAAGAAATTTCTTTTATGGATGTTTGCAACTGATATCGCACTAAAGACTATGACCTGAGAGTGAATGTGTCGCATGTCACCCAAAGGGTGCCATACTAAATATCCAGACTGTTGGAAAGAAACTCTCCAACAACCCTTTCTCAAGTAGTTTAAGGCTCGTAGCGTACAACCTCAATTAATCTTTATTAGGTGTTTTAAATATGTTTGAAGATGAGAAGAGAAAAGACGCACTAAAGGGGAAACTAGTTCAATCCTAGTGTTGTCATACAAAGTTCATCCTATGGTCAAGGTTAGGAGGGAACTACTTATTGTTGTCATGCATGGTTAAAGTCCTAATGTCTATCACATTCTATCTTGAACAAGAAAGAATGGAAATCCTAAGGGAAAGAAGGCAAAAGAAGAAGAATACAAGTGTACAAATGCATACATGAAATGCAAGTATAGAAAGCAAAGATGCAATGCAAGTGAGGGAGGAAAGTAGTGTGGGGTAGGAGCCTCCACAAGCCCATCTCAACCTCAATCCAATCATGAAATAATGCAAGAGAATAGGAGAAGGAAATGCAACAAGAGCAAACCATAAAAATCATACAAAAGGAAGTCCTCAAGGATTCACCACTTTAGGCATGCCTTAGAGACCTCCAAAGGAGATGCCTAAAACTTCCTTAAATGGCACACCAAGGTCATTGGACAGAGGTTAGCATATTCTAATTGTTGCACCCCAAAATTTGCCCTCACAATACAAGACTTTGTGTTCCAAGAAGGTTCACAAGGTTCACAAAATTCACAATTGGTCAGAAGAGTTGACAATTCCCTCAGACAATGCACCTCCTAAGCAGTGCATCCAAAACTAGGGTTTTGACTTTAATCAGGCTAAATGGACTTCCAAGACTTCAAGTGAGCTTCATAACATCTTATATGTGTATAAGAACCCCCATGTCAAGTTTCAAGACTTTTCTCAAAAGTTTGCTCAGTCAGATGATCAGATAAGTCAAAAGCAGTCAATGCAATTAAAAAGTCAAACTGAGGTCAACTGTGGTCAAACCAAAGTCAAACTTCATGATTTTTTGCCAACATCAAAGAGAGGTTGGATTTGGTTCCAGGGGTATTTTGGTCATTTTACGCAAATTCAGTTAATTCCTTGAAGACGGGTTGTTATTAAGTTCTGAGGCGTTTATTTACGTGGGTTTGATATCAATTTGGTTTGGAAAGTCTGATCTGTGGAACAGGGTTTAACAAGAGATCACTCTTCTATCTTCCAGTTCATCTTTAGAGGGACAACAGTGAAAACTTCTACTGATTATTGGAGCTTATTCATGTCAAAAGTATTAAGATTGGATCGGATTAATTCAAGGAATATTCGACTGATGAATCGTATGTTGAGATGTTTGTGAATTAAATCATGGAGAAGAAAGGGAAGATGATTTTAATAAATATGTGAAGTTCATTCATAATATTTTATTATTATTACAATTTGTAAAGAGAATTTGGATAGAAAGTTGAATTTTATTCATAATATTTCATCACGATTTACAAAAGGGAAATAATTTCATCACGATTTACCATCTGTGAGCCAATCTTCAAGTTGTTGAAGAAAGATCAGGTGATGGAATGGAATGATGAGTGCCAGACTGCCTTTGATGAAATCAAGAGATATTTGCTAGAACCTCCAATTTTAATGCCACCAGTTGATGGAAGACCCTTGATTATGTATTTAATAGTATTAGACAACTCAATGGGGTGTGTATTGGGGCAACATGACGAGTCTGGTCGAAAAGAGCAGGCAATATACTACCTTAGCAAAAAGTTTACCGACTGTGAAACAAGATACTCACTGCTCGAGAAAACTTGCTGCGCTTTGGCATGGGCTGCTCGCCGACTAAGACAGTATATGTTGACCCATACTACCTTGTTGATTTCGAAGATGCAGTTCAAGATTAAGCATCACAACTCTTCTCCGTATCGTCCAAAGATGAATGGGGCAGTTGAAGCTACTAATAAGAACATTAAGAAGATTGTACAGAAGATGACTGTTACTTACAAGGATTGGCACGAGACGTTACCATTTGCTCTGCATGGTTATCGTACTACAATACGTACTTCAACAGGGGCAACCCCATTCTCCTTAGTCTATGGTATGGAAGCAGTTCTGCCTATTGAAGTTCAGATCCCCCCCTTGAGAATTATGAAGGATGCAGGCTTGGATGAAGATGAGTGGATTCAGACTCGACTTGACCAGATAAATTTGATTGATGAGAAAAGGTTAGCAGCAGTTTGTCATGGCCAGATGTACCAGAAACGGATGATCAAAGCTTTTAACAAGAAGGTTAAGCCAAAGGTATATCAGGCTGGTGACTTGGTAATCAAGCGTATCATATTACCACAGGGTGATCCTAGGGGCAAGTGGACTCCAACATATGAGGGACCATTTGTAGTCAAGACAGTGTTCTCAGGAGGTGCCATGATACTGACTACAATGGATGGTGAAGACTTCCCAACCTGTAAACGCAGACATAGTTAAAAAATACTACGCATAAAAAGAGACCCGCTAGGTTGACAGGCCTAGGCAAAAATAAGGGCATCCCGGCAAACCAAAAGGGTTTGGGCAAAAATTAGGGATATATATATAAAAAGATGTATACCCGGCAAGTCGAAAACCTGAAAAGGCGGCTTGGGCAAAAAAGGGTATCCCGGTGGATTGAAAACCTGAAAGGGCAATCCAGGCAAAAGTTAGGGATTAAAGCGTATGACTATGTCTCTTTTGGATCACTCATGAAACTGCAACCAGTTATACTACTTACTCAAGCTCAAACAGATAAAGCTCAATCCAATCGTTTCCGTCTCAACAGCAAGAAGATGAGATACTTGAGTGGCAATAGTAGAATTGAAACTCAATAGGATTATTTCCCACATAGCTGATTCTTTTTGTAAAACTTCATGACAAAATTCTCTTACTAGGGTTTATGTCTCCTTGTACAAACTTACCCGTGTATGGGTCACTTTTGATATAAATAAATTCCATCTTTTGAATCCAGATTTACTTTTACCCTATTTACATAAGCGAAACGTCCATTGGTTGTGTTTGAATGTATGTATGCCTTTGAATATGATTGATGTTTACCAGAAACGCATGTATGCTTTTAATATGATTGATGTTTACCAGAAATGCATGAAAATGCAGTAATAGTATTTACTAAGGACGAACGAGGGAAGGATTTCAACGAAGCTTCGCCGGTTCATCTTTACAAGGCAGTTACAAACCATCAGTAGGACTAATCCATTTTCACAAAGTCTAATCTCCCCTGAAATTTATATCCATCTCTTTTATCCTCATACGGATATACGGGAAATTACTTTCCAATAAGGGCACGATGAACGAAGACGGGATGTTATACTTATCCTACTATCAAACGAAAACGAAGGTTATCTATACCTTGTTATCCCCAACAACGGGAGGTTATCTATACCTTGTTATCCCCAGCAGACGGAGGGTTATATATTCTTCAACAACGAATCGGGATTTATTTTTCTTGGCCAGCAGTTGTTATACAAGGATATCCAGACACTTCCAGCAGTGTCATAGCATACATAAAGCATAAACTAATGTTGTTATACAGAATGCTACCTTATTTTCAGGTTAATTATCCAACAAACAAGCTTATGATCTTTGGGACTACTTTATTGTAACCTCAGGATTACTTTATCCTCCTGATGAGCTTCTTATTACTTTGGGACTGCTTTATTGTAACCTCAGGGTTATTTTATCCTCCTGATAGCCTCTCATGACTTCAAGACTGCTTTAGAGCTACTGATTGCTCTATCCTCCTGAAATCATCCTATTACTTCAAGACTGCTTTAGAGCTATTCATTGCTCTATCCTCATGAGGTCATATTACTACTTCAAGACTGCTTTAGAGCTATTCATTGCTCTATCCTCCTAAAGCCATCTAATTATTTCAAGACTGCTTTAGAGTTATCCATTGCTCTATCCTCCTGAAATTACATTATTATTTCAAGACTGCTTTAGAGCTATCCATTGCTCTATCCTCCTGAAATCATTACTTCAAGACTGCTTTAGAGCTATTGATTGCTCTATCCTCCTGAAGACATATCACATTATTATTTCAAGACTGCTTTAGAGCTGTTGATTGCTCTATCCTACTGAAGCCATTATTACTTCAAGACTGCTTTAGAGCTATTGATTGCTCTATCCTCCTGAGGTCAGATTTATCACTTCAAGACTGCTTTAGGGTTATCATTATTGATTGCTCTATCCTCATGAAGACATGCTGTTACATCAGTATTACTCCAGACTCCTGACAGTTCTCATTATACTACTGAAGAACTTTCCCCTAGTGGCATCTTTAAGCCCACTCAATCATGTTCAACCAACCATCAATATCACTCCATGCACTGGTGAGTGCAAATTTTTGGGCTTTTGTGTTCAATCCCCTTCAACCTTCCAGGTTACGACTGGCAAATATACCAATCTAACCCCTCAGGTTTCAGAAAATTGAACAGGGGCAGCTGTTGCACCCCAAAATTTGCCCTCACAATACAAGACTTTGTGTTCCAAGAAGGTTCACAAGGTTCACAAAATTCACAATTGGTCAGAAGAGTTGACAATTCCCTCAGACAATGCACCTCCTAAGCAGTGCATCCAAAACTAGGGTTTTGACTTTAATCAGGCTAAATGGACTTCCAAGACTTCAAGTGAGCTTCATAACATCTTATATGTGTATAAGAACCCCCATGTCAAGTTTCAAGACTTTTCTCAAAAGTTTGCTCAGTCAGATGATCAGATAAGTCAAAAGCAGTCAATGCAATTAAAAAGTCAAACTGAGGTCAACTGTGGTCAAACCAAAGTCAAACTTCATGATTTTTTGCCAACATCAAAGAGAGGTTGGATTTGGTTCCAGGGGTATTTTGGTCATTTTACGCAAATTCAGTTAATTCCTTGAAGACGGGTTGTTATTAAGTTCTGAGGCGTTTATTTACGTGGGTTTGATATCAATTTGGTTTGGAAAGTCTGATCTGTGGAACAGGGTTTAACAAGAGATCACTCTTCTATCTTCCAGTTCATCTTTAGAGGGACAACAGTGAAAACTTCTACTGATTATTGGAGCTTATTCATGTCAAAAGTATTAAGATTGGATCGGATTAATTCAAGGAATATTCGACTGATGAATCGTATGTTGAGATGTTTGTGAATTAAATCATGGAGAAGAAAGGGAAGATGATTTTAATAAATATGTGAAGTTCATTCATAATATTTTATTATTATTACAATTTGTAAAGAGAATTTGGATAGAAAGTTGAATTTTATTCATAATATTTCATCACGATTTACAAAAGGGAAATAATTTGGATAAAAAATGTATTATTGAATTATTTCATAATGCTTTTTTTTTATTACAAGTTTCAAAAGAGGTGTATATCCTAAAAAGTCCTAAGCCCTAAAATTTCTAAGTATCCCTCTTGATGTCCTTTGAGCTTCTCCGCAAAGTCTCCGATTCACCTGATCCGCAAATGCTTGTTGACATTTTTGTGAATTATAACTGCGATCTTGAGACGCCCAAACTTGTTGGAATGAATGGTTAAAACTCTGTCCAAAATAGCTCCAGGGACTTGAAATACCAATCCAAGTTCGCTTGCCGCTTCTCAAACACCTTCAGTTAAAGGTTCATCACTTCAAGGCCTGATTCTGCATTTGTGATAGCTTGCGTCTATGATAAGCTCTCTCTCTATTTATACTTTGCGCCGGCAATGCTCCGAGCAGTCTTACAAGTTGTTACCTACATAACGAGAAGAAAGCGTGAAGTTAACGACCATATTTGATTCAAGACAGAGACAAACAACAAACAACACACAGAAGAAAGTTACAAAGTCATACCTTCATGCCGATGATTCACCACCAATTCCGCATGGTTCTTGAGTCAAGATCCACATGGACACTCCCTCTGGAATCAAGGACTCGATTCCTGCTCGGATCAAAGTCTCTGTATGGGCTCCTGGTGAAATTCCATACAACGGTCCTCCGGAGGAGGAAACGTATGTCTTCAAACATCCACAGCCAAAACAGACCCCTGCCGACTACATAAGCCATAACTTCAGTCTAAAATCTACATCAAGCATAAACCACAAAGCCAATGTCAGTTACAACAGAGATACAACGATATCGGCTGCAAAAAACAGAGCAGCAGAGATTCACAAATGCAGTAGCAACATACTTACTCGAGAGAGAGAAGAAGAAGATCAGTTCTTGGATGAGAGCACTGCACAGTCTTTTCTGAGGAACAACCAAGAGTATGCCCAATTCATGGTCAGAAAGTAAGATGAGGTTATGAAGATCGTCGTACCGTTGCTCTCATAGCTTCAGCCAACCTTGCAGCCCTTTGCCACACTAAATAAGTAGCAAATCTTCATCTTTACCCATTCTATTACCTTCCTCAACTTCCAAACCCGCAAATCCAAGAAGAAGACAATTAGAGGTAGTTCCATTCAGAGCTTAAAAATTCGAGTGATGTTGAAGGCTTACCACCTCAATCTGAGAAGCCAATTAGCAGCAGGCCTTGCAGTTGCTTCACAATGCTTGTGTAAACCGCAGCTGTCGTAAACTTCATCATGACGGGCCTACTGTGTTACCGGCATCGCAAACCTGTCAACAAAAGAGAAAGCAATCCCCAAAGTTGTTGGTATTCGAGAAGTTTCCGTCAACTAAGGACTACCGCCACCTGTATAATGTTGAGTGAAGAATGAGACTAAATTCGTGATGACTACTTTCAAGATGTCAATAAAAAGCTGAATGGACATTACTAACCAAGTTTCAGAGCAAGACAAGAGTTAAACATCCAACATCCATGGCAACATCATCATTAGCACATGAAAAATAAAGGTGTTCAGATACGTTTCAGTTTGGAGAAAAAACCAAAGGAATAGAGATGGATTTGGAAAAGAATATACCATGTGTTCAGCCTGTTCGCAGAGGGCAATTGCAGTTGTTACTCTTCATCTCCAACTTTGCTTCCATGGAAGCTCCTAATCACAAAACATGGAATTTTCCATCTGGGCCTCTAATTCTTCCCTGGCCCAAACCCGTTTGCTTTCCACACCTACAGACACACGATCCAAAATCAGTAAATCAATGAAGAATATTCTTTGAAGAATTAGAATATTCGATCCAAAATTAAATCAAAACCAATCTCAAATCAATTACAATATCAGAATTTGTGATCCCATCAGCAAGCATTAAACAAATTCGGAACAGAAGAGGAATGTTTTTCAAATCAGATTATAACCAAAATGGAAGGTCTAAATCCACAATCAATCTCAAATCAAAGCATTAAGTTCTCAAAAGCCTATAAGAAGGAGAAGAAGTCACAACCACAAAGACAGACAGAAAAACCCTAACACACGGATAGCTACCAAAAAAACCCAAACTCGTAAGAAAACTTATCTGTTCAAATCCTTCCTCAGCCGCCGCGATAACCTTCGAACTGCCACAAAACCTTCGCACGGTCCGTGAGCCGTCGGAACCCTCCTCGTTCGACGTCGCCATCACCGGAACCACTACGAACTCACCGCCGCCCACACCAAGCCGCCACCGATCCTCATTGGGTAAAAAATCTTGTGTGAATACAATTAGTATCATTGTCTTTTTGTTTTGCAGGTTTCGATGTAGCCTCAAAAAGAAAGAGGAGATGGTCGAAGAGATTGCGATCGGAGAGGGAAAGGAGAATCGAGATCGTGATTTGGAGGGGGGAAAAGGGATTTTAGGGTTCCGCCGGTTCTTTTCTTTTCTTATTTTTTGTTTTGTTTTATTATTATTATTGTAATATAATCACACATGATACACCGCACACACTCACCTAATCAACACCCAATTATCCCACTTAATCTCCCCTTAATCTAATTGATAAACCTAAATAACCTAAAATTAATCCTGTTTAACTAATAACCATTTCAAAATACCAGTCTTTTTAATCAATTAATCAACCTGTTAATTTAATTAACTTTTTCTCTTTATTTCAATTTCAGCTTTATTTTATTAATTACCCCATCAATTTAATCTCCCACCTTTTATAATAACTTAAATAGAAACGTTTTTTTAATTTAAATTAACTTTTTAATAATAACCATAAATTTCTTTCCATATAAAAATAAATCACTTCACATTTAAGTTACTTTTTTTTAAGATAGATAATATGATTAAAATTATTTAGCGTATTAGGATATTTTATTTAAAACCTTAGAAATCTAATTTAATTAACATTTTCTTAAAATCAATCTCACCAACCCTAATTTTCACAAATGCCTCGCCGCAGGCAAAATTACAATTTTACCCCTAGCATTAGGTCAAAGAGCCGCCGTGCTCATTTTAGGGTTTCCCGCCGTGGAATCCCTAATTTAACCCTAATTACAACTTAACATTTCAACGTAGAGATTTGGAGTTCCTACACTCCACGTAAGCGTGTCCTTAAGATGCGTTTATTCCCCTTGAGACCTTGACCACAGTCAAGAAGTTTCTAACCTCCCTATTGAGGGGAACTACGATTACTCTGATTCCACTCCCGTAAGGATACGTAGGCACAAGATGCGATGTCTTGCCGAGTAAACTTAGAATTAACCCCCTTTATTATTTATTATTGCTTATTTATATTTTATTTATCTTTGCTATTTAATTATTTTGCTTATTATTTTGTAATTGTTTCTTGGATGTAAAGTTGTTTAATTATTTAATTATTATTATGGTTAGTAATTAGGGAGTGTAACAACATGTATGTAATATTAAAATAAATTTAGATCACTTTTAAATAAAGATAATTAAAATAAACACGTCACACCCGTAAGTCGATTTTAATCGCCGTCTCACTTCCTAAGGATATCCCTCAAGTTGCCTACGAATAATGGTTAAGTGGGGTGTATAAAGCAAGTCCCTCAAATAGAAAAATCATCAAAGTCCCTTATGGTTGCCTTTACGAATCGAGTCCCTTTCGAAAAATGATGATGGTCCCTTATATGTGCTTATTACATCCCACAATGGCCTTCAAAGTCAAATTGTCCCTCACATGTCCCTTAACATCCAAAGTAAGGACTACCTACTCCATTATAGTAGGGATAGTCTTACTAAGGGAAAGAATGAAGAATAAGAAAGACCTTTAAACATTAGGGTAGGTTACTCCTAGGTGCTTGCTCACTTCAAAACTGTTTCGCACTTAAACAAATTTCCAACAAAATTTTCAAACAAGTTTTTTTCACATCCATACACGGATTATTATTAAACTATTCTGAAATTTTTTGCTATTCACACACTACACTTTCAAAACAATTCAAAAGTGAGCTTAAGTACCTAAGAGCCCATGGATAACCATGGATGAAAAGGGTGCTAACACCTTCCCTTTTCATAACCTACCCCCCGGACCCAAAATATTCTCTAAGGTCTTTCCTGTTCTTTTATAACCTTTCCTTATGGATAAAATAAAAGTCGGTGGCGACTCTTGCTATCCGCAACATTGTTTAAAGTCAGTTCACCGGGTTACAGAACTGGCGACTCTGCTGGGGATCTATTTAAGAGGGGTACCCTTAGGAATTAAGATCACTTTAAATTGTTTGCCTTGTTTGCTTTATTATTATATTGTTGGGGTGCTCTTATGTGTGAAAGGTCCTAACCCGGATCTAGTGTACCTTAGGTAAATGGCAATAGACCAAGGAAACTGTACGACGTATATCGATACGGTTGATCTGGTGGCCATAGTTAGTGCGACTTCTTGGTTGGTGCTTATATTCCTTAAGTCAAGTTGAGGATAATATTGAGGCTGCCATATGTTGTCAATGCACTAACTGACTTTTAGAACCCTAGTTAACTCATCTTGGCCTTTAGAAAGTAGTGAGGTAACCGGCTTTGGTGCAGACTGAAGTTGGTTGACACTCGATACTACGCTCATTGAGATCTTAAACTTGGAGGGTTTTGGTTGGCAAGTAAGTTGCCTTCTGAACAACCACCCTTGTGAAGGATCAATGATATTGAGATCCCTTAGAACCTGGTTACTTTTGTAGGACAGGATGAACCATCTAACTTCAGGGGAGGGTACTTGCCTTTGAACCTCATGCAAGCCTTTAAACCTAGGGCTATGGTGTGACTTGTTTGTGTGTGCCACATGTTTGTGATTGAGCATGACATCATGACATCATCATGCATCATAAGCATATCATTTTCCCTAACCATTTCAAGGACCAAAGGATTTATCTTTGTTCTTTGTTGCAGGTCATGGCTTCTGCTCGTAGAAACACCATCAGGATCAACTTTGTAGGGATACCTGCTAAGCTCAAGGAGTTGGTTTCCCTAGTGCCTGATCATTCCCAGTTCAACAAGAGACATGGTCACTTATTGGATCTAGTTACTTCAGGGTTCAATGAAGACATGATGAGTGTGCTGTTTCAGTTCTTTGACCCTAAGCACCATTGCTTTACATTTACTGATTATCAGCTGGTTCCAACCATGGAGGAGTTCTCTAAACTTCTGGGTATACCTGTTCTTGATCAGAAGCCATTCACAGGCTTAGAGAAGGAGCTTAAACCAGAAGTTATTGCTGCAGCTCTACATCTGAAGAAGTCTGACATTGTTCTAGAGACGAGAAGTGGAGTTAAAGGTATTCTTGCCAAGGTATTAGTGGATAAAGCTCGAATGTTCTTGAAGGCTATGAGCTACGATGCTTTTGAGGAGATCTTAGCCTTATTGATTTATGGCTTAGTGTTGTTCCCCAATCCTGATCAGTTCATAGACGTTCATGCCATCAACATATTCCTGAGTCACAATCCAGTGCCTACCTTACTTGGAGACATCCTACATTCTCTTCACACCCGTACTACAAGGGCGAGAGGAACTTTGATGTGCTGCATACCTTTACTTTCTAGGTGGTTTATTTCTCACCTTCCTCGCTCAGTAATGAAGAATGAGCAAGGGTTCAGATGGTCCAAGAGGATCATGTCACTTTCTCACTCAGACGTCCATTGGTGCTCCAGATCTATGGAGAATGTCACCATCATTGACCATTGTGGGGAGTTTCCTAATGTGCCACTTCTAGGCATAAGAGGAGGCATCACCTACAACCCATATCTAGCTTTACGACAGTTTGGTTACGCCCGGAGCGATGGTCCACATGACATGTTGATTCAGGGCATTGTGTTTGATTACGACAACGACCTTCAGGGTTACCGTCAGAGATTCATCCGAGCTTGGGGAAAGGTAAACAGGATTGACAGCAAGACACTGGAGCCTAAGTACACTATTCCTATGGAGGCTTATCTCAGATGGGTACGATCTCGTGCTCAGACACTCATGATGCCATATCCTGCCGTCCTACCAGTTACCATGGAACCTGTTGCTGAAGGAGACACAGCTTATACCATCCTTCACCCAGACATGCCTACTGATATGGAAGACTTGCAGAGATCATGGATCCAACTGAAAGAGCAAAGGGATACTTTCGAGGCTCATTACAAAGCAAGCCAAGCAAGGATCCTAGAGCTAACAAAGCTACTTTATGAGGAACGAAACCTCAACTCATACCTCAACACAAAGAGGAAACGTCCATGGGAGACTTAAAACCCCATCTTTTGTACTTATTTCGTTTTCATTTTTTGTAAGCCTAAAAGGCAAAACAAGTTATTACTAATAAAAAGTTACTTTCTTGATTGTTTAAGCAAATTTAAATCCTGCGGTCCTTGAAAACATTGCATATGCATTCCCATATCATTGCATCACAGGTTTATAATTGTGCACAGGTTTCTCATCTTCTCGCTGTTTATTTCAGCAATGGCTCTTGAACAATCAGTTAAGGATCTCCAGGCACAGAATGCACAGTTCCAAGAGCTGATCCTGAACCTATCCAAGGGGCAGGATGAATTGAAGACACTGCTGGCCAAGAAGACTAAGAAGGCTAGAAGGTCTGCTGGGCTGCTCAACATGGGAAGAAGGTTCAAAGGTCCTGTCAAGACCAAGGAACATGTTGAAGACTATGAATCTGAAGAATCTGAGCGGGAGAGAGGCAGTCTCCACAACACTATGGGGGACTCTGATTCTGAGGCTAACTACTACCATGAGCCTAACGAAGACAAATTCAAGATGCTGGTGGATAGAATGGATGCTATGGAATTACAGAAATCATCTGGGCTGGATTTTGAGGATTTGAGCTTGATATCTGGGGTGGTCATACCCATTGGGTTCAAAGTTCCTACATTTGTTGTCTATGATGGGGTCTCTTGTCCCAAATTGCATCTGAGGTCTTATGTCAGAAGAATGCAACCCCACACTGCTGATAAAAAGTTGTGGATCCATTTCTTTCAAGAGAGTTTATCTGGAGCTCAGCTAGAGTGGTATTATCAGTTGGAGAGTGTCAACATCAGAGATTGGAATGACCTTGCTGAAGCTTTCTACAAGCAGTATCAATACAATGCTGACTTAGCCCCCACTCGCATGCAGCTTCAAAGCATGTCTATGGGTGCCAAAGAAAGCTTTAAGGAGTATGCTCAGAAGTGGAGAGACTTAGCTGGAAGAGTTCAACCCCCTTTGACTGATAGGGAGTTGGTTGATATGTTCATGTGTACGCTGAATGGTCCGTTTTACAGTCATCTCATTGGAAGCTCATCATCTGGCTTCACTGAGTTGATCATGACAGGAGAGCGAGTAGAGAATGGTATCAAGAGTGGTAAGATCCAAGTGGGCACTTCTTCATCAGGTGCTGCAAAGAAGCCTCCCACTGGGAAGAAAGAATCTAATGCTGTGTATGGTCAGCCTGATCGTAACAGAAGGCATCAGTCTGTTAGTGCAGTTCATATTTCAAATCCAACTCCTGCAACAACAGAGCAGCCTCAAGGCAACCAACAGAGGGCTAGAAGACAGTTCACGAAGATCAACATGTCAATGGCTCAGGCATTGCAACACTTGTTGAAAGCTGAACTTATTACCCTGAGGGAGGCCCCTCAGAATCCCAATGTTACCTCTCCCAAGTACAATCCCAATGCACGATGTGCATATCATTCAAACTGTCCAGGACATGATACTAATAACTGCTGGGTCTTGAAGAACAAAATTCAGGATATGATTGATGCTGGAGAAATTGAGTTTGATTCACCAGGTACTCCAAATGTGATTACAGCTCCAATGCCAAATCACGAGAAGACTGTCAACGCCATTGATGAAGATATTGATGAAGATCTGCATGTCTATTCAGTTATGGAGTTGAGCACACCATTGTCTGTTATCAAAAAGAGGTTAGTACAAGCTGGGATCTTTCCAGGTTGTCATGAAGATTGTCTATATTGTACCTATAAGCCAGATAGTTGCTTCATTTTGAGAGATGGGATTCAACGTCTCATGGATAAATATACTATAGTGTTTGAAAGAAGACCAACATCTGTAGAAAGTATGGTGGATCATCTGACTCAGGGTAAGAAGATTGAAGAGGTTGACATGGTTGACAAAGTACCACCAAGAATCACTTCAAAGGGTCCCATTAAAATCACTCATCAGGGCCCAATCAAGATTACTGCTGAAGGTCCTGTGAAAGTTGTCGCTGAAGCCAAAGTAGCTCCTCTGATCATTACCACTCCTGGTCCTATTCCTTATACATCTGACAAAGCTGTGCCTTGGCACTATGGGTCTGATGTTTACATCCATGGTGTCAAGCAGGAGCCTTTACCTGATATGCCTGTTGACATTGATAATATTGCTGGATCTAGCAAGATCACTCGTAGTGGAAGAGTCTTCTCTCCTCCAGTTGCTTCTAAGAGTGCAGTTACTCCTGCTGTTACTTCCACCACTGATGCTCGGGGCAAGGGTCCTGTTATTGAGCCTGTATCTACTGATGTGCCAGCTGCTGATGACCTCTCTAAGCAGATGGAAGAAGTATTGAAAATCATTCGCAAGAGTGATTATGATATTGTTGATCAGCTGGGGCATACTCCCTCAAAGATTTCTATGCTCTCCCTGTTATTATGTTCTGAGGCTCATGCCAAGTCATTGATCAAGTTTCTAAAGATGGCTCATGTACCCAGTGCAATTTCTGTGGACCAGTTTGAGAGTTGTGTTGCTCACCTGACCTATGACAACGGGTTAGGATTTTCTGATGCTGACTTGACCCCTGCCAAGAGGGATCATAACAGGGCCTTGCATATTTCAATTGAATGCAGGGGCACTACCCTGTCTCATGTGCTGATAGACAATGGTTCCTCTCTGAATGTGTTGCCTAAGGAAGTCCTGAACAAGCTGAGTCCTGAAGATACGGTATTGAAGCCCAGTAATATTGTGGTAAAGGCTTTTGATGGTTCTAGAAGAGTGGTGCATGGGGAAATTGATCTTCCAATCAAGGTTGGCTCTCAGGTGTTTACTGCTACATTCTATGTGATGGATATTCGTCCTTCGTACTCATGTCTGCTTGGTCGTCCCTGGATCCATGGGGCAGGTGCTGTGACCTCCACATTACATCAAAAGTTGAGATATCCGGTGAATGGAAAAGTTGTTACTGTCTTTGGAGAGGAAGAATACTTTGTCAGCCATGTAAACACTTTCAAGTATCTGGAAGTAGAAGGTGAATACATTGAAACTCCATGTCAGTCATTTGAAGTGGTTCCCTGGGCTGTTAAGGATTGTGTGACTCCTCCTGCTGTGAAGAAGGTTCCTGTGGTCATCAGAAACCCTCCAACAATGGCAATGGCCTCCCTCAATGATGCAAAAGCTGTGGTGGAAGAAGGTGGTTGTACTATTTGGGGTCAGCTTCCTGATATGCCATACAAGTCTGACAAGTTTGGTTTGGGTTTCACTGCAGAGTCCCAGAAGGCTGTTCGTCGTGCTCGTGCTGTTCGTATCACCAATCAAGGGGTTATCAATGCTGTGGGAGATCAAGATGAAGACTACAACTTGGAGGCATGGATTTTTCCTACTGTGGGTGCTGGACTCAATAATTGGACAGCTGAAGATGTTATCCCTATCTCCTTTAGTCAGGAGTAAATACTATTACTGTGTTATGTTTTTAAATTTATAATTTCTGGAACAATTAAAACTTTCAAGCCATGTGCCTTACCCGGGGCACAATGGTGTGCGTGTTACGGGTTTTCATTTCATTTGCATACTTCATTCAATAAAATCAGTGGACGTTTCATTTTCGTAAATATTGTGTTCCTTGTCTTTCTTTTTCTTTTATTTTTGCTTTATCAGCTATGTGTTCTTACACACACCCACGTCACTAAAATACAGATCCTCATCCACTCTGGATCCAGTTGATAACAGTTCTACTATTGTGTTGCGGTGGAAATAGGATCACAAACTATTAATGAGTTTGAATCGCAATTCAATTCACAACCGCTCTTTGATTTATCCGAAGGAAAAGGTCAAAAGAGGGAAAACCTATTTTGCATCGTAAACACAATGCGGGGAAAGATCTAGGGTTCGGGGGTTGGTTAAATTTAGGGAAGGTATTAGCACCCTAAACTTCTGTAGTACTCTACAGGAACCTTTTGTTCAGATGTTTACTATTTGCTTTATTTATTTGCTTAAGGTATATGTACAAAAGATTAAAAGTGAGAAAATAAACCTAAGGGGTTAATTCTAAGTTTACTCGGCAAGACATTGCATCTTGTGCCTACGTATCCTTACGGGAGTGGAATCAGAGTAATCGTAGTTCCCCTCAAAAGGGAGGTTAGAGACTTCTTGACTGTGGCCAAGGTCTCAAGGGGAATAAACGCATCTTAAGGACACGCTTATGCGGAGTGTAGAAACTCCAAATCTCTACGTTGAAATGTTAAGTTGTAATTAGGGTTAAATTAGGTTAGGTTAGGGATTCCACGACGGGAAACCCTAAAATGAGCGCGGCGGCTCTTTGACCTAATGCTAGGGGTAAAAGTGTAATTTTGTCCACGGCGAGACATGTATGAAAATTTAGGGTTTGATCCATTAAAGGGGTAAGGCTATTGACTCGGCGGCCAAAAGGCTGGACCTAATCCTTCGGAAGGATAAAACTGTAAAAAAAATGTGAAAATATGACAAATCATTATATGGAGGAATAATTAAGGTACAAAAATAAGAAAAGTAATAAAGGCAGAGGGTATAAAGAAACAAAGAAACATTTCTGAAAACATGAAGAATATGAAAATATGTAATGACACTTAGAATGAAGTGAGGGAGGAAAATAGTGTGGGGCTGTGGCCACCACAAGCACATCTCAACCTCAAGCATGCAAATGAAATGCAGGAATAAAGAAAATGAAAGGTACACAAAATGACACGGCAAACATAAGGAGTTCCTTACGAAAAGGTTTTAATTTTTTAATATTTTAATTATGTAAAAAAATGTTTTAATTTTTTTAATATTTTAATTATATATATAAAAAGGTTTTAATTTTAAAATGGAATTACTTAGTTAAAAAAAATTTAAGTTTTAAAAAAAATGTTAAGTTTAAATTATATATAAAAAAAAAATGTTTTTGGGAACAAAAAGGTTTTTTTGGAAAAAAATGTTTACGGGAACAAAAAAAAGGTTTTTTTTGGAAAAAAATGTTTACGGGAACAAAAAAAGGTTTTTTTTTGGGAAAAAAATGTTTACGGGAACAAAAAAGGTTTTTTTTGGGAAAAAAATGTTTACGGGAACAAAAAAGGTTTTTTTTTGGGAAAAAAAATGTTTACGGGAACAAAAAAGGTTTTTTTTGGGAAAAAATGTTTTGATAAAAAAAAATAACAATAGAATTGCAAATGCAAACAGACAATTGATGGACATGCGAACAATCCTATACGACACAATCATGGTTCATACATATCAAAATCTACGGATCTAAACAACAATGAAGGTTAACATGGCAAGGATGCAAATAAATATGAAAAATGCAAAGGATTTAGTAATTTAACGGACCTAAACACATTAACATAGCAAAATATGCACATAAACATGAAAAGGCAAAAGGTTTAGTAATTTAACCTACGAAGCGGAGGTTTGCTTCGGTTTGCTTCGGTAAATGTGAAAAAGGTTTGAATAAGGGAACACTGGAGAGCTCCAATCCTTCTAACGAGTTGTGGGAACGACCGCCTTTCTTCTCTGGGGATCTCCTTTGTTTCTCCCTCTCTCCCCTCTTTTCTGAAGAAAACCTTCTGACCCCTCTTAGGTTTTTTTCATTCTCTCCTCCTTTCCAACAAGGCAACACATGTATATATAGGGAACAAATTAGGGTTAACACCAAATTGTCAATAATGTCCCTAAAGCCCATTTTAAAGCCCAAACTAAATAATTAGTTAAGAAAAAATAAAATTTAAATAATTTAAAATAATTAAAATAAACTTAAAATAAAAACTAATAATCCTATTGATTCCTAAAATAAAAAATATTATAAAAGGAACAAAATTTTTCAATATTTTTTTATTTTATGATTTTTTGGATATTTTTATGAATAATTTAGAAAAAAGTGAAAAAAATAATATTTTAAAAAATGATTTAATTAAAATACGAAAATAATAATTAAATAATAATAAAAAACTATTTTTGTTATTTTTTTAATGAAAGATAGAAAAATTTAGAGTAAAAATAATAAAGAACAAAAAAAGTGACAAAGGTGAGATTTAATTTTTAAAATAGTTAGAAAAAAAAAAAGATTTAATTTTAAAAAAGAATTTAGAGGAAAAAAAGATTTAATTTTAAAAAGAAGTTAGAGAAAAAAAGATTTAATTTTAAAAAAGTTAGAAAAAAAAAAAAAATTTAGTTTTAAAAAGGTTAGAAAAAGATTTAAAAAAAAGTTAGAAAAAAAGATTTAATTTTAAAAAGTTAGAAAAAAAAGATTTAAAGTTAGAAAACAAGATTTAGCTTTAAAAATAGTTAGAAAAAAAGATTTAATTTTAAAAAAGATAGAAAAAGATTTAACTTTAAAGAGGAGTTAGAAAAAGATTTAAAAAAAGTTAGAAAAAAGATTTAATTTTAAAAAGAAGTTAGATTTTTATTTTTTAAAAAAATATTAGAATTTGATTAAAAAATGTGTTAGAAATTAATTTAAAAAAAGGTTATAAAAAATTTACTCTTGAAGAAAAGAAAAAAAAAAAGTTAAATGTTAATCTAAATCCTAAAAGTTAGTAAGAAGAGCTTTAAATAAATAAACTAAATAGAAAAAAAAAAAAAAGTTAATAAAAAATATTAGTGAAGTTATAAAAAAAATTTAATTAAATTATTATTAGTTAAAAAAAACAAGATTTAAAAAAAGGTTAATTTATTAAGTTAATAAGAATTTAAAATAAAAATAAAAAAGAAAGGGTAAAATTTGGGGTATTACAGTTGCCCCTATTTAAATGGCTACACCGGACGATTTGAGTGACAGAGACTCGTGGAATCGTGGTGGAGAGATTTAAATATAGATAACCGAAAATTTTGCCCTTATATGCGACGATATGCAATGCTATGGACAAAGCGAGAACAGATTAATGCAGATGATGCCGTGAATATGATGTGATGCGTATGCTGGAATGATGAATGCGAAAATGCTGACGAATACGACGACACAGATGCTACGAGAAGAACACACTGGGGAAAACGACGCGCTGAGACACAGTACAACACTGGGGAATTCTAAAAAAGATGGTCAACTGATGCGAACACGACCAATTGTTATTTTGGGAATGAGATTCTCAAATGGAGATGACACCTGTGAGACGGCCTCCACTGGGGAATCTAAAAATAAAACTGGATCATGTACGATTGCAAGATCGATTACAGAATGCTGGAGCATTGAGCAAGGAATAACATCCAAGCTTCTGTAAACTACCACTCGTGACAGGATCAAACGGACTTTTCGGAACTCCGTAGCAAATATACAGGGTAAAGACCGACTGTATGCCAAAATAAATGGACTTTGATGGGAATTGCCCTGATAAGCTTCTCGAGGGAGAACTGTCACTTATCGTTGGAAGGGACTTATGTGCAAAAAATGGATAAGCACTCAAATAAAGAGGCTGCTGCTTATCTGATAAATAAATCTTCTCGCATTTAAGGTCGGCGCCTGGAATACGATTCTGATTCTTCTCTTACTGAAGGATAAATAAACTTCTTCATGCTTCAAGATTATGTTCTCCTGAACATGAAAAGGGTAAACTGAACTTCTTCATACTTCAGAATCGTGCTCTCCTGAATATGATACTGGATGACTGAATTTCTTCATATTTCAGAATCGTGCTCTCCTGAATATGAAACTGAATGACTGAAGATACTCATATTTCAGAATCGTGCTCTCCTGAATATGAAACTGGATGACTGAAGATACTCATATTTCAGAATCGTGCTCTCCTGAATATGAAACTGGATGACTGAATTTACTCATATTTCAGAATCGTGCTCTCCTGAATATGAAACTGGATGACTGAATATACTCATATTTCAGAATCGTGCTCTCCTGAATATGAAACTGGATGACTGAATATACTCATATTTCAGAATCGTGCTCTCCTGAATATGAAACTGGATGACTGAATTTACTCATATTTCAGAATCGTGCTCTCCTGAATATGATTTGGTTGTAAATGAATTTTTCCATACTTCAGAATCGTGCTCTCCTGAATATGAAACTGGATAATCGAACTTCCTCATAACTCAGAATCGTGCTCTCCTGAATATGATTCGGTTCCTGAAATTTCTTCATTCTTCAGAATCGTGCTCTCCTGAAAAACGGCCAACTGAACTTCCTCATAACTCAGAATCGTGCTCTCCTGAATATGATTTCGTTCCTTCTTTTACTAAAGGATAAATGAACTTCTTCATAACTCAGAATCGTGCTCTCCTGAATATGAAACTGCTCAAACCTCCCCGTAACTCAAGATCGTGCTCTCCTGAACACGATTTGGTTCAAACCTCAAGACGGCAGGTAAATGGAAGCCCAACTGCTCCATGGAGATGGCCATTTGCTGCGAGTCATAACGAGGATATGATCGACTTCTTAGGTGAGAAATGTCGTATGTTGATGCTGTAAAATGTAAAGTGTAAAAGGTTGTAACATGTAGGATTGTAAAGTGTTGTACTGATATATTTTCCAGGCGCGAACTGGCGTGTATCTGTAAAGGATTGTAGTTGATTTTCTTGAAAGATAGTGCAAAATAAATGCACGTCCGGGTACAGTGATAACCCTCTTGGGCGAGAACAGTCGCGTATCTGCCATGGTACGGTGAAAATCTTTAGATGGTGCAAAATAAATGCACGTCCGGTTGGGATTGACGACCGACAAGACTGAGATTCAATCTAGGATTGAGCTAGAAAGAAGACTGGTAATCAAGACTCCATCGAGGGAATGAACTCGAAGGGTAGATATCTTATCCTGGCGAGGAAAGATAGCTGAAGTAACCGTCATCCACGAGGATCGAGCTCTGTGGGGAAACTGGAAACAAGTAAGTATTTTATGCTTATGGCTGACAATCTATTTGGAGAGAATGGGCAAACCCCAGTTACTTGGCGGTAACGACCAATGATGGAGACACGATGAACCTGTGAATGCTAACGCATATGTTGATGCATATGTTAATGTGAATGTATGTTAATGTCTATGTATGTTAATGTCTATGTATGTTAATGTTTATGTATGCAAGATGTTATGAAATGAGTATGTAATGAGTATGTAATGAATATGTAATGAATATGTAATATGTAATGAATGTGTAATGAAATAGGCATGTGATGCTTATGCCCCTGTGTATGCTGACGAAACTGACTAGAGACGGGACGAGAGATGAAATAAACATCTCGACGGAAATACCCTGCGTTCTCTGCAACCAATACGTCAATCATGGGTAAGAGAGATCAATGGTAGAACCAAATCTGGTTTTAAAGTTCTGAATTCTCTGAGGGAAGGTAATCTGCTTGTGGTGTACAGTATCACGCCTTCTTATGGGGAGAAGAAAACCTGAGGGACACTTTCGAGTTACCCAAAAAAAAAATTGTCAGCTTATAGTCTCTCTGGGGACTGTGATGAGGCAATAGTTTAGGAGTCTGTTGCAACACTGAGGCTTACTGGGGTATGAAGGCCGCTGTGAGTAAAATCCATCGGGTGCATGAAAAACTTGTGAAATCCCATGGTTTTGATCTTGCAGGACCTTATAGTAGCCGCCATTTGTTTCTTCAAAAACATGGTGCCCCAGGATACTTGCGTTGCGAGGTAGGGTCATCTCAAGAGGATTTTATAGAGAACACCGAGTCCGGTTGCCCCATTGTTTTCAAACTCTTTGAGAGATTTGTCAGGTCTCAACGTAACTGGCACAAATTAATCGTGTTACGACGAAATCTTTGGGAAATAGCTCTTAAGAACGTCAGACTCGCGTTGGTAAGCGAATTGGGAAACTGCCTGCCCCTGTTTAGCAGGATCTTCAAGTTCCATGGGTTATGTTCATATGTAAATCTCTAAGATATCAAGCAAAGTTGTCATGCCTGAAATGCCTATCCTGAGCTTGTCAATGTACACATATATTTGTCTTGAATTTTTGTTTTGAAAAAAAGATATCGCAACAACTTGTGACCGAAATCACTAGTCAGGATATAAGTTTTAATTATAATGCCATCATGAATTTTTTCTGAGCATAGCTCGTAGGAGTCAGGAAACGTGATCTTGTCAAGTATGCTTTCAACCGAAGTCCTACTTCAATTAGGTCTTTTAAAGGTTGTATCGTGGCTCAGTTCACGGTTTAAGAAACAAAAGGATAAAGGCTCAAAGTTATATTTGTACCCACCCATTCTTCGTGATGTTCTCCAATCCTAATTCAGTTAACCGGATACGAACGCTCATATCTCAAGCGGATTTGCTATGGTCGAGAACTTATCAAGGCTTTGGACATGGCAGTCGCTCACCTATTACACGATCTTGTTCTTTACTAGGGACTATTTATTGTACCCTCTTGTTTTGCTTTTATTCCCTAACTTTTGCCTGGACAACGTCTTTTGATCTGACTTTGGAGTCCAGCGGGATGCCCCAGTTTTGCCTAAGTCTCCTTCATAGGTTTTGACTTAGCGGGCTCTTATTTTTTTTGAATATTCTTTTATGCACAAGTCGTGTAAATCTTTTGAAAGGCTCGTGACTGCCCCACTCCTTAGGTAACCGAGGGATAGCCATTGTATTGGACTTCTTAAGATGCTAAGGATAAATTCTCGAAGGTTGGCTCTTCCTTTTTAAGAGTCTAAGCGCTCGATCGGTTTAACTGAAACCTACCCTGCCCCAGGTTAGGATGAAGGTTCTTAAAAAGAAAGAAAAAACTCCTACTTCAAGGCTCAAAGAGGTTAACGAGGGATTAACATCCTTATATCTCCAGTGTTTGGGATTTGAAACAATGCCTTACATCATCAGCGGGCTTTAATTGAAAGCATACGACAAGAAATCTGACGTTTTAGGTTCGTCATCCTCCCCCTAATTCTCCATCAGAACAAGAGATCGGGTAAAGTTGGCATTATGATTTATGAAAACGTTTTTTTTTTTTGAATGAGTGAAACGAATGGATTTATTCAAGACAAACATATGCGTTGCATTAATTAATCGAAGATAAACAAGTTCATACATGATAAATATGCTTAATCAAAGAGAAATACATATAAATGAACTGTCGGAAAAATCCTTCTAAATGTTTATGAGATCTTGCATTCAAGAGTAACAGTTTCCTTTGGCGGAGCCTCAATGGAAAGGACGTCTGGTTCATGATCACTATGAGTCGTCATGGCTTACCCCAGTTATGCTGGTCACATCTTCAACAGTTTTCAGTCGTTGCTTCAAAATAAATTTCCCAGATCCTTTGTTGATCCCGGTCATATCACCTTGAGGGTTACTGAAATGAAGCGGGCTAGGCCTTTGAATAATGACTGGATTCGGCTGATAGGCGTAGCATGCTTTGCAGAATTTGCACTTGACGAGTGAGGAACCCCGAAAGGAGTCTCGATCTTCAGCTGAGCATCGCCAAAAGACAACTTCTTCGTTTCTAGCAAATTTCTGACAACTTTCTTAAGAGCATAGCAATTCTCTAGATCATGGCCGGGCGCACCCTCATGAAATAAACAATGAGCGGTAGCGTTGTAACTTGCAGGTAATGGATTAGGTGGAGGATTAGGAGGCGGACCCAAAGCCCGAGTAGTGATGAGACCTTGCTTGACCAAAGAGGGACACAACTCGGTAAAAGTCATCGGGATCGGCGGACAAGGTTTATACGTTCTTCTGTTTGGCATATTCTGGCGAGGAGCCGGACTCTTTGGCTGTTGAGGAGCAGGAGTATTGGGTGCCTGTAGGTAGTTGACAGGAGGCGGCTAAACAGGAGGTTGTTGCATAGGTTGATACATGGGAACCTGTTGATTGAAAGAAGGTGTAATAGCTGCCACATAGGGTTGTTGAGCATATTGGACCGGGTACCCTTGAGGTTAAGCATAACCTTGCAGATGCCGATAAAAGCGTTCCCTTGGTTTACCAGAGGATATAGCATTAGTCTCACTCTCCTTCTTTTTCTGGGAGCTATAAGGAGGTTTCTTCGGCTGATCCTTAGAAGCGCCATGATTATTTGTCATTTTACCACTCTTCATACCCAATTCAATCTTGACACCCACAGCAACGATGTCGGAGAAATTTGAAGTCACACTACCCACCATTCTCTCGTAAAATTCTGGACGGACTGTGTCGACAAACCAATCAGCTAACTCTTTCTCGGTCAAAGGAGGTTCTACCTGCGAAGCAGTCTCTCTCCACCTTTGAGCATACTCTTTGAATGACTCAGAATTCTTTTGTGACATACTCAGCAATTGTCTTCTGTCAGGAGCCAGATCCATATTGTACTTGTAGTGTTTGATGAAAGCGTCAGATAAATCTTGAAAGCTCTTAACGCGGGATTGGTCCAAAGTTAAATACCACTTGGAAGAAGCACCCTTCAAACTGTCTTGGAAGCAATGAATCATCAGTTTATCATTCTCAACATGGGCAGCCATTTTGCGATAATACATGATCAAATGACTCTTAGGACAGGTGGCACCTTCATAACGATCGAAGTTCGGAGTTTTGAACTTCGGGGGAATAACCAAACCTGAGACCAAACAAACATCCCTTGCAGCAGTCCCGAAAATTTGATCACCCTCTACCTTTTTCAATCTCTGGACGATGGTGTTCACTTCCTCACGAAGCTTATCATGTCTCTCATAACCCTCAACATTCTCATCAAGATCATCAAAAACTGTCTCATTGAAGTACGGTTGCGCACGAGTGTGTACAACAGGTGGTGCAAAGATAGGAGCCCCCCTAGAAACTTCAGAAAACAAGGGCACGGCTTGCTGAACAGGTTGATTAATCGGAACAGTGGCTTGAGGAGGCACAAAACCGGGAGCAAGACCATAAGGTGGGTCCCTCGCTACGGTCACACTTGGTGGAGGGTCCACAGTAACGCCGGTAATCTCAGAAACAACAGTGGGCTGGGTATCCATCTTAGCATTCATGACATGTAACAATTCCATCATACGCCCCATACCCCCTCGAAGGTCTTCAAGTTCATTGCTAAGGCGATCAATCTCTTTTGCCTGATCCTCCATTCTTTTCCGAGTTTGAGCTCTGGTGTTGTATTGGTGCCGAGAACTCAGGGTGACGAAACTGGAAGGTGAGAGAACCGAGTGTGAGAAATCGGGAGACACATGCAATGCAAAAGTATGATGCTAAAATGTGAATGTAAATGAAGATTTTATGGAATTCAAAACATTTACTAATGTCGTGGGGTACCGAAGAAATCTTTTTCTTGTTTTTTCATTTTATATTTTTTTTTATTTATGGTATCCCGCGATATCCATAAATGATGTTTGAACTCCATGAAATACAATGCAATGAGATGCTTTATGGATGCAATGCATGAAAACACACAAAGTCCTAGGTTAAAGGTTTGCATGAGGTTCAAAGGCAAGTACCCTCCCTTGAAGTTAGATGGTTCATCCTGTCCTACAAAAGTAACCAGGTTCTAAGGGATCTCAATATCATTGATCCTTCACCAGGGTGGTTGTTCAGAAGGCAACTTACTTGCCAACCAAAACCCTCCAAGTTTAAGATCTCAATGAGCGTAGTATCGAGTGTCAACCAACTTCAGTCTGCACCAAAGCCGGTTACCTCACTACTTTCTAAAGGCCAAGATGAGTTAACTAGGGTTCTAAAAGTCAGTTAGTGCATTGACAACATATGGCAGCCTCAATATTATCCTCAACTTGACTTAAGGAATATAAGCACCAACCAAGAAGTCACACTAACCATGGCCACCAGATCAACCGTATCGATATACGTCGTACAGTTTCCTTGGTCTATTGCCATTTACCTAAGGTACACTAGATCCGGGTGTAGGACCTATCTCACAGCACAAGGAACAGTCCCACAATCAAAGCACAAATATATACATGCAAATGAATAATATCACAGATAGTAATAAATATGAACAAGTTAGGGATAACCCTCAAAAGTTAAAGGATTCCCCAGTGAAGTCGCCATTTTCTGTTGCGGTGGAAATAGGATCACAAACTATTAATGAGTTTGAATCGCAATTCAATTCACAACCGCTCTTTGATTTATCCGAAGGAAAAGGTCAAAAGAGGGAAAACCTATTTTGCATCGTAAACACAATGCGGGGAAAGATCTAGGGTTCGGGGGTTGGTTAAATTTAGGGAAGGTATTAGCACCCTAAACTTCTGTAGTACTCTACAGGAACCTTTTGTTCAGATGTTTACTATTTGCTTTATTTATTTGCTTAAGGTATATGTACAAAAGATTAAAAGTGAGAAAATAAACCTAAGGGGTTAATTCTAAGTTTACTCGGCAAGACATTGCATCTTGTGCCTACGTATCCTTACGGGAGTGGAATCAGAGTAATCGTAGTTCCCCTCAAAAGGGAGGTTAGAGACTTCTTGACTGTGGCCAAGGTCTCAAGGGGAATAAACGCATCTTAAGGACACGCTTATGCGGAGTGTAGAAACTCCAAATCTCTACGTTGAAATGTTAAGTTGTAATTAGGGTTAAATTAGGTTAGGTTAGGGATTCCACGACGGGAAACCCTAAAATGAGCGCGGCGGCTCTTTGACCTAATGCTAGGGGTAAAAGTGTAATTTTGTCCACGGCGAGACATGTATGAAAATTTAGGGTTTGATCCATTAAAGGGGTAAGGCTATTGACTCGGCGGCCAAAAGGCTGGACCTAATCCTTCGGAAGGATAAAACTGTAAAAAAAATGTGAAAATATGACAAATCATTATATGGAGGAATAATTAAGGTACAAAAATAAGAAAAGTAATAAAGGCAGAGGGTATAAAGAAACAAAGAAACATTTCTGAAAACATGAAGAATATGAAAATATGTAATGACACTTAGAATGAAGTGAGGGAGGAAAATAGTGTGGGGCTGTGGCCACCACAAGCACATCTCAACCTCAAGCATGCAAATGAAATGCAGGAATAAAGAAAATGAAAGGTACACAAAATGACACGGCAAACATAAGGAGTTCCTTACGAAAAGGTTTTAATTTTTTAATATTTTAATTATGTAAAAAAATGTTTTAATTTTTTTAATATTTTAATTATATATATAAAAAGGTTTTAATTTTAAAATGGAATTACTTAGTTAAAAAAAATTTAAGTTTTAAAAAAAATGTTAAGTTTAAATTATATATAAAAAAAAAATGTTTTTGGGAACAAAAAGGTTTTTTTGGAAAAAAATGTTTACGGGAACAAAAAAAAGGTTTTTTTTGGAAAAAAATGTTTACGGGAACAAAAAAAGGTTTTTTTTTGGGAAAAAAATGTTTACGGGAACAAAAAAGGTTTTTTTTGGGAAAAAAATGTTTACGGGAACAAAAAAGGTTTTTTTTTGGGAAAAAAAATGTTTACGGGAACAAAAAAGGTTTTTTTTGGGAAAAAATGTTTTGATAAAAAAAAATAACAATAGAATTGCAAATGCAAACAGACAATTGATGGACATGCGAACAATCCTATACGACACAATCATGGTTCATACATATCAAAATCTACGGATCTAAACAACAATGAAGGTTAACATGGCAAGGATGCAAATAAATATGAAAAATGCAAAGGATTTAGTAATTTAACGGACCTAAACACATTAACATAGCAAAATATGCACATAAACATGAAAAGGCAAAAGGTTTAGTAATTTAACCTACGAAGCGGAGGTTTGCTTCGGTAAATGTGAAAAAGGTTTGAATAAGGGAACACTGGAGAGCTCCAATCCTTCTAACGAGTTGTGGGAACGACCGCCTTTCTTCTCTGGGGATCTCCTTTGTTTCTCCCTCTCTCCCCTCTTTTCTGAAGAAAACCTTCTGACCCCTCTTAGGTTTTTTTTCATTCTCTCCTCCTTTCCAACAAGGCAACACATGTATATATAGGGAACAAATTAGGGTTAACACCAAATTGTCAATAATGTCCCTAAAGCCCATTTTAAAGCCCAAACTAAATAATTAGTTAAGAAAAAATAAAATTTAAATAATTTAAAATAATTAAAATAAACTTAAAATAAAAACTAATAATCCTATTGATTCCTAAAATAAAAAATATTATAAAAGGAACAAAATTTTTCAATATTTTTTTATTTTATGATTTTTTGGATATTTTTATGAATAATTTAGAAAAAAGTGAAAAAAATAATATTTTAAAAAATGATTTAATTAAAATACGAAAATAATAATTAAATAATAATAAAAAACTATTTTTGTTATTTTTTTAATGAAAGATAGAAAAATTTAGAGTAAAAATAATAAAGAACAAAAAAAGTGACAAAGGTGAGATTTAATTTTTAAAATAGTTAGAAAAAAAAAAAGATTTAATTTTAAAAAAGAATTTAGAGGAAAAAAAGATTTAATTTTAAAAAGAAGTTAGAGAAAAAAAGATTTAATTTTAAAAAAGTTAGAAAAAAAAAAAAATTTAGTTTTAAAAAGGTTAGAAAAAGATTTAAAAAAAAGTTAGAAAAAAAGATTTAATTTTAAAAAGTTAGAAAAAAAAGATTTAAAGTTAGAAAACAAGATTTAGCTTTAAAAATAGTTAGAAAAAAAGATTTAATTTTAAAAAAGATAGAAAAAGATTTAACTTTAAAGAGGAGTTAGAAAAAGATTTAAAAAAAGTTAGAAAAAAGATTTAATTTTAAAAAGAAGTTAGATTTTTATTTTTTAAAAAAATATTAGAATTTGATTAAAAAATGTGTTAGAAATTAATTTAAAAAAAGGTTATAAAAAATTTACTCTTGAAGAAAAGAAAAAAAAAAAGTTAAATGTTAATCTAAATCCTAAAAGTTAGTAAGAAGAGCTTTAAATAAATAAACTAAATAGAAAAAAAAAAAAAAGTTAATAAAAAATATTAGTGAAGTTATAAAAAAAATTTAATTAAATTATTATTAGTTAAAAAAAACAAGATTTAAAAAAAGGTTAATTTATTAAGTTAATAAGAATTTAAAATAAAAATAAAAAAGAAAGGGTAAAATTTGGGGTATTACATATTGCCAATTACAATTTCGAGTATCCGATCTATCAAACTGAAGACGGAAACGAGGACGATTGTGAAATACCTGTGGAGCTTGCTAGGTTGTTACAATAAGAAGTGAAAGCTATACGAGAGATGCCAGCTCCCCGTACTGAGAAGGAGGTTAGAGGTTTCTTGGGACGATTGAACTACATTGCAAGATTTATTTCCCAATTAACTACCATCTGTGAGCCAATCTTCAAGTTGTTGAAGAAAGATCAGGTGATGGAATGGAATGATGAGTGCCAGACTGCCTTTGATGAAATCAAGAGATATTTGCTAGAACCTCCAATTTTAATGCCACCAGTTGATGGAAGACCCTTGATTATGTATTTAATAGTATTAGACAACTCAATGGGGTGTGTATTGGGGCAACATGACGAGTCTGGTCGAAAAGAGCAGGCAATATACTACCTTAGCAAAAAGTTTACCGACTGTGAAACAAGATACTCACTGCTCGAGAAAACTTGCTGCGCTTTGGCATGGGCTGCTCGCCGACTAAGACAGTATATGTTGACCCATACTACCTTGTTGATTTCGAAGATGCAGTTCAAGATTAAGCATCACAACTCTTCTCCGTATCGTCCAAAGATGAATGGGGCAGTTGAAGCTACTAATAAGAACATTAAGAAGATTGTACAGAAGATGACTGTTACTTACAAGGATTGGCACGAGACGTTACCATTTGCTCTGCATGGTTATCGTACTACAATACGTACTTCAACAGGGGCAACCCCATTCTCCTTAGTCTATGGTATGGAAGCAGTTCTGCCTATTGAAGTTCAGATCCTCCCCTTGAGAATTATGAAGGATGCAGGCTTGGATGAAGATGAGTGGATTCAGACTCGACTTGACCAGATAAATTTGATTGATGAGAAAAGGTTAGCAGCAGTTTGTCATGGCCAGATGTACCAGAAACGGATGATCAAAGCTTTTAACAAGAAGGTTAAGCCAAAGGTATATCAGGCTGGTGACTTGGTAATCAAGCGTATCATATTACCACAGGGTGATCCTAGGGGCAAGTGGACTCCAACATATGAGGGACCATTTGTAGTCAAGACAGTGTTCTCAGGAGGTGCCATGATACTGACTACAATGGATGGTGAAGACTTCCCAACCTGTAAACGCAGACATAGTTAAAAAATACTACGCATAAAAAGAGACCCGCTAGGTTGACAGGCCTAGGCAAAAATAAGGGCATCCCGACAAACCAAAAGGGTTTGGGCAAAAATTAGGGATATATATATAAAAAGATGTATACCCGGCAAGTCGAAAACCTGAAAAGGCGGCTTGGGCAAAAAAGGGTATCCCGGTGGATTGAAAACCTGAAAGGGCAATCCAGGCAAAAGTTAGGGATTAAAGCGTATGACTATGTCTCTTTTGGATCACTCATGAAACTGCAACCAGTTATACTACTTACTCAAGCTCAAACAGATAAAGCTCAATCCAATCGTTTCCGTCTCAACAGCAAGAAGATGAGATACTTGAGTGGCAATAGTAGAATTGAAACTCAATAGGATTATTTCCCACATAGCTGATTCTTTTTGTAAAACTTCATGACAAAATTCTCTTACTAGGGTTTATGTCTCCTTGTACAAACTAACCCGTGTATGGGTCACTTTTGATATAAATAAATTCCATCTTTTGAATCCAGATTTACTTTTACCCTATTTACATAAGCGAAACGTCCATTGGTTGTGTTTGAATGTATGTATGCCTTTGAATATGATTGATGTTTACCAGAAACGCATGTATGCTTTTAATATGATTGATGTTTACCAGAAATGCATGAAAATGCAGTAATAGTATTTACTAAGGACGAACGAGGGAAGGATTTCAACGAAGCTTCGCCGGTTCATCTTTACAAGGCAGTTACAAACCATCAGTAGGACTAATCCATTTTCACAAAGTCTAATCTCCCCTGAAATTTATATCCATATCTTTTATCCTCATACGGATATACGGGAAATTACTTTCCAATAAGGGCACGATGAACGAAGACGGGATGTTATACTTATCCTACTATCAAACAAAAACGAAGGTTATCTATACCTTGTTATCCCCAACAACGGGAGGTTATCTATACCTTGTTATCCCCAGCAGACGGAGGGTTATATATTCTTCAACAACGAATCGGGATTTATTTTTCTTGGCCAGCAGTTGTTATACAAGGATATCCAGACACTTCCAGCAGTGTCATAGCATACATAAAGCATAAACTAATGTTGTTATACAGAATGCTACCTTGTTTTCAGGTTAATTATCCAACAAACAAGCTTATGATCTTTGGGACTACTTTATTGTAACCTCAGGATTACTTTATCCTCCTGATGAGCTTCTTATTACTTTGGGACTGCTTTATTGTAACCTCAGGGTTATTTTATCCTCCTGATAGCCTCTCATGACTTCAAGACTGCTTTAGAGCTACTGATTGCTCTATCCTCCTGAAATCATCCTATTACTTCAAGACTGCTTTAGAGCTATTCATTGCTCTATCCTCATGAGGTCATATTACTACTTCAAGACTGCTTTAGAGCTATTCATTGCTCTATCCTCCTGAAGCCATCTAATTATTTCAAGACTGCTTTAGAGTTATCCATTGCTCTATCCTCCTGAAATTACATTATTATTTCAAGACTGCTTTAGAGCTATCCATTGCTCTATCCTCCTGAAATCATTACTTCAAGACTGCTTTAGAGCTATTGATTGCTCTATCCTCCTGAAGACATATCACATTATTATTTCAAGACTGCTTTAGAGCTGTTGATTGCTCTATCCTACTGAAGCCATTATTACTTCAAGACTGCTTTAGAGCTATTGATTGCTCTATCCTCCTGAGGTCAGATTTATCACTTCAAGACTGCTTTAGGGTTATCATTATTGATTGCTCTATCCTCATGAAGACATGCTGTTACATCAGTATTACTCCAGACTCCTGACAGTTCTCATTATACTACTGAAGAACTTTCCCCTAGTGGCATCTTTAAGCCCACTCAATCATGTTCAACCAACCATCAATATCACTCCATGCACTGGTGAGTGCAAATTTTTGGGCTTTTGTGTTCAATCCCCTTCAACCTTCCAGGTTACGACTGGCAAATATACCAATCTAACCCCTCAGGTTTCAGAAAATTGAACAGGGGCAGCTGTTGCACCCCAAAATTTGCCCTCACAATACAAGACTTTGTGTTCCAAGAAGGTTCACAAGGTTCACAAAATTCACAATTGGTCAGAAGAGTTGACAATTCCCTCAGACAATGCACCTCCTAAGCAGTGCATCCAAAACTAGGGTTTTGACTTTAATCAGGCTAAATGGACTTCCAAGACTTCAAGTGAGCTTCATAACATCTTATATGTGTATAAGAACCCCCATGTCAAGTTTCAAGACTTTTCTCAAAAGTTTGCTCAGTCAGATGATCAGATAAGTCAAAAGCAGTCAATGCAATTAAAAAGTCAAACTGAGGTCAACTGTGGTCAAACCAAAGTCAAACTTCATGATTTTTTGCCAACATCAAAGAGAGGTTGGATTTGGTTCCAGGGGTATTTTGGTCATTTTACGCAAATTCAGTTAATTCCTTGAAGACGGGTTGTTATTAAGTTCTGAGGCGTTTATTTACGTGGGTTTGATATCAATTTGGTTTGGAAAGTCTGATCTGTGGAACAGGGTTTAACAAGAGATCACTCTTCTATCTTCCAGTTCATCTTTAGAGGGACAACAGTGAAAACTTCTACTGATTATTGGAGCTTATTCATGTCAAAAGTATTAAGATTGGATCGGATTAATTCAAGGAATATTCGACTGATGAATCGTATGTTGAGATGTTTGTGAATTAAATCATGGAGAAGAAAGGGAAGATGATTTTAATAAATATGTGAAGTTCATTCATAATATTTTATTATTATTACAATTTGTAAAGAGAATTTGGATAGAAAGTTGAATTTTATTCATAATATTTCATCACGATTTACAAAAGGGAAATAATTTGGATAAAAAATGTATTATTGAATTATTTCATAATGCTTTTTTTTTATTACAAGTTTCAAAAGAGGTGTATATCCTAAAAAGTCCTAAGCCCTAAAATTTCTAAGTATCCCTCTTGATGTCCTTTGAGCTTCTCCGCAAAGTCTCCGATTCACCTGATCCGCAAATGCTTGTTGACGTTTTTGTGAATTATAACTGCGATCTTGAGACGCCCAAACTTGTTGGAATGAATGGTTAAAACTCTGTCCAAAATAGCTCCAGGGACTTGAAATACCAATCCAAGTTCGCTTGCCGCTTCTCAAACACCTTCAGTTAAAGGTTCATCACTTCAAGGCCTGATTCTGCATTTGTGATAGCTTGCGTCTATGATAAGCTCTCTCTCTATTTATACTTTGCGCCGACAATGCTCCGAGCAGTCTTACAAGTTGTTACCTACATAACGAGAAGAAAGCGTGAAGTTAACGACCATATTTGATTCAAGACAGAGACAAACAACAAACAACACACAGAAGAAAGTTACAAAGTCATACCTTCATGCCGATGATTCACCACCAATTCCGCATGGTTCTTGAGTCAAGATCCACATGGACACTCCCTCTGGAATCAAGGACTCGATTCCTGCTCGGATCAAAGTCTCTGTATGGGCTCCTGGTGAAATTCCATACAACGGTCCTCCGGAGGAGGAAACGTATGTCTTCAAACATCCACAGCCAAAACAGACCCCTGCCGACTACATAAGCCATAACTTCAGTCTAAAATCTACATCAAGCATAAACCACAAAGCCAATGTCAGTTACAACAGAGATACAACGATATCGGCTGCAAAAAACAGAGCAGCAGAGATTCACAAATGCAGTAGCAACATACTTACTCGAGAGAGAGAAGAAGAAGATCAGTTCTTGGATGAGAGCACTGCACAGTCTTTTCTGAGGAACAACCAAGAGTATGCCCAATTCATGGTCAGAAAGTAAGCTGAGGTTATGAAGATCGTCGTACCGTTGCTCTCATAGCTTCAGCCAACCTTGCAGCCCTTTGCCACACTAAATAAGTAGCAAATCTTCATCTTTACCCATTCTATTACCTTCCTCAACTTCCAAACCCGCAAATCCAAGAAGAAGACAATTAGAGGTAGTTCCATTCAGAGCTTAAAAATTCGAGTGATGTTGAAGGCTTACCACCTCAATCTGAGAAGCCAATTAGCAGCAGGCCTTGCAGTTGCTTCACAATGCTTGTGTAAACCGCAGCTGTCGTAAACTTCATCATGACGGGCCTACTGTGTTACCGGCATCGCAAACCTGTCAACAAAAGAGAAAGCAATCCCCAAAGTTGTTGGTATTCGAGAAGTTTCCGTCAACTAAGGACTACCGCCACCTGTATAATGTTGAGTGAAGAATGAGACTAAATTCGTGATGACTACTTTCAAGATGTCAATAAAAAGCTGAATGGACATTACTAACCAAGTTTCAGAGCAAGACAAGAGTTAAACATCCAACATCCATGGCAACATCATCATTAGCACATGAAAAATAAAGGTGTTCAGATACGTTTCAGTTTGGAGAAAAAACCAAAGGAATAGAGATGGATTTGGAAAAGAATATACCATGTGTTCAGCCTGTTCGCAGAGGGCAATTGCAGTTGTTACTCTTCATCTCCAACTTTGCTTCCATGGAAGCTCCTAATCACAAAACATGGAATTTTCCATCTGGGCCTCTAATTCTTCCCTGGCCCAAACCCGTTTGCTTTCCACACCTACAGACACACGATCCAAAATCAGTAAATCAATGAAGAATATCCTTTGAAGAATTAGAAGATTCGATCCAAAATTAAATCAAAACCAATCTCAAATCAATTACAATATCAGAATTTGTGATCCCATCAGCAAGCATTAAACAAATTCGGAACAGAAGAGGAATGTTTTTCAAATCAGATTATAACCAAAATGGAAGGTCTAAATCCACAATCAATCTCAAATCAAAGCATTAAGTTCTCAAAAGCCTATAAGAAGGAGAAGAAGTCACAACCACAAAGACAGACAGAAAAACCCTAACACACGGATAGCTACCAAAAAAACCCAAACTCGTAAGAAAACGTATCTGTTCAAATCCTTCCTCAGCCGCCGCGATAACCTTCGAACTGCCACAAAACCTTCGCACGGTCCGTGAGCCGTCGGAACCCTCCTCGTTCGACGTCGCCATCACCGGAACCACTACGAACTCACCGCCGCCCACACCAAGCCGCCACCGATCCTCATTGGGTAAAAAATCTTGTGTGAATACGATTAGTATCATTGTCTTTTTGTTTTGCAGGTTTCGATGTAGCCTCAAAAAGAAAGAGGAGATGGTCGAAGAGATTGCGATCGGAGAGGGAAAGGAGAATCGAGATCGTGATTTGGAGGGGGGAAAAGGGATTTTAGGGTTCCGCCGGTTCTTTTCTTTTCTTATTTTTTGTTTTGTTTTATTATTATTATTGTAATATAATCACACATGATACACCGCACACACTCACCTAATCAACACCCAATTATCTCACTTAATCTCCCCTTAATCTAATTGATAAACCTAAATAACCTAAAATTAATCCTGTTTAACTAATAACCATTTCAAAATACCAGTCTTTTTAATCAATTAATCAACCTGTTAATTTAATTAACTTTTTCTCTTTATTTCAATTTCAGCTTTATTTTATTAATTACCCCATCAATTTAATCTCCCACCTTTTATAATAACTTAAATAGAAACGTTTTTTTAATTTAAATTAACTTTTTAATAATAACCATAAATTTCTTTCCATATAAAAATAAATCACTTCACATTTAAGTTACTTTTTTTTAAGATAGATAATATGATTAAAATTATTTAGCGTATTAGGATATTTTATTTAAAACCTTAGAAATCTAATTTAATTAACATTTTCTTAAAATCAATCTCACCAACCCTAATTTTCACAAATGCCTCGCCGCAGGCAAAATTACAATTTTACCCCTAGCATTAGGTCAAAGAGCCGCCGTGCTCATTTTAGGGTTTCCCGCCGTGGAATCCCTAATTTAACCCTAATTACAACTTAACATTTCAACGTAGAGATTTGGAGTTCCTACACTCCACGTAAGCGTGTCCTTAAGATGCGTTTATTCCCCTTGAGACCTTGACCACAGTCAAGAAGTTTCTAACCTCCCTATTGAGGGGAACTACGATTACTCTGATTCCACTCCCGTAAGGATACGTAGGCACAAGATGCGATGTCTTGCCGAGTAAACTTAGAATTAACCCCCTTTATTATTTATTATTGCTTATTTATATTTTATTTATCTTTGCTATTTAATTATTTTGCTTATTATTTTGTAATTGTTTCTTGGATGTAAAGTTGTTTAATTATTTAATTATTATTATGGTTAGTAATTAGGGAGTGTAACAACATGTATGTAATATTAAAATAAATTTAGATCACTTTTAAATAAAGATAATTAAAATAAACACGTCACACCCGTAAGTCGATTTTAATCGCCGTCTCACTTCCTAAGGATATCCCTCAAGTTGCCTACAAATAATGGTTAAGTGGGGTGTATAAAGCAAGTCCCTCAAATAGAAAAATCATCAAAGTCCCTTATGGTTGCCTTTACGAATCGAGTCCCTTTCGAAAAATGATGATGGTCCCTTATATGTGCTTATTACATCCCACAATGGCCTTCAAAGTCAAATTGTCCCTCACATGTCCCTTAACATCCAAAGTAAGGACTACCTACTCCATTATAGTAGGGATAGTCTTACTAAGGGAAAGAATGAAGAATAAGAAAGACCTTTAAACATTAGGGTAGGTTACTCCTAGGTGCTTGCTCACTTCAAAACTGTTTCGCACTTAAACAAATTTCCAACAAAATTTTCAAACAAGTTTTTTTCACATCCATACACGGATTATTATTAAACTATTCTGAAATTTTTTGCTATTCACACACTACACTTTCAAAACAATTCAAAAGTGAGCTTAAGTACCTAAGAGCCCATGGATAACCATGGATGAAAAGGGTGCTAACACCTTCCCTTTTCATAACCTACCCCCCGGACCCAAAATATTCTCTAAGGTCTTTCCTGTTCTTTTATAACCTTTCCTTATGGATAAAATAAAAGTCGGTGGCGACTCTTGCTATCCGCAACATTGTTTAAAGTCAGTTCACCGGGTTACAGAACTGGCGACTCTGCTGGGGATCTATTTAAGAGGGGTACCCTTAGGAATTAAGATCACTTTAAATTGTTTGCCTTGTTTGCTTTATTATTATATTGTTGGGGTGCTCTTATGTGTGAAAGGTCCTAACCCGGATCTAGTGTACCTTAGGTAAATGGCAATAGACCAAGGAAACTGTACGACGTATATCGATACGGTTGATCTGGTGGCCATAGTTAGTGCGACTTCTTGGTTGGTGCTTATATTCCTTAAGTCAAGTTGAGGATAATATTGAGGCTGCCATATGTTGTCAATGCACTAACTGACTTTTAGAACCCTAGTTAACTCATCTTGGCCTTTAGAAAGTAGTGAGGTAACCGGCTTTGGTGCAGACTGAAGTTGGTTGACACTCGATACTACGCTCATTGAGATCTTAAACTTGGAGGGTTTTGGTTGGCAAGTAAGTTGCCTTCTGAACAACCACCCTTGTGAAGGATCAATGATATTGAGATCCCTTAGAACCTGGTTACTTTTGTAGGACAGGATGAACCATCTAACTTCAGGGGAGGGTACTTGCCTTTGAACCTCATGCAAGCCTTTAAACCTAGGGCTATGGTGTGACTTGTTTGTGTGTGCCACATGTTTGTGATTGAGCATGACATCATGACATCATCATGCATCATAAGCATATCATTTTCCCTAACCATTTCAAGGACCAAAGGATTTATCTTTGTTCTTTGTTGCAGGTCATGGCTTCTGCTCGTAGAAACACCATCAGGATCAACTTTGTAGGGATACCTGCTAAGCTCAAGGAGTTGGTTTCCCTAGTGCCTGATCATTCCCAGTTCAACAAGAGACATGGTCACTTATTGGATCTAGTTACTTCAGGGTTCAGTGAAGACATGATGAGTGTGCTGTTTCAGTTCTTTGACCCTAAGCACCATTGCTTTACATTTCCTGATTATCAGCTGGTTCCAACCATGGAGGAGTTCTCTAAACTTCTGGGTATACCTGTTCTTGATCAGAAGCCATTCACAGGCTTAGAGAAGGAGCTTAAACCAGAAGTTATTGCTGCAGCTCTACATCTGAAGAAGTCTGACATTGTTCTAGAGACGAGAAGTGGAGTTAAAGGTATTCTTGCCAAGGTATTAGTGGATAAAGCTCGAATGTTCTTGAAGGCTATGAGCTACGATGCTTTTGAGGAGATCTTAGCCTTATTGATTTATGGCTTAGTGTTGTTCCCCAATCCTGATCAGTTCATAGACGTTCATGCCATCAACATATTCCTGAGTCACAATCCAGTGCCTACCTTACTTGGAGACATCCTACATTCTCTTCACACCCGTACTACAAGGGCGAGAGGAACTTTGATGTGCTGCATACCTTTACTTTCTAGGTGGTTTATTTCTCACCTTCCTCGCTCAGTAATGAAGAATGAGCAAGGGTTCAGATGGTCCAAGAGGATCATGTCACTTTCTCACTTAGACGTCCATTGGTGCTCCAGATCTATGGAGAATGTCACCATCATTGACCATTGTGGGGAGTTTCCTAATGTGCCACTTCTAGGCATAAGAGGAGGCATCACCTACAACCCATCTCTAGCTTTACGACAGTTTGGTTACGCCCGGAGCGATGGTCCACATGACATGTTGATTCAGGGCATTGTGTTTGATTACGACAACGACCTTCAGGGTTACCGTCAGAGATTCATCCGAGCTTGGGGAAAGGTAAACAGGATTGACAGCAAGACACTGGAGCCTAAGTACACTATTCCTATGGAGGCTTATCTCAGATGGGTACGATCTCGTGCTCAGACACTCATGATGCCATATCCTGCCGTCCTACCAGTTACCATGGAACCTGTTGCTGAAGGAGACACAGCTTATACCATCCTTCACCCAGACATGCCTACTGATATGGAAGACTTGCAGAGATCATGGATCCAACTGAAAGAGCAAAGGGATACTTTCGAGGCTCATTACAAAGCAAGCCAAGCAAGGATCCTAGAGCTAACAAAGCTACTTCATGAGGAACGAAACCTCAACTCATACCTCAACACAAAGAGGAAACGTCCATGGGAGACTTAAAACCCCATCTTTTGTACTTATTTCGTTTTCATTTTTTGTAAGCCTAAAAGGCAAAACAAGTTATTACTAATAAAAAGTTACTTTCTTGATTGTTTAAGCAAATTTAAATCCTGCGGTCCTTGAAAACATTGCATATGCATTCCCATATCATTGCATCACAGGTTTATAATTGTGCACAGGTTTCTCATCTTCTCGCTGTTTATTTCAGCAATGGCTCTTGAACAATCAGTTAAGGATCTCCAGGCACAGAATGCACAGTTCCAAGAGCTGATCCTGAACCTATCCAAGGGGCAGGATGAATTGAAGACACTGCTGGCCAAGAAGACTAAGAAGGCTAGAAGGTCTGCTGGGCTGCTCAACATGGGAAGAAGGTTCAAAGGTCCTGTCAAGACCAAGGAACATGTTGAAGACTATGAATCTGAAGAATCTGAGCGGGAGAGAGGCAGTCTCCACAACACTATGGGGGACTCTGATTCTGAGGCTAACTACTACCATGAGCCTAACGAAGACAAATTCAAGATGCTGGTGGATAGAATGGATGCTATGGAATTACAGAAATCATCTGGGCTGGATTTTGAGGATTTGAGCTTGATATCTGGGGTGGTCATACCCATTGGGTTCAAAGTTCCTACATTTGTTGTCTATGATGGGGTCTCTTGTCCCAAATTGCATCTGAGGTCTTATGTCAGAAGAATGCAACCCCACACTGCTGATAAAAAGTTGTGGATCCATTTCTTTCAAGAGAGTTTATCTGGAGCTCAGCTAGAGTGGTATTATCAGTTGGAGAGTGTCAACATCAGAGATTGGAATGACCTTGCTGAAGCTTTCTACAAGCAGTATCAATACAATGCTGACTTAGCCCCCACTCGCATGCAGCTTCAAAGCATGTCTATGGGTGCTAAAGAAAGCTTTAAGGAGTATGCTCAGAAATGGAGAGACTTAGCTGGAAGAGTTCAACCCCCTTTGACTGATAGGGAGTTGGTTGATATGTTCATGTGTACGCTGAATGGTCCGTTTTACAGTCATCTCATTGGAAGCTCATCATCTGGCTTCACTGAGTTGATCATGACAGGAGAGCGAGTAGAGAATGGCTTCACTGAGTTGATCATGAACAAAGATGGTGTTCAAAACCTATACAAATGGTAGTATAAAATCCATATAAAAATATACATAAATATCTCAAGATGTTTATAATAACCCTGCAAAATAGTAGGCATTTTGTTGCACCCCAAAATTTGACCAACAATTATTTATTCATTGAGTGTCTGAAAGTTGATACCTTCATCAGACAGCTCAAGAGATCTTCAGAGGAATTGGTTGGAACCAGGGTTGTGTGCTTCATAGCTTGAGAGTTGTGGGTGCTCCTCAGATGATTATGAGACTTTGAGAATGAACTAGATGTTTTGAGAAAGCCTATGAGATGTCTTGATAGCCATCATGAAGTCCAGAGAAGTCATTATGCAAGAGTTCAGAGGATTCAACCATGAATGGTAGAATTAAGGTTTTGACTAGGTCAACCCTAGATCAGCTGAAGATTTGGAGAAGGTTGAGACTTAATCCAAGGGCCATGAGATCATGGAATGATGCATAGAGATGTTGTAAATATGATTCCTAGACCAACTCATCATAATTGAAGAGTTTGAGAAGTTTTGAGTTAGGGTTTCTGAGGATTGTCAGTGAAAAAACCCTAATTTGATCCCTATCTTCCAGGCAGTTTTAGCTCTAGATGTGATTGATATCTCATCTTCCCCACAACATGAATGTTGTAGAGATTGTTCTTAGCTTTAATTTGAGTGGTGGAAGTCCTTGATAGGAGTTACAGAGCTCAAGTTATGGTTTTGACAAATTACAGGTCAGCAGAGGTATGTGAATCTGGGTCCTTAAAAGTCACCCAACTTGCAGACAACTTTTGCCCTAGTAGGATGATTCCTATGATTTCTTGGTCAACATGAATGTTGGAGGGCATCTTCTTAGCTTTAATTTGAGTGGTAGAAGTCCTTGATAGGATTTGGGGAACTCAACTTATGGTTTGAACAAGACAGGGGTATTTTGGTAATTTGTCAGTTATAGGTCATTTTTAAGCAAATGCCATATCTCCTATTTCCAAGCCTCAAATGGAAAAACTCAAAACATGAAAGTTGTTCAAAATGTGATTTTAAGTCTAGAAAGAAGGTCATGAATTGTTGAAATAGCTTGGAGCATGGATATTTTAAAATGGTCAAAATGACTTGAAAAAGGCTTATAAGTTAAAAAAGTTGAAATTGGATTTTGGTTTGAGAGATCTACAAATCCAAAATGGGGCATATGATAGATGATTTTGATTGGAAACAACATTTTGGAAACAATGTTTTATCCACATTTTTGAGTTTAGGCTTAAAAATTGGACTTCCTTTGTAAATTTGTTACTTGCACTTTAAGGTATCAAAAGGAAATGTTTGCCAAAGCCTTAAAATGACTTGAAATGCCTTGTTCTCTCCTTATCATCTCATATGAGGGCATTTTGCATGGTTTCTCATGAGATTTGGGATATTTACTAAAAATAGAAAAAATGAATTTCTCATTGCATGAGAAGTTCTAGAAACCTCCTGGAAGCTTCTCATCCATTCTAGATGATTCTATTCTCATCTATATAAGCAATAGAGAAGGTCCATACATTGGTTAGAGATTGTGAGGACTTGCAAGCATACTTTGGTTCCATAACTCCAAAAGTGCATTTTCATTTCAAAGTGTGTTGAATCATCATCCATCATTCCAACTCTGGTTATCATCATCATCTACAACCTTCATAGAGTATTTGGCAAAGGAAAGGCTCAAGAATTCGTGGCTGGATTATGAGATCTCCAACTTCACTCCAACTTGCATGAAGAGTTGAATAGGTTGATTCAAGAAGATAGAACAAGAACTACTGCAACCAGAGGCTTCAACATTCATCAAAGACCACACAAAGCAATTGGCAAGGTCTGAATTGGAGGAGAACCATCACTACCATCATCACTTGCAAGGTATGCGTTTCACCATGAATCTCTCTATTTATCCATAGTTCAAGCATGTTGTTAGGAGAAATCCAATAGAGACCAATTAGGGATGTGTTATGATGAGTTTGAGGGCTGTTTGTGAGGTTTGCTTCCATGGTGTCAATTCTTTAGTGATCAAGAACTCACGATTTAGTGTACTATAATCTTAGATATTAGGCTTAGGATAATCCCCATAAGATGTAGTACATGATGGGTTAATATGAGACCATTTGATTACCATGCAAACTAAGGTGCAACAATGGTAGACACCACTTGTAGTCGTCGTATTTTTCTATTGAGGGAGAGTTAAGAGAAACTAAAACCACAGCCTTGTAGAGGGCACTAAGAGGAGCAACTTTCGTTTTTGGATCGAAGGAAATGGTGGAGAAATGAGAGAGATATAAGAGCTAAAAGATTCATGCATGAAATTGTGTTTTAAAACCCTAATTGGTGCAAGGAAGAAGATGAAATCTTCACCGTCCAATCCATTTGAATATTTGACTCATCCAATGCATCTAACGGCTGGCATTAAATCTGAATTTTAATGAGGTCTTTGGGCCTTTGCGCTATTCGCACCCCCCTCATTTCCAGGCCCAATGATTTCAACTATCATTTCTTTCTATTTGCACCCCTCCCACTTATTTCTTTCTATTTCGTATTCATTTTCATTTTATTTCATTGATCTTCAAAAATTCATAACTAAATGGAAAATGCATATTTTTCACTCATTATTTTTTTAACATTTTTCTTAACATGTCTAGAAAATTAAAAAAAATATAAAAATTGCATTTTATATTTTTTTAGCATTTTTTTCATATTTTACAAATAAATGCACATTTTTAATCATTCATTTCATCCATGATTTTGCAAATTTTTGTTCATGCACATAGAAATAGATTTTTTGCCCATTCTTTTTTGTGGTGATTAATATTGAATTGTAGTATTCCTAGAATTTATTACTAGATTTTTTAGAATAAATTTTGATTAGTTTAGATAATTGAACTTAGGATAGTTTAATTAGGGTTTTTAAGTAGTATACTTGAACTTCAACATTTTATTTTTGGGGTTTTTAGGACAAGTTAGTGTATGGGGAATATATGGGACTTAAGGGTAGTTAAATAGGATCCCCTAGAATTTATATTAGGAATTTGTATGGTATTTTAATATTTTTCATTGATTTTTGAATGTATGGATAGTATGTGTGTTGCTTAAAGGCACAAGTTGTATTGTTGTGTTTTCTTTCCTTCTCCTTTGAGTGTGTGAGCTTGGAAGATTGAATTGAAGACCTTGTGGATCATCATTGAAGCTTTGAAGACCTTGCGGAGGAGTTTAGCATAGCTTTTGTTGTTTTGTTTATAGGTTTATAGGTGCATAGGCAGAGCCCTAGATAGAATACTTTGTTCAATAAACAAGGAGTGTCTTGTTCACCTCCTTCCTTCTCTATGACACAGAGTCCCTTAAGGGTATTCACCTCTCTCCTTTGGAGGGATTAGTGACCTTGCCCCATAAGGTAGAACTTTGAGAGAGCCTTTCTTTTGATGTTAAGTCCTCAATGGCATCCTTTGGAAGTCAGTGAGTACTGTAACATCCCCACCTCATCTTGTTGACTGAATCTTATTTGCTGGAGCATTAGAGCCATTGAAGATAGAAGCTGAGGCCTTGAAGAGGATGATTCCTTGAAGATTATTGAAGTCTGAAGACTCAGTGAAGATCAAGTTGATGCTTGAAGAGCCCTGAAGATGGTGAAGTCTGAAGACTGGGTTGCTGATCAAAGGAGCTGAAGCTCAAGGGAGAAGATGAGTTGATACTCATGTTGTAGGGTTGATACCTGGAAAGCAAGTGATCTCTGAAGTCTGAAGATTGGGTTGCTGCTGGAGGAGCTGAGGCTTTCTTCTGTTTTCTTTGATGTATTGTGTGTTTTGTCTGATTTGTCTGCTGCATTAGACTAAGCCCATTTAGAATAAGTTCAGTCTAAGAGCATGAGTGCATCTGATTGTATTGTTATTGCCTGGCTTTGCTTGCGGGTATTCGGTAGAGCCCAGCTCCCTTGCCCATGTGTTTATTTTGCTTGATAGCATGATTTCATTTTCTGCCTGTATGATTACAGTTTACTGTTTTGCTTGATAGCATGTTGTTTATTTCAGTATGATTACTGTTATTTCATGACTGGCTTGAGGTCGAGACGAGCTTGTGGAGGCTGAAGCCCCACACACATTTCCTCCCTCACTTGCATTGCATGCATTTTACTGTTAAAGCTGATGCTTTTGTCTGTTTTGGTGTATCATTGACATGATCCCTTAGGACTCTCATTTCCTCTGATGAGGATTTGATGATAGACTTTTAGGTTGAAACCTATGCATGACAATATCTAGGAGTTCCCTGTTCAAACCTCAACCATAGGATGAATCCATGGCATGATAACAGTAGGACTTGATAGTCTCCCTCCTAGTTGGGCCTGTTCTCTTCTCATCTTGAAGCAGTTTAAAATACAGTAATCATGAATGATTTCTTTCGTACGTTATGAGCCTTAAGCTATCTGAGAAAGGATTGTGGGAGAGTTTCTTTTCCACAGTCTGGATGTTTAGTATGGTACCCTTTGGGTGACATGCGACGCATTCACTCTCAGGTCATAGTCTCTAGTGCGGTTGAAATCGAAAACACAATAAAAAACACTTCTTTTAGGAGATAACCCGTAGTTTCCCGAACTACGTTTGCTCTGATCTTTCATACCAGATGAAAGTACGTAGGCATAGGATGCGATATCCTAGCGAGCAACCTTCCCCACCTTCACCCGTAGTTAGCCGAACTACGTTGACTCTGATTTCTCATTCTCTGATGAGAATACGTAGGCATAAAGCGCGATGCTTTGCCGAGTCATTTCTTCTTTTCTTTTTCAGCCAGCCTTGATAGGTAGATAGATTATAACCAACCCGTCCAAGTAAACAAACAAGCGAGGATCCCGTCGAGTACGACGGACGTGAGGGGTGCTAATACCTTCCCCTTGCGTAACCGACTCCCGAATCCAGACAATGGTTGCGACGACCTTGTCTTACCCTTTTTCGTCAGGTTTTTCCGATCGTTTCCTTTCCCACTCTGAGGGATAAATAACGAAAGGTGGCGACTCTTCTGTCATGCCGGCACCTTATTTTCGCGCAAGCGACAGCTGGCGACTCTGCTGGGGACTGCAGGTGTTTCCCTATGCGAGTCTCGCCTTGGATTTTCTTCCTAGCTGCCTGGGACCGTCCCCAGCAGCTGGCGACTCTGCTGGGGACTCCAACGGTTCCCTGCGAGTCAATCCTATCGTTTGTGTGTTTACTTGTTGGGTTGCGTTTATTTATCGCATTTTTTTTACTTCTCGCACTTTATTTCCCGCATTTTATGTTCCAGTATAATATGATTATTTGTGCTGTTGTGGGATGGGAGTTCTGATTGAGTGAGAAGCCAGACCCAGGCTTGAGTGCACCATAGAATTAGAGTGGAAATTAGTGGGCGCGTGCTTGCTTTGCAGGCACTAGTGTCTCATGAAATCCACGCTCAGACGAGGTTCATCCGGTTGGCTTCACTTTCAACCCTTTGGGTTGAGACGGTTGCTGGTTTGGTGGATTGTCGACTCTGGGGACCGATCATTTGTGATTCAGCTAAGTGAGGCCTCTTCAGGACTTGATGATGCCACTCCTTCTGGGAATCGTATCATCAGTTTTGAAAGTCTGTGACGCTGATGAACGCATAGGATGCCGTACCTTGAGTCAGCCTAGGTTCATACCTGTGAGTGGGACTGGGTTTATTGCAGGAAACTTAGACCTTCAGACTACCTGGTTCTCTTGACAGTAAATCAGTTATGTTGGGTTTTCAGTTGCAGACATGTTCTTGATAGAGCAAGAGGTTTTTGATCAGAGGATCTTGTCGCCGGGTGTTTGTCTGTTCTTGATAGAGCAGGCTTTGATCAGTATGTTATCATCGGTGGTTTGTTCTGGATGGAGCAGATTTTGAGTGAGGTCTGAAGACCTCATCGGCAGATGTTATTTGTTCTTGATAGGGCAGATTTTGAGTGAGGTCTGAAGATCTCATCAGCAGCTGTGTGTTTGTTCTTGATAGGGCAGATTTTGATTTGGGGTCTGAAGACTTCAACAGATGTTCCTTGATCTTGCGCCCGGGGTCCTTATTATCATGCACTTACTCTTGACAGAGCAGAATTTTGATCTCGATCCTATCAGATGGTTATTCTCAGCAGATCAGATCAGTGGTTTACACCGGGGTTTCCTTCTCATCAGTGACTGTTGATACCGAATCTCCGCAGCAGCCACCTGGATATATCATTGCGTGACTGCATTTTGCATTAGCTCGCATATTCATGTTTGCATTCCATTAGCATGTGTCTGTGCTGTAGGCGCGTTTCGTACCCTGATTTTGGTGTCCCGAGCAAGATGAGATATTTTCTTCCATGAATGGATCCAGTCTTATCATTGCATTGACACTATGTTGGCACGTCGACACCAGAATTAGGGGTGATCTCCTAAACGTACAGACACCCATGGCATTAGCATAATTCATCTTGCATGACAGAAGTCGGGGCTTGTCTTCTAACCCTTGTGTTTGTAGGTTTGACTCAGAATCGAGCAGCTCAGACTAATGGAGCAGATACAAGCTGAACTGGGGAAAATCCAAAGCCAGCTGGGGCAGGTCATGAATGACATACAGGCGGTGCGCTTGGACCAGCAAGTACTCAGAGAAGAGAATCAGCAGCTGCAGAATCAGCTGAGCTTTCTCATGGGAGTGGTGAGGAGTATGCTAAATAAGGAGAGTGGTCAAGCACCCAAGGAGGAGACCAAAGTGCTTCCCCCATTGCCGTCATTGCCACCCGTGCTGAAGCCAAATGGACCTCGTGGATCCTCTACACAGCATGAAGCTCGAGGCCTGTCTCGTCAGCAGCCGCGCCAGGCATCTCAGAATAATCCCGAAGGTTATAGTCAAAAGAAGAAGCTACTTGATAGAACTGTGGACCCAATACCTGTGAGTTATGCCCAGCTGTTGCCACTGTTGGTTCAGAACCGCATCCTCAAGCTTCGGACCTCAGATCCACCAGGTGACATGACACCAGACGTTGATCTAAGCACGCGTTGTGATTTCCACTCAGGAGCACCGGGGCACCATGTTGAAACGTGTAAGGCTCTCAAGAATAAGATTCAAGACCTTATTGACTCGAGGACAATTAGGCTTGTGCCGGGCGGCATGAGAGCATCGGGAAAGTTCATCCCGTACCCTGTAGGAGAGGTGAATGATTCCACTCCTTTGCCTGAAGTTGAGAAAGATCTTGAATACGTCCCACGACCTTTGGTGACTGCATCGCCTCGCTCGCAGTTTCTACCTGGATCAAGCTCAAGGACCCAAACGCCTAAACAAGAGATCGTCGCCATGCAGAAACGACGACCTCTTACTCTTGGGCGGAAGGAATACCAGCACCAGGATCACAAGAGACCTCGCAACCACGTGGAACAAAGGAATGCTTCTTCCCATCCAGTGCCTGTGCCTTATAGCCAGATTCTTCCACTGCTGATTCAGAATTCCTTGGTGGAACCGAAAGCTCTCAAGCCCGCGCCAGAGCCTTACCCTCCAGGGTACGATCCTCATGCTCAGTGTGGCTACCATGGCGGATCTCCGGGGCATTCAACTGAAGGTTGCAAGGCTTTCCAGGAGAAAGTGCAACAATTGATCGACCAGGGGTGTATTTCCTTTCCAGACGGAGTCTTGGTGGTACGTGACAACCTCTCAGCTATTTGAGCTCGCAAATTCAGAGGGTTACTTCCCGAAGCCAGTGGTCCAGACAGGCAGACGTCCTCAACATTGGCAGTCCTCGGACTTTTTACCATTTGCATTTGTAGTTTCTTGTCTGTTAGTTGCTACTTGTTGTTAAACATTGTATGTTTCGAATGGTGATGTTAATAAAGTGACTATGCATTTTTTCTGAACTAATTATGTCGTTGTCACTCATTTACTGCATTACACTGACACTTGCATTTTATTTACTCTGATTTCTTACTATGATTAGCAATGAGCGGAGGGAGGATGATGAAACTGAATACTCATAGCCAATGATCGTATTGCTTTCAGATACAACTTTGCCGATGACGTACAAGGCATTGTTTCAAACCCCCTAAACACCGGAGAGATAAGGAAGAGAATCCCTTGTTAACCACTTCGAGTCGAGAAGTAGGAGTTTCTTTCGGACTTTCTAACCCTCACATCTTAACCCGGGGCAGGGTAGTTGTCAGTTAGCTTGATCGAGCGTTCAAGTCTTATAGAGGAGTGTTGTCCTTCGGGGACCAATCACATCATATTCCTCTCCAGAGGTCGTACCTCATCAACCACAATGGTTAAACCTCCCCAATCAGGAGTGAGACAGCTATAATCCTTTCGAAGCAATCAAGACAACCAGTGTCGCACGACTTGTTCCAAAAGAAAAAGGAATAAGAAAGCCCGCTAAGTAAAAAAGAAAAGCTAGAAAGCAAATACTTAGGCAAAAATCAGGGCATCCCGCTGGACTTCAAAAGGAAAAAATCGAAAAGAACTCAAAAGGAGTCAGTCCAGGCAAAAATTAGGGAATCAAAACAAAAGAATGAAAAAGAAAGGATTATAAAAAGAAAAATCCTCAAACAAGGACGAAGTCGTGTAGACACAGACGCCGAAAACGAAAAAGGAGTAACTGTCACTCCGAAACCCTTGTGAGTTCTTTAACCAGTTGTTCTCAATGTTCAACATACCTCTCGAAGAGGCGAGCGCTCGACCCAAGTTAACTGAACTTTAGGATCGGAGATCATCACGTAGAAGGGGTGGGTACAAATCATAATTTGAGCCGAATATCCTTTGTTTCACGAACCGTGAACCCGACCACGATACAACCCTTAAAAGACCTAATTGAGGCAGGGTTATTCTGAAAGCGCATTACGATAAGGTTGAGTAACCTGACTCCTTCATGATTTGCTAATCATATCCTTATTGCATTTTTCACTGATTACATCAGCACTACGTTTGAACTCTTGAGTTCATTCGTTACTCACTAGCATGGCACGTAAATGAGTGACAGTACAACATTTTTTCGAAATTTGCATGAACACTGCATTAAAATTACCATTCGTGAATAAACAATTTTAATTGCAGGTCAGTAGCTGATGCGGAGAGACTTCAACAGGGAATAGTCAATCAGGACTGAATCGTCAGAGGTCTGGATCAGAATGGTATGCTGTGAAACCCTGTGAATCTGGGGCATTGACTTCCTGCGAGTTTGGAATCGGTTTGTCTGAGGGCAAGTCCCGGAGCATCAGTTGATTATGGGGCAGTTCATGCAAGAAGCAGTTGGCCGGAAGTGAATCTTCTCGGGACCCAATCAGGGGCAGTTATCCAGAATTCTTGCGATTTGAGCGCAGATCTCCCCAGTGTTCAATCAGAGCATGTTGAGTCGCTCATCGCTCGTTCAGGGGCAAACTACTTCAGAGATATTGAAGCCGACCTTGCTGAGAGTTGATCGGTGGAGGATGAATCCTTCCGTTGTGCAGATGCTGGGGCAAGCCCTCTGAAGATTGTTTTGTTGCCAGTTGTTTTCTGTTCAGAATGAATCTTCCCAAGAGTCGGATTGGGGCAGGTTGAATTGCGCTGGGGCAAGTTGTTCAAATGAGTTTGTTCACCCTAGCAAGAATTGAGTATCGGGGAATCGTGTCATTACCCTGCCAAAGCCAGAGTCTTCTGAAGAAGCCTTGCGGTCATTGGGTCGTTAACCTACAGCATAACCTGCTACTTGACTCCATGATTGGTAGCCTGTATTCCCTGTGTTGACGTTGTTGAATCAGGATTGTTTTCTCAGCAGAGATGTACAGTTTGAGGTTGTTCTCCTTGTACAGTCTGAGATTGCAGCAGATTGAGATGGCGTTTATCCCTTATCAGATTAGGGTCAGGATTACCCTCAGCAGACCAGAATTGATATCCCCGAAGCAGGATAAGTCCTCCTTCTCCAGCAGAGTTCAGTAGTTTCTCCTCCGCAGAATCTGAACGCAGGATAGTGAGCATTGATATGTCTCCCCGGGAAGAGATGACTCTCTTCCCCAAGCAGACGCATCCTGAAGGAGCGTCACCCCATCAGCTGAGCCAAGCACCGAAGAATGATGTCGTCTTTCCCCAGCACCGGGTCACAAGTGCATATTTCATAGAAGTGTTCGGGTGCCGAAGCTCGTGTTTCCCCAGTAAAGTCTCCAGCGGAATTAAGATTCCCCACCAGGGTCGTGTTCTCCCTTGAAGTTGGATGATTCCCTCTTCCCCAGTAGAGTGTTGGAACAGATGACGTTGTATTCCCCTGCAGAGTTGCACTCTCCCCCGAAGTCAGATGATTCTTTCTTCCCCGGCGAAATTGAAATTCCGCACCAGAGTCGTACTCTCCAGTGAAGTAGAATGATTTCTCTCCCCGTCTGAGTCCGCAGAAAAGCAGAATCCTTGGAAGCAGTTGGGACCTTGAGTGGATGTTCCCTAGCAGAGCGTGGGGCAGCTGATGCTGTATCTCCCCAGGGTCGCGCTCTCTCCAGCGAAGCAGAATGACTTCTCCTTCCTCAGCCGAGTTTGCAGATGTCCAAGAGAGCCGAGTCCTTGGAAGTTGATCAGATCATGATTGGTTTTTCCCCAGTGGAGTGTTGAGCAGCTAAAGTTGTTTCCCCACAGAGTTATCCTCCCCAGAAGAGTAGCCGAGACGGCCGCGCAGTTTATTCTCGCGATGGATACCCGCAGGTCCGAGTTCTCGTAGAGTTTCGTCCCCCCGCAGCAGATCAACTGAAGTTGTTTTCCCTGCAGCAGTCAATGGAAGATCATTTCCCCAGACAGAGCCTGATTAATATTGGCGTGTCCACGTTCTCCTCAGCAGGATGATTCCTCTATCGGAGTAGTTCTTTCTCCTTGACAGGAGAATTCCCCCTCGGCATTTATTTTGCTGACGGGATCGCATCATTGTGCATGACTGCATAGCATTTAACATTGCATAGCATTGTGCATGATTGCATGGCATTTAGCATAAACGCATATCATTCCCACCGTGTGGGGCATAGCGCAGAAGCATATGCATCATAAGCATGATCTAGGTCATTATTATTCTTGCCTTACAGGTCTTCAGCCGAAGGATCAGTTGCTCAGGAGGATTCCTGACATTCTCTCCAACGAGGTCGATTTCTTGAGATGATTCCCAAGACCCCGGTGTAATCCCCATAGTCGCTCGCTCAAGATGATTTTGGAGATCCCCAGTGAAGTCTTCAGTCCGAGACGATTCTTGAATTCCTCCGCAGGGCCGTTTGCTTAAGATGATTCTTAAGACCTCAGTACAGCTTCCCGAGTTGTTCGCCTAGTATGATGCTTGAGCTCCCCAGTAGCGTCCCCAGCAAGAGTTGCCCAGGAAGGTTCCTGGAATACCCCGCAGAATAAAGTCTCCAGAATGGTTATCGGTTCAAGATGATTCTTGAAGGTGCCTGACGGATTTGTTTGTTCAAGATGATTCTTGAAGTCCTTAGCAGCGTGATATGTCTGCTCCAACAGTGTTGTCTAATCTGGAGATTGACTGCGTAAACGCCTGAAGGCGGTATCAGAAGGTTCCGGTGAGTTCAGATGTTCTTGTTGATGAATCAACGTGTGGCTGAAAACAAGGTTCCAAATTTTTGTATTCAAGATGATCCGTGTTGGTCTGAAGACCAAGTCAGTTGTCCTGAGGAGATGATTGATTGCGATCAAGTGGATAGTTTTTCTTCTGACTGAAGTCGAAGATGTTTCTCCAGCTGAAGCGGAGTTTTGCCTGAAGGAAAAGTGTTTGAATCCCCGTAGAGTCATGAATGGCTCAGGATGCCATTTCTCTGACTGAAGTCATAGATTTCCCAAGCTGAAGCGAAGGTGCCTGAAGGCAAGGTTATCCCCAAGGTCATGAATGACCTAGGATTCATTTTTTCGGACTGAAGGCCGAAGTATATCCCTGACTGAAGTCACGGATGCTCTATAGCAGAGGTGGAGTTGCCTGAAGGCAGATCCATGTGTCCTTGGAGGCCAAGGACCATTTCTTTAGACTGAAGTCGAAGATACCTCCTGCAGAGTTGCCGACGGCCAAAGTTTACATCCTTGAAGGTCAAGGATGTTTATCTTCAGAAGTACTTGAAGATCTTTTCTAGCTGAAGCTGGGATTGCCGACGGGCAAGGTTTATATCCTTGAAGGCCAAGGATGTCTATCTTCAGAAGAACTTGAAGATTCTCCAGCGGATCTGGAGTGGCAAGGGGCCAGGGTTTCATCTATCTTTAGAAGAACTTGAAGATTCTCCAGCGGATCTGGAGTGGCCAGGGGCCAGGGTTTCATCCATCCTTGAAGGCCAAGGATGCTTATCTTCAGAAGTACTTAAAGATCTTTTCTAGCCGAAGCTGGAATAGCCGACGGGCAGGGTTTCATCTTTCTTCAGAAGAACTTGAGGATTCTCCAGCGGATCTGGAGTGGCCAGGGGCCAGGGTTTCATTCATATTCAGAAATACTTGAATATTTTTTCCAGCGAATCTGGAGTGGCCAGGGGCCAGGGTTTCATATATCTTTAATGTTGAAGTTCTACGGCGGCCAGTGTGCAGCAGTATTCCGATGATTCGTCATGGTTCTGAGGGTGAACCCCAGATCAGAGTGTGCTCGGTTAAGTCTCTCATTCCCAGCGGAGTAGTTTCAAATACGCAAGTGTACTTTACCAGGGGTGAACCCCAGGCCAGATTTGTTCAGATAATGTTTGTTCGACGGCGAGGTTGAACGCTTGGATTTGACGGCGAGGTCAGATCATCATTTGTCCAGCGGCGAGGTTGGATGATTGTTCGACGGCGAGGTTGAACGTTTGGATTTGACGGCGAGGTCAGATCATCATTTGTCCGGCGGCGAGGTTGGATGTTTGTTCGACGGCGAGGTTGAACGTTTGGATTTGACGGCGAGGTTAGATCATCATTTGTCCGGCGGCGAGGTTGGATGTTTGTTCGACGGCGAGGTTGAACGTTTGGATTTGGCGGCGAGGTCAGATCATCATTTGTCCAGCGGCGAGGTTGGATGTTTGTTCGACGGCGAGGTTGAACGTTTGGATTTGGCGGCGAGGTCAGATCATCATTTGTCCGGCGGCGAGGTTGGATGTTTGTTCGACGGCGAGGTTGAACGTTTGGATTTGACGGCGAGGTTAGATCATCATTTGTCCGGCGGCGAGGTTGGATGTTTGTTCGACGGCGAGGTTGAACGTTTGGATTTGGCGGCGAGGTCAGATCATCATTTGTCCAGCGGCGAGGTTGGATGTTTGTTCGACGGCGAGGTTGAACGTTTGGATTTGGCGGCGAGGTCAGATCATCATTTGTCCAGCGGCGAGGTTGGATGTTTGTTCGACGGCGAGGTTGAACGTTTGGATTTGGCGGCGAGGTCAGATCATCATTTGTCCAGCGGCGAGGTTGGATGTTTGTTCGACGGCGAGGTTGAACGTTTGGATTTGGCGGCGAGGTCAGATCATATTTTGTCCGGCGGCGAGGTTGGATGATTGTTCGACGGCGAGGTTGAACGTTTGGATTTGACGGCGAGGTTAAATCATCATTTGTCCGGCGGCGAGGTTGGATGATTGTTCGACGGCGAGGTTGAACGTTTGGATTCGACGGCGAGGTCAAATTATGTTTGTTTGACGGCGAGGTCAGACTCTTTAAATCCCCAGTAGAGATGATGTTTGTGCGACGGCGATGTCGAGTGTCTCCAAGAGGATGTTTGTTTCCGACGGCGATGTCAGATTCAGTTTTCCAGCGGCGATGTTGGGCATGTCAAGGTGATCCAGTCTTCCGACGGCGATGTTAGGTGATGTAGATCCTTTAGTTCTCCAGCGGTGATGCGGGGTATTTTGACAGATTTAGTTCTCCAGCGGCGATGCGGGGTGTTCTGTCAGATGTGTTTCTCCAGCGGCGATGCGGGGTATTTTGTTCATTGTTGTATTTTCTCCAGTGGCGATGTTGGATATTTTGGTGATTCAGGTTTAGGTCTCCGGCGGCGATGTTGGGCGCTTGTTTCCCCGAGTTATGGTTGTTCTTGACGGCGATGTCAGATGATTTGGTGTTCCAGCGGCGATGTTGGACGTTCCTCAGAATCTTGTTTGACGATAATGTCAGGTGGTTTAGTCTTCCAGCGGCGATGTTGGGTGATGTGGTTGTCTGAAGGCAATATCAGAAGAAGTTAACGAGGATAACTGGAGGCGATGTCAGATCAGTATCTCTCCAGCTAGCGGTCGTGCAGATAGCATGGCAATATTCGAAGATTTGTTCCCCGCAGAGTACCGTGTACTCGTGCAGTTGGCAAATTTTCGGGTTTACCGGTATTCAATCGTCTCGCACCTTGATTGGTTGAGAGCCGTTCGCTTCTCACCCAGTCAGGTTCAAGCCGTTTGAATAGGGGCAGCTGTTGCACCCCAAAATTTGACCAACAATTATTTATTCATTGAGTGTCTGAAAGTTGATACCTTCATCAGACAGCTCAAGAGATCTTCAGAGGAATTGGTTGGAACCAGGGTTGTGTGCTTCATAGCTTGAGAGTTGTGGGTGCTCCTCAGATGATTATGAGACTTTGAGAATGAACTAGATGTTTTGAGAAAGCCTATGAGATGTCTTGATAGCCATCATGAAGTCCAGAGAAGTCATTATGCAAGAGTTCAGAGGATTCAACCATGAATGGTAGAATTAAGGTTTTGACTAGGTCAACCCTAGATCAGCTGAAGATTTGGAGAAGGTTGAGACTTAATCCAAGGGCCATGAGATCATGGAATGATGCATAGAGATGTTGTAAATATGATTCCTAGACCAACTCATCATAATTGAAGAGTTTGAGAAGTTTTGAGTTAGGGTTTCTGAGGATTGTCAGTGAAAAAACCCTAATTTGATCCCTATCTTCCAGGCAGTTTTAGCTCTAGATGTGATTGATATCTCATCTTCCCCACAACATGAATGTTGTAGAGCTTGTTCTTAGATTTAATTTGAGTGGTGGAAGTCCTTGATAGGAGTTACAGAGCTCAAGTTATGGTTTTGACAAATTACAGGTCAGCAGAGGTATGTGAATCTGGGTCCTTAAAAGTCACCCAACTTGCAGACAACTTTTGCCCTAGTAGGATGATTCCTATGATTTCTTGGTCAACATGAATGTTGGAGGGAATCTTCTTAGATTTAATTTGAGTGGTAGAAGTCCTTGATAGGATTTGGGGAACTCAACTTATGGTTTGAACAAGACAGGGGTATTTTGGTAATTTGTCAGTTATAGGTCATTTTTAAGAAAATGCCATATCTCCTATTTCCAAGCCTCAAATGGAAAAACTCAAAACATGAAAGTTGTTCAAAATGTGATTTTAAGTCTAGAAAGAAGGTCATGAATTGTTGAAATAGCTTGGAGCATGGATATTTTAAAATGGTCAAAATGACTTGAAAAAGGCTTATAAGTTAAAAAAGTTGAAATTGGATTTTGGTTTGAGAGATCTACAAATCCAAAATGGGGCATATGATAGATGATTTTGATTGGAAACAACATTTTGGAAACAATGGTTTATCCACATTTTTGAGTTTAGGCTTAAAAATTGGACTTCCTTTGTAAATTTGTTACTTGCACTTTAAGGTATCAAAAGGAAATGTTTGCCAAAGCCTTAAAATGACTTGAAATGCCTTGTTCTCTCCTTATCATCTCATATGAGGGCATTTTGCATGGTTTCTCATGAGATTTGGGATATTTACTAAAAATAGAAAAAATGAATTTCTCATTGCATGAGAAGTTCTAGAAACCTCTTGGAAGCTTCTCATCCATTCTAGATGATTCTATTCTCATCTATATAAGCAATAGAGAAGGTCCATACATTGGTTAGAGATTGTGAGGACTTGCAAGCATACTTTGGTTCCATAACTCCAAAAGTGCATTTTCATTTCAAAGTGTGTTGAATCATCATCCATCATTCCAACTCTGGTTATCATCATCATCTACAACCTTCATAGAGTATTTGGCAAAGGAAAGGCTCAAGAATTCGTGGCTGGATTATGAGATCTCCAACTTCACTCCAACTTGCATGAAGAGTTGAATAGGTTGATTCAAGAAGATAGAACAAGAACTACTGCAACCAGAGGCTTCAACATTCATCAAAGACCACACAAAGCAATTGGCAAGGTCTGAATTGGAGGAGAACCATCACTACCATCCTCACTTGCAAGGTATGCGTTTCACCATGAATCTCTCTATTTATCCATAGTTCAAGCATGTTGTTAGGAGAAATCCAATAGAGACCAATTAGGGATGTGTTATGATGAGTTTGAGGACTGTTTGTGAGGTTTGCTTCCATGGTGTCAATTCTTTAGTGATCAAGAACTCACGATTTAGTGTACTATAATCTTAGATATTAGGCTTAGGATAATCCCCATAAGATGTAGTACATGATGGGTTAATATGAGACCATTTGATTACCATGCAAACTAAGGTGCAACAATGGTAGACACCACTTGTAGTCGTCGTATTTTTCTATTGAGGGAGAGTTAAGAGAAACTAAAACCACAGCCTTGTAGAGGGCACTGAGAGGAGTAACTTTCGTTTTTGGATCGAAGGAAATGGTGGAGAAATGAGAGAGATATAAGAGCTAAAAGATTCATGCATGAAATTGTGTTTTAAAACCCTAATTGGTGCAAGGAAGAAGATGAAATCTTCACCGTCCAATCCATTTGAATATTTGACTCATCCAATGCATCTAACGGCTGGCATTAAATCTGAATTTTAATGAGGTCTTTGGGCCTTTGCGCTATTCGCACCCCCCTCATTTCCAAGCCCAATGATTTCAACTATCATTTCTTTCTATTTGCACCCCTCCCACTTATTTCTTTCTATTTCGTATTCATTTTCATTTTATTTCATTGATCTTCAAAAATTCATAACTAAATGGAAAATGCATATTTTTCACTCATTCTTTTTTTAACATTTTTCTTAACATGTCTAGAAAATTAAAAAAATATAAAAATTGCATTTTATATTTGTTTAGCATTTTTTTCATATTTTACAAATAAATGCACATTTTTAATCATTCATTTCATCCATGATTTTGCAAATTTTTGTTCATGCACTTAGAAATAGATTTTTTGCCCATTCTTTTTTGTGGTGATTAATATTGAATTGTAGTATTCCCAGAATTTATTACTAGATGTTTTAGAATAAATTTTGATTAGTTTAGATAATTGAACTTAGAATAGTTTAATTAGGGTTTTTAAGTAGTATACTTGAACTTCAACATTTTATTTTTGGGGTTTTTAGGACAAGTTAGTGTATGGGGAATATATGGGACTTAAGGGTAGTTAAGTAGGATCCCCTAGAATTTATATTAGGAATTTGTATGGTATTTTAATATTTTTCATTGATTTTTGAATGTATGGATAGTATGTGTGTTGCTTAAAGGCACAAGTTGTATTGTTGTGTTTTCTTTCCTTCTCCTTTGAGTGTGTGAGCTTGGAAGATTGAATTGAAGACCTTGTGGATCATCATTGAAGCTTTGAAGACCTTGCGGAGGAGTTTAGCATAGCTTTTGTTGTTTTGTTTATAGGTTTATAGGTGCATAGGCAGAGCCCTAGATAGAATACTTTGTTCAATAAACAAGGAGTGTCTTGTTCACCTCCTTCCTTCTCTATGACACAGAGTCCCTTAAGGGTATTTACCTCTCTCCTTTGGAGGGATTAGTGACCTTGCCCCATAAGGTAGAACTTTGAGAGAGCCTTTCTTTTGATGTTAAGTCCTCAATGGCATCCTTTGGAAGTCAGTGAGTACTGTAACATCCCCACCTCATCTTGTTGACTGAATCTTGTTTGCTGGAGCATTAGAGCCATTGAAGATAGAAGCTGAGGCCTTGAAGAGGATGATTCCTTGAAGATTATTGAAGTCTGAAGACTCAGTGAAGATCAAGTTGATGCTTGAAGAGCCCTGAAGATGGTGAAGTCTGAAGACTGGGTTGCTGATCAAAGGAGCTGAAGCTCAAGGGAGAAGATGAGTTGATACTCATGTTGTAGGGTTGATACCTGGAAAGCAAGTGATCTCTGAAGTCTGAAGACTGGGTTGCTGCTGGAGGAGCTGAGGCTTTCTTCTGTTTTCTTTGATGTATTGTGTGTTTTGTCTGATTTGTCTGCTGCATTAGACTAAGCCCATTTAGAATAAGTTCAGTCTAAGAGCATGAGTGCATCTGATTGTATTGTTATTGCCTGGCTTTGCTTGCGGGTATTCGGTAGATCCCAGCTCCCTTGCCCATGTGTTTATTTTGCTTGATAGCATGATTTCATTTTCTGCCTGTATGATTACAGTTTACTGTTTTGCTTGATAGCATGTTGTTTATTTCAGTATGATTACTGTTATTTCATGACTGGCTTGAGGTCGAGACGAGCTTGTGGAGGCTGAAGCCCCACACACATTTCCTCCCTCACGTGCATTGCATGCATTTTACTGTTAAAGCTGATGCTTTTGTCTGTTTTGGTGTATCATTGACATGATCCCTTAGGACTCTCATTTCCTCTGATGAGGATTTGATGATAGACTTTTAGGTTGAAACCTATGCATGACAATATCTAGGAGTTCCCTGTTCAAACCTCAACCATAGGATGAATCCATGGCATGATAACAGTAGGACTTGATAGTCTCCCTCCTAGTTGGGCCTGTTCTCTTCTCATCTTGAAGCAGTTTAAAATACAGTAATCATGAATGATTTCTTTCGTACGTTATGAGCCTTAAGCTATCTGAGAAAGGATTGTGGGAGAGTTTCTTTTCCACAGTCTGGATGTTTAGTATGGTACCCTTTGGGTGACATGCGACGCATTCACTCTCAGGTCATAGTCTCTAGTGCGGTTGAAATCGCAAACACAATAAAAAACACTTCTTTTAGGAGATAACCCGTAGTTTCCCGAACTACGTTTGCTCTGATCTTTCATACCAGATGAAAGTACGTAGGCATAGGATGCGATATCCTAGCGAGCAACCTTCCCCACCTTCACCCGTAGTTAGCCGAACTACGTTGACTCTGATTTCTCATTCTCTGATGAGAATACGTAGGCATAAAGCGCGATGCTTTGCCGAGTCATTTCTTCTTTTCTTTTTCAGCCAGCCTTGATAGGTAGATAGATTATAACCAACCCGTCCAAGTAAACAAACAAGCGAGGATCCCGTCGAGTACGACGGACGTGAGGGGTGCTAATACCTTCCCCTTGCGTAACCGACTCCCGAATCCAGACAATGGTTGCGACGACCTTGTCTTACCCTTTTTCGTCAGGTTTTTCCGATCGTTTCCTTTCCCACTCTGAGGGATAAATAACGAAAGGTGGCGACTCTTCTGTCATGCCGGCACCTTATTTTCGCGCAAGCGACAGCTGGCGACTCTGCTGGGGACTGCAGGTGTTTCCCTATGCGAGTCTCGCCTTGGATTTTCTTCCTAGCTGCCTGGGACCGTCCCCAGCAGCTGGCGACTCTGCTGGGGACTCCAACGGTTCCCTGCGAGTCAATCCTATCGTTTGTGTGTTTACTTGTTGGGTTGCGTTTATTTATCGCATTTTTTTTACTTCTCGCACTTTATTTCCCGCATTTTATGTTCCAGTATAATATGATTATTTGTGCTGTTGTGGGATGGGAGTTCATTAATCCAAATGCAGAGTTTTGAATGGGGATGATGTGGCGCGCGCTGAAGCATACGATGGGGAGACTTGGTCAAATTTTCCAACACGATCCAAGGGCTACAAAGTCGTCTTCTCCGTTTTGAATTGGACCGAGTGGGAAAACGCAGAGGTAACGCGCGCGGTGGCCAGCCGATACTTCTATGGCCTCTTCCAACCCTAACTTGCTTAATACTTCACCAAACAGAGTACTTCTTGAACCAAACTCACTTAATTTTTTACGTAGAATCATAATATGGAATTGAATCAAGCTATAACTCCCTCAAACTCTAAACCCGCATCAATCCAAGAAAATTCCAAGAACCATAAATCTCCGTGAAAACACCCCAATTATTATCAGAAACGAAATTCACACCAAGGGCAATGCAATGATACAAGAATGGCTCCATAAAGATCTATAAATAATGGGATATGTTGAATTTCCATTACCTCTGAAATTGATGATGGATAGCTTCAAATGTCCACAAATTCTCCAAGAAAACCACTCAGAATCAATCACTGAATGCTCCTAGAGGTGTCTGGATCCTTGAATTGGCTTGAATTGATGAGAAATTGGAAATTCGAATTTCACTTGAACCTCACTTTTTCAATATGCTATCACTCTGTTTCTACACCAAAACTATCTAAAAAAATGATGAATGTACTCCATAGATTATATAGAAGATGTTAGTAACAAGTTGGAGGCCCAAAAATGAGGGAATGGATCAATTGAATTTTGGAAATTTTGAAGTTGGAGGCCCATGGAAATGGATGAATACATGAACAATTTCCCTTGTTTTTGACTCAATTCCCTTCCTTGTAATGTAAGGAAGATCTATGGCTCACAATTGTTCCTTGTTTCAATCTTAATGGCCATGATTCATTATGTTGCTTAATTATGAAGAAAGCTTAAAATAGCCTATGAACCATGCCTCAAATGCAATTTATTTTGTCACCAATGATCTTAAAACATACTTTCCCTTCAAAATGAGCACAAATATGACCATATTTGATTTAATTTTGGCAAGATCACAAACTAGGCTTTTCACATGCTTTTACCAAGATTCCTTTCACCAATCTTCAACCATGAGCTAGCCCATTAATAACTTGAGGTTGGGTTGACCAAATGACCCCATTTGGAGCAACTTTCATGTTGGAAAAAATTTCATTTGAGTTAGGAAAAGTGGTGAACTTGACCCGTAATTTTATGACCTGTAATCTTACTTTCCCGAAATACCCCTGACTTGTAAATCTCATAACTTGAGTTCTAAAAATCAGATGAAAGATAAGATCAATACCTACAACTTTCATGTTGGCCAAAAGTTGAGGAGAAACATCCTTCTTGGTCAAACGTTCCTTGGAAGTTGGTTGACTTCTGCAGTCAAATTTCACATTCATCTGGTGACCTGTAACTTGTCTGGACCATAACTTGAGTTCTATAAATCCAATCAAGGACTTCTAGTACTCAAATTAAAGCTACGAGCATGCTCTACAAGTTTCATGTTGGCCAAAAGTGGAGATGAAACTTGTATCTTGAGATAAGTGGTCTTGAAGTTAGGCACTAAATAGGGGATTTTACCCTGAGAACCCTAGTTTAGCAACTCCTCACACTTGGGATTCTTCTTGGATTAATCTTGGAATATCATCTCATGTATCTCAACACAACTATCCATGATTACAAAGACTTAGAAATAGGTTTTAATCCTCTTCAATTGCACAATTAGCTTAGAGTTACTCTGATGAAAACCCTAACTGCAACGCCTTCAATTGTGGCTCTTCACTCTTGGCATAATGACTTGACTGAGCTCCACCATGACCCTCGAGGAACTCCATGAGCTCTATCCACACTCTATCCATGCACAAGGCATCACAACAATCCACTGATGGCCTTAAATTGGCTCCCAAGTTAGGAGATGAACCACATACCAGCATCCAAACTTCTCAAGAACACACCCCACTTTCTGATGACTTTGGTGACCTCTCAAGCTTGAACAAAACCTATAGATAGGCTCCTCTTGATATATATCACACTTGATCCCCTGCTAAATGAACAATGATATGCTATGCAAATGCTAGAACCATGATATGCTAATGCAATGAAACATAAACTAGGTAAGAAAAGGTTAGGCAAATTTTGGGGTGCAACACATGTTACATGAATATGGTCCCTCGTCTGAACAATGACCAATTAGAGGCCTAGTAAAAAGTATTTAATTAGTGTGCCTTATTATTGTGTAAGGTATATATATCTGATTGTCGGTCGAATTTTTCCATCAATCTTCCTCTCTTCTGCATGCCATCTGTTTTATCGAGTAGGGTTAAACAGCAGTTCCAGTGGTTAGGGACAAAGCCTGTTTGCGTTGGCGCTGAAGTTTAACGACACTCTTTTCTTCAGAAAAGCTTCCTTTGAATTATGGGCCCACGGGGCAAAAAGGTTTGAAGTTTGTTTTCTGTCTTTTACGGAAGAACTGTTTTTTATTGTGTTTGCAATTTCAATCGCACTAAAGACTATGACCTGAGAGTGAATGTGTCGCATGTCACCCAAAGGGTGCCATACTAAACATCCAGACTGTTGGAAAGAAGCTCTCCAACAATCCTTTCTCAGATAGCTTAAGGCTCGTAACGTACGAAAGAAATCATTCATGATTACTGTATCTTAAGCTGTTTGAGATGAGAAGAGAACAGGCTCGACTACGGGGAGACTATCAAGTCCTACTGTTGTCATGCCAAGGATTCATCCTATGGTTGAGGTTTGAAACAGGGAACTCCTAGAAGTTATCATGCATAGGTTTCAACCTAAAGTTCTAATCATCACTTCCTTATCAAAAGAAATGAGAGTCCTAGGGGATCATGTCAATGATAAACAGAAACAAATAAAGCATCAGCTTAAACAGTAAACAGTAAACGACTGTAAAATGCATGCAATGCAAGTGAGGGAGGAAATGTGTGTGGGGCATCTGCCTCCACAAGCTCATCTCAACCTCAAGCCAGATATGAATAACTGCAATCATACAGGAAAGGATAACATGCTATCAAGCAGAATATAATAACGATTGTAATCATACAGAGGACATAAAATGCTATCAAGCAAAACAAACCACATGGGCAAGGGAGCAGGGCTCTACCGAATACCCGCAAGCAAAGCCATACAGTAAAAATACAAGCAGAGGGAGAAACTCAACCTCTAGTGCAATCATGCTCCTAATTTAAAAGAATCTAGATATGAACTTATTCTAATGCATCAAGCAAATCAAACAAGTCACATCAATACAGTTGCACAGAAAGCAAACAGACAGGAAAGAAAGCAGATCAACCACTCCCACAGCTTCACAGTAAAGCACCATCCTGACAGCAGCCCAGTCTTCAGACTTCAACCACCCTTCAAGGCTATCATCTTCAATAGCAAGCATCAACTTGCTTCTCCAAGTTTTCAATACATCAAACATAAGTATCAACTTGTTCTTTCTTCTTCAAGCTTCAGCTCTCCAGTCAACTCCACCTTCAGGCTTCACTTCTAACTGCAAGTTTCAACTTATTCCTTCAGGGACTCAGTGCATCAATATAAGTATCAACTTATTCTTTCTTCCTCAAGCCTCAGCTCTTCACTCAATCTCAATTTGATCTTTTTCACAAGTGTCAACTTGGTCTTCAAGCTTCAGCTCTCTCTACTTTACCAGTATCAACTTGGTTTTCTTCATCTACAAGCTTCAGCTTCTCAAAGTAACCTTCAATCATCTGGAAGTGTCAACTTCATCCTTCAATTCTTTCTCAAGCCTCAGCCCTTCATTCAATCTCCATTGGATCCTCAGGTATTAACTTGGTTCTTCTTGCTCTTCAAGCTTCAGCTGCAATGGCAATGCTCAAGGAATCATCCTCTTCCATACTCTTCAGTGAAGTCCTCATCTTCAAACTCAAGTCCAACATCTTTCAAAATACTCAAACCAGGAGACAATTGATTTAACAGGATGAGAGGAAATGATAAACAGCTTACTGACAACCAAAGGAAGCCTGTAAGGGTTCATCATTATGAAAGACTGGTTCCCTCAAAGTTCTACTTCCCAGATAAAGCCACTCATCCTTCCAAAGGAGGGATGTGAATATCTGAGAAGGACTTTTAGTCATTGGGAGGAATGGAAGCACAAGATGCTTTCCATGCTTGTGAAAGAAATCATTCTAACTATAAGGCTCTCCCTATGTCTCTTATCTCCTAAATCTTCATCAGACACCTTCAGGCACAGACAAATCCAAAGCTCCAAGCAACTTCAAGCAACTTCAAGCATCCTCCCCTTGTCTTCAATCTCAACAAAAGGCAAACCAAGCAACAACCCTAATCTAAGGGGAATAAGGAAGTTAAACTAGTTGAATTAGTAAGTTAGGATCACCTAAAACCTAGTACTAAAGTTAGTCCTAACTAAAATACTAAAACCAATTATAAAATCCTACAAAAATAACTATGGGAACCTATGTCAATCATGACTCTACCACATTAATTCCAGAGATCAAACCATTAAATTAGACCTAGAACTAAATCCTACATTATGAGGTATCAAACCTAAACCCTAAAAGGAAACACCTAAATATCAATCTAGAAAGCACACCTATTTTCATCAGAAAAATGTGAGAAAAATACTATGGGATCATACATGTCTAACCTAATCACACAAAAAAAATTAGGATCAAAGTCTTCACCACATGAGCACACAAAATTCCACAAAATTATGTATCAAACATAACCATTTTAATATCAATTAAAATGTAAAATTCCCATTAAATCAGAAAATACATGAAATGAAAATATTTTTTCTCTAAAAAATACTAGACTCAATCATGAGTAAAATGCAAAAGGAATGGGTTTAATTGGATTAATTTTCAATTTATTATGAATTTTTCAAGAACCATGAATAAAATGAAAATTAAAAGAAAATCAAATTAAAATAACCAAACGCGCGGTGTGGATAGTAATCAGAATCAGTACAAATCATGGGTTGGGCCATCAGGGGGGTGTGGATATCACCTAATTCATTAAGCCCAAAACCAGCTGCTAAATGAAACGCAGCGTTTCATTTATTTAGATCCTTCACAACTGAACTTTAAAACGTGGCCATTGGATCATGCTCACAGTCCAAGTCAAACCCTCATCCAATGGTGCAAACGTCGTCTTCAACCTTTTGAACATCTGAGCTTCGCGCCCAGCTCCGGCCACCACCGGTGGAGCTCCGGTCATCACCTTCAACCCTAGTTCTCTCTAGGAGCCTCTATTGCAAATGGTCAAAACATGAAACTCATCCCAAATCTTGCCACGAATTCACCCCTACACTTAGTTTCCTCTGAAACCTCAAGATTCACCATATCCAAATCTCAACCGAAAATGGCAATTCCCCTATTTTGTCACTAATTCTCCAATTAACTATCTGAAATCTATCCTACACCATTCTACAATGAATCTAACACGTTAATTCACCTTAATTCTACCTAGATCATGCTAGGGGAAGAAAGTTACCAACCTAAAAATCTTGGGTGAACAGATGCACGAAACCTCCAATTCAAGCTCTACAATCTTGCAACCATGATCAACGAACCTCCTCCTTGCTTCTGTATGCAAAAGAACCAGTTGAAAGTGCTGGAATCTTGAAACCCGATGGTGAGTTGCAGGTGGAAAATTCTGACTTCAAGAGCACCAATTAGCCACGAATCCTTCTTGATTATGATCTGGAATCACTCCTTGACATCCATGAAAGAAGTTTCAATCAAGAAAATGGATGGAAAGTGAAGAATCTGATGAAACAGAATTCACTTGCAAGCTATGAAATTTCAATCTCAATCTATGCTCTCTTCTTCAATCATCACCAACCTCTTCAATGGATCATCTCTACTCAATATATAGATGATGTTTGGATGATATAGAACCCTCTAGATCCTTCTAATGATAGTTTCCACTTCTCATGTCATGAGATTTTCAAACACATCTCATGCTATGCATAATTCTGTTTTGCAGCTTGGAATCAACCTCATTTGCTTTCAATTTCTCCCCTAGTGACATTTTGGAAGAGTTTAGCTTGCCAAGGGCCTTGCTCATGCCTTGATTTTGAGTTTTGCAAGTGTTACTTAATATGCAAGCAAGCACTTTCCAAAGCAAGTCCACAAATTGAATCTCAACTCAAAAATGTGGCTAAACCAATGTTCTTAAAATGTTTTTTAGAGTCAAAATGATATATTACATGCCATGGTTTGGGTGTGTAGGTTGAAAATATCAATTTCCAACTTTGATTTATTTAACTTATGCCCTTATTTTAGGTCATTTTTGCAACTTTGAGCTACAAGCATTTACAACATCTCATGACCTCCTTACTAGCCTTAAAACATCATTTTGAACAAGTTTTATGTTGAAGATTTTTCCATTTGAAGCTTGGAAATAGGAGTTATGGCCTTATGCTTGAAATGACATGTAATCTCCAAATGACCAAAATGCCCTTGACTTGTCAAAGCCATAACTTAAGTTCTATAAATCCTATCAAGGACTTCTAGTACTCTCTAGAAAGCTAAGAAGATAAGGAACAACATTTATGTTGACCAAAGGTTCATAGGAATCATACTTCTTGGGCAAAAGTTTGATGCAAGTTGGGTAACTTTCAAGGCCCCAGATTCACATACCTCAGATGACCTGTAACTTGTCAAAGTCATAACTTGAGCTCTACAAATACTATCAAGGACTTCTAGTACTCAAATTAAAGCTAAGAACAATCTCTACAACATTCATGTTGGTGGCAAGATGAGATGACAATCATATCTTGAGCTAAATTCCCTTGAAGATAGGGGTCAAACTAGGGGATTTTACACTGTCAAGCCTTAGAAACCCTAGCTTGAAACTTCTCAAACTCTTCAATCATGATGAGTTGACCTTGGAATCATCCTTATAGCATCTCATTGCATCAATCCATGATCACATGGCTCTTGAATTAGGTCTCAACCTTCTTCAAATCATCAGTTGACCTAGGGTTGACCTAGTCAAACCCTAATTACACCACTCATGGCTGGGTCTTCTTAATCTTATGCAATGACCTATCTAGGCCTCATGATGGCTTTCAAGACATCTCATGATCTCTTTCAAGGCTTCAAGTCTATCTTCATGACTTCAGAATCATCTGATGGCTTCCCACAACTCTCAAGTTAGGAGGCATACACACTTGGTTTCAACCACTCTTTCTGAGGATCTTCTAACTTCTCTGACAAAGGATATCAACCCTGGACCACTTGAATAACCTTCTTGGCTAGCTTCAAAGTCTTTTATAGCTCTTGATTGGTAATCATACCTCTTGATCTCATGCATACATGTCAATGAAATGCAAATGATAATGCTAATGTGAATGAAATGAAACACAAGCTAGGTAAAGAAGTGTTGGTCAAATTTTGGGGTGCAACAGCATGCATGTATTTTCTTATACTCTTTACCCATCGGACACAATATCTTTTTTGCGTCATACGCACAGTTCAACAACATGTTTTCATCTGGAAGAATTTCCTTCAACAACTCTAGTATGGATCCATCTATTAATAGCTTTCAAATTGAATAATCTCAGCACAATCGACAATTGTGTGGAGTTTTTACAATTTGGATACAAAGTGTTGCACCCTAAAATTTGCCCAACCTTACTCCTTTGGTTTATGTTTCAATGTCATTAGCATTTGCATATAGAGTCATGTACATAGACTAACCATCTGCATAGCATAAGCATAGCAAGTCATTCAACAGGGGACCAATCATTATTCTCATCTCTAGAAGCCTATCAAGAGGTTATTATCCCAATTCAATCTCATTCAAGTCATCAGGAAAGAATTTGAAAGCAAAGAGTGCAGCAGATCAAGCCTTGAGTCCATCTCCTAGCTGAGGGTATCTGAGGGTCAACAAGAGGATTGTGAGCTGTGAGTTGAAGGCATGAAGAGTATCTAGACATTATGAGAGACTTAGAAAGTCATTTAAAGAAGGAGACAAGTCATTAATGAGAGCACAAGAGCTATAGCTGAAGGCAGTCAACTAGGGTTTCATCTGGGTCAACCCTAGGTCAATCCTAGGTCAATTGACTGATTTAAGGGGCATTCAAGTCTAGTGGAGAGATGTGGGGTTCATAATTGGACATATAAAGAAGGATATGGAGATATGCCAAGGAGAATTCAAGAGAAATCAAGGAGAAGAGGAGCTTCTAAATTAGGGTTTCTGTGTAAAATCCCCTAGTTTAGGTCAAATTTCCAAGCAAGATAAGTCAAAATGCTAGCTTCAAATGGCTCCTTGGCCAACATGAAACTTGTAGAGGATCTCAAGACCTTTAATTTGAGTGGTGGAAGACATCAAGGAGATGTATAGAACTCAAGTTATGGTCCTTGCAAGTTACAGGTCATCTGAGGTATCTGAAATTTTGTCTGTGAAAGTGACTTGACTTCCAAGCTAGTCTTACCCCTCAAGGAGATTTCAAATGAATTCTTGGTCAACATAAGAGTTGCTCCTCATTGTCTTAGCTTTATAGAATGGTATAGTATGCCTTCATATGATGTGTGGAACTCAACTTATGGCCTTGGCAAGCAAAGGGTATTTTGGGCATTTGTGAATTACAGGTCATTTTAACCTATGTCCAAAACTCATACAAGGAGGCCTCAAATGGAAAAACTTACAACATCAAACTTGCTCAAAATGTGATTTTAAGTCTAGAAATAAGGTCACAAATTGTTGGAAAAGCTCATAACATGAAGTTGCATGATTGGTCCAAATTTGAACTAAAATGGCTTATAATTTGAATAAAGTCAAAGTGAAAAATGGTTTGGGAGATTTATAAGTCCAAATGGAGACTTCCAATATATGATTTTGGGTCCAAAAGACATTCTAGAGACAATGGTTCAAACACTTTTTTGAGTTTAGAAGGAAAAAGAAAAGTTATTCATGGTTACTTGCATTTGAAGAAACATTTCAAAAATGGATCAAAGTTGGAAGGCAAGGGAAATTGTAAGATGGATCTAGAAAGTTCATTTGAGCCCTATATAAACATGAAATGAAGATTGATCAAGGGTTGGATTCATTTTTCACCAAAATTTCCCAAAGTTTTCTCATTCTTTCTCATTGCAATTCTCTCCAAATTTCCCAAAATCTTCATCAATTCTCATCAACATTGATCCTCCTACATTCAATCATCATCCTGGATCAGAATTGAATCAAAGATTTGGTGGTTAGAGCTCAATTTCGTGCACTTTCTTCAAGAACACACAAGCTGCAAATTCAGTTGGAACTCAAGATCCAGTGCAAGACTCCTCAAGGTGTTGCATACAGAATCAAGTAGTGCAATTGTAGATCAAGATCCAAGCCTCAAAAGCCTCAGATCCACGAATTCCATCATCATCCACAAGCTTTCACACCAGGTGCATTTTCTCTGCCACAGCTTGATTTAGTTAGTTTAGCATGGTTTTGTTAGTTTAGATATGATGTAGGATGTTAGTAGAGCAATTAGGATGAGTTTGGAGTAGTTTAGTGATGATTGTTAGCAGGTGTACCAAACTGTTAGGATGTAGAACTCGTGGCATAGTGCATTATAATCTTAGGTTGTTAGCGCAGGATGATCACCATTAGTCATATATTAGATTAGTATAGGTTTGAGGGAGAATTATGCTGATGAGTTGCAGAGCATTTTCATGGTGACCATAGATTATTGCTATCGGGTTGAGAGTTGTGTTGAGTTTCAAAGCAATCCATGACCATAGGCTTATAGAGGGAGAAATTCTGAGTGTTTTTCATGTTTATATCGTGGTGTTTCATGCATTGTGGAGTGAGAACCGATTGAGGGAAGTTGGTGCGTGCATGGAGTTTCATGGAGTGTAAACCCTAATTCTCATGAACTGATGAAGAAGACGAAATCCTGGGCGTTCATTTCGTGTTAGACCTTTGACTCAGAGAGCAATCGTGTGGCTCTTGTTTGATTCTGATTTTGGAGGGAATTAGCTGGGTGCCCTAAACGCACCGTTTCATTAATTGAAACGGGCGGGCCTAAGACTCCATTGATATCCCCACCCCCCAATGCCTGAGCCCAATTCATTTTGCACGTGATTTCATTCCTATTCTCACCCCCTGCTGGTTTTCTTTTTATTTCATATTTCTGAAGTGGTTCTGGGCCTAATTCAATGTGCTACGCACACCCCCCGTTTGCTGGCCCACTGGATTTTGAACTAAGCGTGGTTTCTATTAGTACCCCCCCCCATCATTTTAATTGATTTAATTGTTTTTAATTCCACTTTAATTTTTACCAACTTTAAAAATTCATAATAAATAGATAAAAAATCATTTTTAATTCATTCTTTTTACATCATTTTCATTAGAATGTCTAGAAAATTATAAAAAAGTAAAAATTGCATTTCATTTTTATTTGATATTTTTTCCATATTTTCTAAATAAATGTCATTTTAAATAGCTTCATTTCATGCATGATTTTAGTAATTTTTGTTCTATTAAATGCTTTCATATTTTTTGTTCATTCTTTTTATGTTGCTTAGATGAGATATTGAACTTGTAGATCCAATTTAGTTCCCATTTTTAGGAATTAATTTTAGGTGCTTAGTGTAGGCTTGAACAACATGAACAAATTAGGGTTTTTAGGTGATGACTTAGGAAGTTTGATTCTTTCCCTTAGGACTTAGGGTTTGACTAGTTTAGCTATGGGACTATAGGGGCTATGGGTAGTTATTAGATCCCTTAGAGAAAAGTTAGGATTCCCCTACTGCTATTAGTACTCTGTATATCTGATTGTCTGGTGTGGTGTGCCCTCTGGGGATTGTTGCTTGCTTGTTTGGGTATTGGGTTTGTCTGGGGACTTGGGAGAGTTGAAGGCTTGAGGAGATGAAGACCATTGGAGATCCAGAGATTGAAGATCAACTGCCAGAGTTGGAGAGGAGGTCCTTGCTAGCAGCTGCTGAGGAGACTAGGGTTTAGGAGCTAGGCAGAGCTCAAGATTAGACAGTTTGTTTCTCAAATATGGATTGCCTTGTCTGCATCCATTCTTCTCTGTGATACAGAGTCTCTCTAAGACACTCACCCCCTTCCTTTGGAAGGCTTGGTGATAGTGTCTAAGAGATAGAACTCTTGAGAGAAAATGTCTTTTGTGTTAGAGGCAGTCTGTTCACCACCCTTGGTAGTCAACTGATTGCTTAACACCCATTGACTCTTGTGACTAATCCCTCATCCTGGAGGTTTGAGCTTGAAGAAAAGCCATTGCAGATGGAAGATAGATGATCAAAGCCTTTGCCTGAAGGCCATGAAGATGGAGATTGATGCTTGTTGAAGCCTGTAGCTGATTGGAGATTACTTGAAGCCAGATGTTGATTCAGAGCTGCTGATGCTGTTTCTTTTGCTGTATTTCGTTTCTGATGTATTGATTGGTTTTCTGGACTGTATTGTTTGCTGTTTACCCTGTTGGGTTGAAAGTGAAGTCTGTTCACTTTTGCCTATTGTTTTCTAGGTTCGAGGTTGAGTGGGACTCCCTTGCCTCGCTTGTACTGTTGCATCCATGCATTTTACTGCTTTATTATATCTGTTATAGTTTCTGTTTCTGCCTATCCCGTAGGATCTCTGTTTCTCTCTGTGCAAGAGAGGAGCATGATAGACACTAGGTCTTAACCCATGCATGATAACATTAGGTTAGTTTGATTCCCTTCGCAACCGTAGGTTAGAGTTCTGTCTCTTTCTTTCTCAAAACAAACAGAAAAGCACATAAAGATTTCAAACACAATAAAAGACACTTCTTCCGTAAAAGAATGTGAACTCATCAAAGCGTCATTTTTGTCCGCTGGGACTGTTAATCAAGGAAACCTTTTTCAGAAGGAATAAAAATCAATCAAGACAGACCTGTGTCGTACGTGGCCCGAACTACGTTTGCTCTGATCTTCCATGCTGTGTGGAAGTACGTAGGCATAGGATGCGATATCCTAGCGAGCAACCTTCCCCTCCTTTCCCGTAGGTAGGCGAACTACGTTGACTCTGATTTCTCGTTCCAGACGGGAATACGTAGGCATAAAGTGCGATACTTTGCCGAGTCATTTTTATTTTCATTTTATTTTCTTTTTCACCCCAGACCTTTAGAGTAGATAGAATAACAATCCATACCCGAAAACAAGCGTGGATCCCGTCGAGTACGACGGACGTGAGGGGTGCTAATACCTTCCCCTTGCGTAACCGACTCCCGAATCCAGGTTTTGGTTGCGATGACCATACCTTTCCCGTGTTGTGCGAGGTTTACTCTGAGCGTTTCCTTTCCCTCCCGTGGGATAAATAACGCACGGTGGCGACTCTTCTGTTCAGCCGGCGCCGATTTTCGCAGTAGCGACAGCTGGCGACTCTGCTGGGGATCCAATGTCCCCTGGCTGCTAAGGACTGCGATAGTTCTTATGCATTTGGGATCCAACGTCCCTTAAGAGAGTCAATCCTAGCGCTTGTTTTCCCGTCGAGGATTTTGCATGGAGTTATTTTATATTTCTAACCTTGTATTTTCAGCTTTATATATTAATTATTATTGCTGTATCTTGGGGTGTGACGGGTGTTCTGATATTGAGGGATAAGCCGGACCTGGGCTTGAGTGCACCTAGAATTAGAGTAGAAATTAGTGGGTGCCCGCTTGCTTTGCTTGCTTTGGTGTCCCATGAAATCTACACTCAGACGAGGTTCCTCTGGTTGGCCTCCTGCCCCTTCCTTTGGTTGGCGTGGGTTGCTGGTTAGTTGGATTGTCGACTCTGGGGACCGATCATTTGGAAGTTGGCTAAGTGAGGCCTCTTCAGGAATTGATGATGCCACTCCTTCTGGGAATCGTATCATCAACCCTGAAAGTCTGTGACGCCGACGACCGCATAGGAGGCCGTACCTTGTGCCAGTTATAGGGCCACCCACCTGTGAGGGGATTTGGGGTTATGCAGGTAACCAGACCTTCAGACTACCGGTTTGTTCTCGATCAGAGATCCTGGGTATTTATGGAGAGTTATGAGGTCTGTCAGAGACCATTTGGAGAGTTATGAGGTCTGTCAGAGACCATTTGGAGAGTTATGAGGTCTGTCAGAGACCATTTGGAGATGTGTTCTGAGGTCTGTCAGAGACCGTTTGGAGATGTGTTCTGAGGTCTGTCAGAGACCAATTAGAGATGTGATTTGAGGTCTATCAGAGATCAGTTGGAGTTATGGTTTGAGGTCTGTCAGAGACCAGTGTTGGAGTGTTATTTTAGGTCTATCTGAGACCAGGGTTTGATGATTTCTGGATGGTCTATCTGAGACCTTTCTTGAGTGGGTTCAGGCTGTTCAGCTACAGCTTTGGTCCCTGTTGCATGTTACTTGCATTGCATTGCCTGCATATCCATTACCATTTGCATTTCACTAACGTGTGTCTGTGCTGCAGGTGCATTTGCATTTCCCTAGTTCTAGTGCCCAGACTTCTGAGTGTTTGATCATGACTAGCTTAAGGAGAACGGTTGCTTACAAATTGCCTACTCCTGATATTGTTCCTTTACTGGGGTTGATCTCTCTTGCTGATGAGGGTGTTCGTAGGAGCTTCCGGATGAGCTATGGTAGATTACTGAGATTGGTGTGCAAACCTACAGAGGTAGAGTTAGATGGGCTGTATGCTCTGATGCAATTCTACGACCCTGCTTTGAGGTGCTTTACGTTCTCTGACTTTATTATGGGACCAACCCTGGAGGAATACACTGAGTATGTTGAGCTGCCCGTGCAGAACCAGGTTCCATTCATTCATTATGACGCCAAGCCCAAGCCGGAGGATTTGGCAAAAGCCTTGCACATTGATGTTTCTGAACTTGTGACTACTGTCTCCCGTGGAGTTCCAGGCTTCTCACTCCAATTCTTAGTTGGCAAAGCCCAAGAGTATGCCAAGAGCGGGTGCTGGATTGCTTTCAATGCTGTGTTGGCTTTGTGCATTTATGGCATAGTATTGTTCCCCAATATACCGGATTTTGTGGACTTTGACGCTTTCTACTTGTTTGCCGCTGGTAATCCTGTACCTACCTTACTCGGAGATCTCTACCACTCACTGCATTACAAGAATGAGAAGGGAAGAGGGAAGAATGTTCATCTGTGTGTACCCTTGTTGAGTAGGTGGTTTGAGAGTCACCTCCCTAAGAGAAGATCTGTTGCAGAGACTACAGTTCCAGCTGGTTGGCCAGAGCGCCTGATGAGGCTATCGTCGGAAGATATGGAGTGGTTTGATCGGGACCTGTTGGGATCTGAGCTCATCTTCAGTTGTTCTGGGTACCCTAATGTGCCGTTGATAGGAAGAAAATGGTGTATCAATTACAACCCTTCTCTATTCATTCGCCAGTTCGGATATGCACTGAAGAATCCACCTCAGGAGGAAGAAGTACAGGAATCTCTGTACTTCACAGGTGATTTGAAGGGAGAATTGCTAGCTGAGTTGCAACATGCCTGGACACGTATTAACCGCAGAGGGAAGCCTTTGTTAGGAAAGAATGACTGTCAGGCCTATGCACCTTATAGAGTTTGGATTCAGGAGAGGGCTAGTCAGTTGAGGATGCCGTTTCCAGATGCACCAATTCTTGTTCCCGTTCCGGTAGCAGAGCCAACTACTGTTTCTAGGGAAGTCTATGAGCAAATTGTGAGAGAAAAAGAAGCCTTAATGAAGATTAATGAAGGGTTAGAGCAAGAGCTAGCTCAGATACGCAGTGAGAAAAACAAGGCTGTATATGCTTTCCAGCAGCAGATCGAGCTGCTAAACAGGTTAGGGGCTGAGTTGACTGAGGAAAAGAAAAAGCGTGAACGTCTGGGGCAAGAGTTCAGAAGCTCCCATGACATGCTGGAAGCCAAAAAGAAGGCGCTTGACATCGCTCACCGAGAGATCTCTTCTTGCAATAAGACTTGGAATGCTACGCTCACCAACAATAAGAAGAGGGAAGATAAGCTGAAGCAGCAAATCTCTGACCTCGAAGAGAAGTTGAAGTCTAGCATCAAGAAGTGTGAGGAGGAAGTGATGACCCGGTATAGTGTCCAGCATGCACTGAACAAGGCAATCAAATCCAGAGATGAAGCGGTGTCTCAGAAGCGAAAGCTAGAAGATTGCTTCGGAGAAGCAACGTGGGAAGAAACTGCTGAAGACGTGCGCCGTGTTCTTAAGAAGAGAAACCAACTTGTCGAAGGGCTGCTTGATCGACCAAGCCATCCGGAGACCAAGAAGTTGATAGAAGAGTACCAGACTTTTGGGAGGATTTGATCATTTCATATAGTAACTTGTATGATTTATTTGCATAGTGCTGACCATCACCAGGATTGTTGGTTGAGGTCATGCCTTCGTTGTATTCTCAGTGATATTGTACCCTGGGCTTATTGATTCTCCCTGCAATATATGAGGCTTTCTATGATTCAGCTCCGATATTCCTATTGTCAGCACTGTCACTGCACCGGCACCTTCGCACTAGAACTGGGGGAATGAACTTCCCTAATGCACAGACACATTGCATTGCATCCATATTCATATTGCATTACAGGTAATCTTTGAATGGTGTCTTATTTCCTGCTCTGTATCAGGTACTTAACAGGATTGCAGATCAGCATCCGCACCGCTATTCTACCCGCTCCAACTGTCGAAAAATCATGGACCAAATGCAGAACGAGATGCAAGATGTGCGCGAGAAGCTCGCCCTCTTCATGCAGACCATGGAAGCTATAGCAAAAGGGCAGGAGAATTTGCAGGCCATGGTCCAGCCCCTGTTGGCTCGAAACGCTGGTCATGGTAATGAAGATCATCAGTCTGTCCGGGTTGATACTGCTCATGGAGACGGCACTCCCACGCCAGTGGCTCCGCCCGTAGTCAATATACCTGCTGCTAATGTCAACAACGCTACCGCTGCTGCAAATGGTAACGTCGGGGTTGGGAATGAAACTGCTGTCCATAATGCTGGGCTGGGTGATGTCAATTTGGGAGATAATCTAGGAGGCAACGGCTTTGTCAACGCTGGATTCGGATTCAACGATCAGGGATTCGATAACACTGGCAAGTATGGCTTTAATGCTCAAGGCTTTGGGCAAGATGGTTATGGTATGGTCAATCAGGGTTACGGAGGCTTTGGAAATGGCAACGGTACTGGATTTATGGCTTTTGGTCCTGCGGGAGGTGTTCAAGGGTACGGCAACAGAGGCCGAGGTCCGGGGATGAATCAGATCAGAGCTGGACGTAATAATGGATATGATGGGTACGGGGCTGGAAACGGTATGTGGCAAGAGGATCAGCAGGAAGACGCCTTCTCCGGAGGAGGTTTTGAAGGGCCGATGGATGATTCCCAAAAGATTAGAATGCTGGAAGAGCAGATGAAGGGAGTCCTAAACCAGAGTGCTGTGGGTTTGGACATGGCAACAATGGGCTTGGTACCTGGCTTGAGGGTGCCAATTAAATTCAAAGCTCCTGCGTTCGATAAGTATAAGGGAGACACATGTCCGAAAGTGCATGTACGAGCTTATTACAGAAAGATGTCTGCATACTCAACTGATGAAAGAATGCTAATGCATTTCTTTCAAGATAGTCTATCAGGCCCTTCCCTAGAGTGGTACATGGGGTTGGAGCCAACTGATATCAAGACATGGAAGCAATTGGCGGAGGCATTTGTAGCCCATTACAAGTATAATAGCGACTTGGCACCCAATCGGGTCCAGTTGGCCGGGCTTTCGCAGAAGAAGGGGGAGAGTTTTAAAGAGTACGCGCAAAGGTGGCGCGATATGGCTGCCAGGGTCCGTCCTCCTGTAGAAGATAAGGAAATGAATGACATGTTTGTCGGCACATTCACCGGGCTGTTTCATGACATGCTGTTTCATACGTCTCTGGCCAGTTTTTCAGACCTGATTCTGATGGGGGAAAAGATTGAGCGTAATATTAAGCAAGGAAAGTTCCAAGTCGAGGAATCAACTGCATCTGGCAGTAATAGGAAAGCTTATGGTGGGCGCCGTCAGGGCGAAGCCAGCGCAGTATTTGGAGGCCGAGGCCGAGGCCGAGGCAGGGGACGAGGTCAATATCGTCAGCCGCAGCAGGTGTCGATTGTTACTATCCCATATCAACAACAACCAATCCAGCAACAACAACCGGTTCAGCAGCAACCAATGCCACAGCAGCAGCAGCCTCAGCAGGGGGCACAACAGGCTCAACGAAGATTCCAGGGTGGTAAACCGAGAAGAGTGTTTGAGAAGCCTCCCTCAACCTATGCTGATTTGTTGCAGACATTGCTGGGATTAAACCTGGTAGAGAAAAGAACTCTGGCGCCGATAACGGGAGCTCCCCCGTTCGGCTACGACGCAAGCAGGCACTGTGAGTTTCATTCTGGGGCCCCGGGCCACGATATAGAAGGTTGCCATGCTTTTAAGCACGTTGTGCAGGATCTCTTAGACAACAAGACTATCAATTTCGGAACGGCCGGTCCGAATATAGTGCAGAAACCTATGCCAAATCATGGGGCTAACGCCATTCTGACTGAGGAAGGTCTGAATCTGATTATGAGTGTGGAAGATTTGAAGACGCCGCTGAGCGAGATAAAGAGCCGACTGTTACAAGGAGGTGTCTACCCAGGTTGTAACGAATATTGCTTAGACTGTTGGACCCTAGCTGGGGGGTGTGAGGATTTGAAGAAAGGCATTCAGGCTTTAATTGATGAGGGCATATTGCAGTTTGATCGAGCGGCAACTGACAAGCCTGCAGGGGCAGTAGTGGATAATCGGAGTGATGTGGCCACAGTAACGATTCCTCGGAAGACGATCACTATTGCAGCACCAGCTCAACGACCACCGATTACCATAACTAAAGTCGGGCCAATCCCGTACGAGAACACGAAAGCAGTCCCATGGTCATATGGGCTAGAGGTGTATTGTGACGGGATAAAGATTGATGTTAACAAGCAGCCAGTGGAGATTGTGGATAATGTTGTTGGTTCAGGAGGCATGACAAGGAGTGGCAGGATCTTTATATCTCCTGAAGTGGAGGCTGAAAGACTAGCGAAAGGAAAAGGGAAAGCGGTTGAAAATGTTCCGGTGCAAGCAAGTGAAAAAGAAGCAGCATCGAAGGATGTAGAAGAGTTCATGCGCTTGATTCGAAAAAGTGATTATAAGATTGTGGAGCATCTGCAGCAGACACCGTCCAAAATATCTATCTTGTCATTGCTCTTATGTTCGGAAGCTCACAGGAATGCTTTGCTGAAAGTCCTGGACACTTCTTTTAAGCCCCAGGATGTCTCCGTAAATCAGCTAGAAGGAGTGCTGGCACATGTGAATGCAGGCCACAGCTTGGGCTTTACTGATTTTGACTTGACTCCGAAAGGGAGAGATCATAATATGGCATTACACGTATCTGTTGAGTGTAGAGGATCAGTAATGTCGCACGTATTGGTTGACACCGGATCATCTTTGAATGTGCTGCCCAAGAAGGCGATGATGAAGCTGGATGTTCGAGGGATTTTGTGTACACCCAGTGATTTGGTAGTCAGAGCGTTTGACGGCACGCGGAGAACAGTCTTCGGATCGATTACCTTGCCTCTGCAAGTGGGGCCGGAAGTGTTTGCAACTGAGTTTTATATCATGGATATACAGCTTGCGTACAGCTGCTTGCTTGGAAGACCCTGGATTCATGGGGCAGGGGCCGTCACGTCCACCCTGCATCAGAAGTTAAAATACATGGTCGGAGACAGTGTAGTCACCGTGTGCGGAGAAGAAGACATCCTGGTCAGCCATCTATCGTCATTTAAATATGTGGAAGTCGACGGAGAGATCCACGAGACGCCATGCCAGGCATTCGAAGGTTTGCGCATCAAGGACAAAGGTCCCGGGCCGAGCAAAGTGCCAGAGATAGCTGTCTCATCGTATAAAGAGGCTCGAGCTCTAGTGGAAGCAGGGGAAGCCAAGGGCTGGGGCAAAGTGCTAGACATTCCTGTGAAGATGGACCGGTTCGGGCTGGGGTACCGACCGTCGTCATCAACTCCTTCCGTGGGGGCCCCCCGTTTCAGAAAGCCAATTATCATCTCTGCCAGTGGAGTATGTCATGAAACTATCAATGCTGCTTCAGAGTCTGATGAAGGAGACAGCGACTGTGATATGGATGCCTGGATTCAGCCAAGCACGCCAGGACAAGGACTGTGCAACTGGTCTATTCAGAAGCTTGTTCCTGTGACTTTTAAACAGTAATGCTTTGCTTTATTAATTGTTGAATAATTTGATGTCTTGCCCGGGGCATCAGGATTTGCTTAGGGCTGTGTTGTTATAAACATTGCGTGTTAATCATTAAATAAATGGCGCTTTTTTCATGTGCAAATACCGTAATCCCTGTCTTTCCTGTTTTGTATTTTTCAATAAAATGGCAATGTGGTTATTCGCTTTATACGCATTTTGAAGCACTTAACCATTCCTTTTGCAGGATAACATTTTCAGATGACATCCTTGAACCACCTATGACTCGTCCCGACTTTGAGCACCCGGTGTTTCAGACTGAAGAAGAGGTTGTCGAAGATAGCGACGTTCCTGAAGAACTGTCTTGGTTAGTAAAGCAAGAGGAAAGAGCCATTCTGCCTCATGACGAGGTCATCGAAATTATCAATTTGGGGTCGGAAGGGGTTGAGAAAAATATTCGTATCGGAGCCGCACTGCAGAGTGATATCAAGCGAAGACTGGTTGAAATGCTCCAAGAGTATAATGACGTATTCGCTTGGTCATATGAAGATATGCTGGGGCTCGATACAGACATGGTTGTGCATCGCCTGCCACTGAAAGAAGATTGCCCGCCGGTCAAACAAAAGCTTCGCAGAACTCGACCAGATATGGCGATGAAGATCAAAGAGGAGGTGCAGAAACAGTGGGACGCTGGTTTCCTGGCTGTGACGAAGTATCCTTCATGGGTTGCTAACATCGTACCAGTGCCAAAGAAAGATGGCAAGGTTCGGATGTGCGTGGATTATAGAGATTTGAATAAAGCAAGCCCAAAAGACGATTTTCCACTCCCTCACATTGACGTGTTAGTTGATAATACTGCTCAATACTCTGTATTCTCCTTCATGGATGGCTTTTCAGGCTATAATCAAATTAAAATGGCGCCAGAGGATATGGAGAAGACTACTTTTATAACGCCTTGGGGAACATTTTGCTACAAAGTGATGCCCTTTGGTTTGAAAAATGCTGGGGCAACATATCAGCGTGCGATGACGACTCTTTTTCATGACATGATGCATAAAGAGATCGAAGTTTATGTTGACGATATGATTGCCAAATCCCAGACGGAGGAAGAGCATCTGGTGAATCTGCTGAAGTTGTTTAAAAGACTTAGGAAGTTCAGGCTGAGGCTGAACCCTAACAAATGCACCTTCGGGGTGAGATCGGGTAAACTGCTGGGGTTTATCGTAAGCGAAAGAGGAATAGAGGTCGATCCTGCTAAAATAAAAGCGATTCAAGAAATGCCGACGCCTAAAACAGAGAAAGAGGTGCGCGGGTTTTTAGGGAGGTTGAACTACATCGCCCGGTTCATATCTCACCTAACGGCCACGTGTGAACCATTATTCAAGTTGCTAAAGAAAGATCAAGCTGTAACGTGGAACGAAAATTGTCAAAAGGCGTTCGATAAAATAAAGAAGTATCTGCAGGAGCCTCCTATTTTGATACCCCCGGTGGCAGGGAGACCCTTGATAATGTATTTGACGGTTCTTGAGGGAAGCATGGGTTGTGTTCTCGGTCAACACGACGAGACAGGGAGAAAAGAGCATGCGATCTATTACCTGAGTAAGAAATTTACAGACTGTGAATCTCGATATTCAATGCTTGAGAAAACTTGTTGCGCGCTAGCCTGGGCCGCCAAGCGTTTGAGGCAGTACATGCTGAATCATACAACCATGCTCATCTCGAAGATGGATCCTATCAAATATGTATTCGAAAAGCAGGCGTTGTCAGGTAGAATTGCCCGTTGGCAGATGGTCTTGACTGAATATGATATCCAATACGTCTCGCAAAAGGCTATAAAGGGGAGTGTGCTGTCTGAGTATCTAGCGGAGCAGCCTGTTGAAGAGTACCAATCGATGAGGTTTGATTTTCCTGACGAGGATATCATGTACCTAAAGATGAAAGATTGTGAAGAACCGTTGCCAGACGAAGGACCAGAGTCAGGGTCCCAATGGAAGATGATATTTGACGGAGCTGTGAATGCTTACGGTAGCGGAATAGGGGCAATCATCACGACGCCACACGGGTCGCACATCCCGTTTACTACCCGATTGACCTTTGCCGTTACCAACAATGAGGCCGAATACGAAGCTTGTATAATGGGGCTTGAAGAAGCCATTGACTTGCGAATCAAGAATTTAGACGTATACGGAGACTCAGCTCTGGTAGTGAATCAGATCAAAGGGGAATGGGAGACACGTCAGCCCAATTTGATACATTATATGAATTATGCAAGGAGATTGTTGTCTTTCTTCGACAAAGTTGAATTGCATCATGTACCGCGGGCAGAGAACCAAATGGCTGACGCCCTTGCCACTTTGTCTTCCATGTACAAGGTCAACTTCTGGAACGAAGCTCCCCAAATCACTATCTCTCGGTTGGACAGGCCAGCTTATGTATTTGCTATTGATGAAGCATCTGATGACAAACCGTGGTATTTCGATATCCTTAATTTCCTGAAGAATAAAGAGTATCCGGCTGGGGCATCCAGTCAAGATCAGAAGACTCTCAGGAGATTAGCGGGTAATTTCTACTTGAATCCAGATGGCGTCTTGTACAGAAGAAACCACGATTTGGTGTTGTTGCGTTGTGTAGACGAGAAAGAGGCAAAGCTTCTCATGGAGGAAATTCACGAAGGTGCCTTTGGTACGCATGCTGGTGGGCATGCTATGACGAGAAAGCTGCTGAGGGCAGGTTACTTTTGGCTGACGATGGAAACTGGTTGTTTCAAGTTCGCGAGGAAGTGCCACAAGTGCCAAATCTATGCTGACAAGATACACGTGCCTCCAAGTCCTCTAAATGTGATGTCATCTCCATGGCCATTCTCGATGTGGGGAATCGATATGATTGGAAAGATCGAGCCGACGGCTTCTAATGGGCACCGGTTCATCCTAGTGGCAATCGATTATTTCACCAAGTGGGTGGAAGCGGCATCTTACGCGAATGTAACGAAGCAAGTGGTGGCCAGATTCATCAAGAGAGATATCATTTGCCGATATGGGATTCCCGAGCGGATAATCACGGATAATGGTTCAAATCTGAACAACAAAATGATGAAGGAGCTCTGTCAGAATTTCAAGATCGAACATCACAACTCCTCCCCTTACCGACCCAAGATGAATGGCGCTGTCGAAGCGGCCAATAAGAATATCAAGAAAATTGTTCAGAAAATGGTGGTGACCTATAAGGATTGGCATGAAATGCTACCTTTTGCTTTGCACGGTTATCGTACGACGGTACGCACATCAACCGGGGCAACTCCATTCTCGTTGGTATACGGAATGGAAGCGGTATTACCATTGGAAGTCGAGATCCCTTCTCTAAGGGTATTGCGATACGTTCAGCTGGACGAGGCAGAATGGGTAACGAATAGATTGAACCAACTGAGCTTGATGGATGAGAAGAGGCTAGCTTCTCTAGCATACGGTCGTTTGTACCAAAGACGAATGAAGAAAGCGTACGACAAGAAGATACAGCCGCGAAGCTTTCAGACGGGCGACCTTGTGCTAAAAAGGATTCTCCCGCCGCAAGCAGATCACAGGGGCAAGTGGACCCCCAACTACGAGGGGCCATACGTTGTCAGGAAAGTCTTTTCAGGAGGAGCGTTGTTGTTGTCCACCATGGACGGAGAAGACTTTGCGTCACCTGTGAATTCGGACGCAGTTAAAAAATACTTTGCTTAAAATAGACCCGCTGGACAGAAAAAGAGAGTCCAGGCAAAAATGGGGCATCCTGGCGAACCAAAAACAGAATGAAAGGTTCGGGCAAAAGTTAGGGATAAAAATTGAAAAAATGTACACCCGCGAAGTTGAAAACCTACACTGGGCGGCTTCGGCAAAAAGGGGTATCCCGGTGAACTGAAAACCCATAAAGGGCGGTTCACGCAAAAGTTAGGGATTTGAAAAGCAAATGACTGCGGTCCGAATTCAATGAGCATCAATGCGGGAGAATATGTTTGAGGAGCCAGTTATCGGATACAATCTCTTCAGAAGTGGGGATACCGGGAAAGCATTAGAGTCGGATGAGTCATAGGAGGATCATTTCGTGGTGTTCATCTGCATCCCGTTGCCGACATGTGTACAAAATTTAATTTGTCAAAATATTCATGCTTCTTGTGCATACTTATGTATTTGCTTTGCGTAGCTTCCTCTTTTCAGGAGTTACATCCCATGTACAAAAAACAAAACTCCGCCCATTCAGGGGCCCGATCAATAAAATATGTTATTCAGTACTTGATGCTGGTTCTTTACTGTTTTGTGCATGATAAAACGCCTAAGTTTATTGAAGCTAGCATGAGTATAACATCGCTGGCCCTTGCCAACAATTGCTAAAGCTTTGAATTAACTAAGTGTAACGTCACTAACCTGAATTGATTTAATTGCATAGGCCTGTCTTGTTTTGTTTGTGTTGTTGCAGGTTTCCTAACCGTACGAGGAAGATGATCAAGAGATTGCGATAACGAAAGACTTAATCCCCACGTGGGTCACGCATGTTCTTCCTGAAGAAGGATAGAATTCCCCAGCTAGCCGTAGCTTACCCAAAGGGAGCAGAAAAGTTATTCACCCTCAATAGGTTTGGCGATTCCAAGATCATAAGGCTGTATTCAGACAGGCATCTTTCCCCGCAGGGTCGTGCACTCTCCCCCAGCGGAGTCGGTGGAGTTCACCCCAAGAGAATCATCCCATCCCCAGCGGAATTCTCTTTGCAAGTATTTTCATTCCTTCCAGTGGAACTCGAAGATTAAGACTATCCCAAGCAGAGTTGATGGTGGTTCCTATCATTCATTTTGTCAGATATACTGGTAATATCAGTTCACGTTCCAGCAGAAAGTCCGATCGTACTATGCACATCTGCTATTCCCCAGCAGGGGGTTACCTCAACAAGGTGCTCGGTTTGAGTTCCCAATTTCCCAGCAGGTTTGAAGTCACCCTTCCAGCATTTATTTTGCTGGAATAATTCTGTAGCATCTGGCTATCCCCGGCGGAGTCGATATTATCTTTAGCATTTATTTTGCTGAAGCAGTTTCGGTCCTCTAGCAGTTCAGGTGGAGAGAACTCTTGCTCAAATGAACAACCAAACATTCAAGACCTCGGCATGAGATATTCAATGATAATGTCAGTCTCGGCAGTATTCCCCACAGAGTGGCCAGGATAAGTTTCTCTTTGTTCCCAGGCAGAATCAGTTGTCATCAGGGGTTCCATGAATCAGAATTGCAGAGGCCACCGCCGGTTATCAGAGCAGGCGTTCGATAGTTTGGGTTCCAGACATCCCCAGTAGAGTTCATCTCAAAGTCGCTGTCACGTCAGTGCTAAGAAGTTTGTGGGTGAGGATCATTGGAGAACTAAGTCCTGACGTGGACAATTTATTCCTATATTGACGGGATTTCTTCAGAAGTGGGCGTCCTAACGTGGACAGGTTTATTTCCCCGGATTGGTGAGGCGTGTTAGTCCCAACGTGGGCAGATTCGAGTTCTCGAAATTAGTGGAATGGGAGGTCATGACGTTGACAAAAGTGATTACTCGTTGTGTTGGTGTCCTGACGCGGACAGATCAGACAAGGATGTGAGTCCTTACGTGGATAAGTCTTATTTCCTCAGCAGGTCGAAGACGCCTGAGTCCTAACGTGGACAAATCAAGACGAGATCAGTGTCCTTACGTGGACAAATCAAAGAAGTTATTATTCCTAACAGGGAGAAGTGGGTCCTAACGTGGACGATGTAGTCCTTACGTGGACATATCAAGAGCATTCCTTGCGTGGAAGAAAAATGGTTTCTTTACGTGGGAAGACGAGTTTATTCCTTACGTGGAAGGATTGAGTCCTCACGCGGACATATCAAGATCAATTCCTGACGGGGAAAGAAATGGATTACTCCTTACGTGGAAAAATTGGGGTCCTTACGTGGACAGATTCAAGAAAAGTTGATTCCTGACGTGGAAGATTGATGTACTCCTTACAGAACCAAAGTTGGATTCCTTACGTGGAAAGATTGGAGTCCTGACGCGGACGTGTCAAGTGGTATTGGAGTCCTTACGTGGACAGATTGATATAGTTCTCCTTATGTGGAAAGAAGATTGCTTCCTGACGTGGAAAGATGAAAGATTGGAGTCCTTACGTGGACAGATACAGAAGAGATGATTCCTAACGTGGACAGATGTTACTCCTAACGTGGACGATGTTATTCCTAACGTGGACAGGTGTTACTCCTAACGTGGAAGAATTTTATTCCTAACGTGGACGGTTCAGTTTATGGAAATACAGACGAATTATCCCCAGCGGAGTTGCCGAGATTTTTCTGGGTTAACAGCAAGTGGAGTCCTAACGTGGACAGGTTTTAGTTGAGATTTCTTCGTATTGATGACGGACAGAGTCCTAACGTGGACAAGCAAGCAATCTGTTATGACTGAATCCTCTTCAGAACGATGAAGACAATCCCCAGCACGGTCGCGCGAGATCAGTGGGTTGCCGTAACAGTCAGATTCAGCTGATGAATGTCGTTCCCCAAGCAGGAGCGCAATTTAGTTTTGCGGTTGGCAAATTTCTGGTTTCACTAGTATTCAACCGTCTCGTACCGCGAATGTCTGAAGGCTCCGGGCTCTTCACCCAATCGGGTCCAAGCCGCTTGAATAAGGGCAGCTGTTGCACCCTAAAATTTGCCCAACCTTACTCCTTTGGTTTATGTTTCAATGTCATTAGCATTTGCATATAGAGTCATGTACATAGACTAACCATCTGCATAGCATAAGCATAGCAAGTCATTCAACAGGGGACCAATCATTATTCTCATCTCTAGAAGCCTATCAAGAGGTTATTATCCCAATTCAATCTCATTCAAGTCATCAGGAAAGAATTTGAAAGCAAAGAGTGCAGCAGATCAAGCCTTGAGTCCATCTCCTAGCTGAGGGTATCTGAGGGTCAACAAGAGGATTGTGAGCTGTGAGTTGAAGGCATGAAGAGTATCTAGACATTATGAGAGACTTAGAAAGTCATTTAAAGAAGGAGACAAGTCATTGATGAGAGCACAAGAGCTATAGCTGAAGGCAGCCAACTAGGGTTTCATCTGGGTCAACCCTAGGTCAATCCTAGGTCAATTGACTGATTTAAGGGGCATTCAAGTCTAGTGGAGAGATGTGGGGTTCATCATTGGACATATAAAGAAGGATATGGAGATATGCCAAGGAGAATTCAAGAGAAATCAAGGAGAAGAGGAGCTTCTAAATTAGGGTTTCTGTGTAAAATCCCCTAGTTTAGGTCAAATTTCCAAGCAATATAAGTCAAAATGCTAGCTTCAAATGGCTCCTTGGCCAACATGAAACTTGTAGAGGATCTCAAGACCTTTAATTTGAGTGGTGGAAGACATCAAGGAGATGTATAGAACTCAAGTTATGGTCCTTGCAAGTTACAGGTCATCTGAGGTATCTGAAATTTTGTCTGTGAAAGTGACTTGACTTCCAAGCTAGTCTTACCCCTCAAGGAGATTTCAAATGAATTCTTGGTAAACATAAGAGTTGCTCCTCATTGTCTTAGCTTTCTAGAATGGTATAGTATGCCTTCATATGATGTGTGGAACTCAACTTATGGCCTTGGCAAGCAAAGGGTATTTTGGGCATTTGTGAATTACAGGTCATTTTAACCTATGTCCAAAACTCATACAAGGAGGCCTCAAATGGAAAAACTTACAACATCAAACTTGCTCCAAATGTGATTTTAAGTCTAGAAAGAAGGTCACAAATTGTTGGAAAAGCTCATAACATGAAGTTGCATGATTGGTCCAAATTTGAACTAAAATGGCTTATAATTTGAATAAAGTCAAAGTGAAAAATGGTTTGGGAGATTTATAAGTCCAAATGGAGACTTCCAATATATGATTTTGGGTCCAAAAGACATTCTAGAGACAATGGTTCAAACACTTTTTTGAGTTTAGAAGGAAAAAGAAAAGTTATTCATGGTTACTTGCATTTGAAGAAACATTTCAAAAATGGATCAAAGTTGGAAGGCAAGGGAAATTGTAAGATGGATCTAGAAAGTTCATTTGAGCCCTATATAAACATGAAATGAAGATTGATCAAGGGTTGGATTCATTTTTCACCAAAATTTCCCAAAGTTTTCTCATTCTTTCTCATTGCAATTCTCTCCAAATTTCCCAAAATCTTCATCAATTCTCATCAACATTGATCCTCCTACATTCAATCATCATCCTGGATCAGAATTGAATCAAAGATTTGGTGGTTAGAGCTCAATTTCGTGCACTTTCTTCAAGAACACACAAGCTGCAAATTCAGTTGGAACTCAAGATCCAGTGCAAGACTCCTCAAGGTGTTGCATACAGAATCAAGTAGTGCAATTGTAGATCAAGATCCAAGCCTCAAAAGCCTCAGATCCACGAATTCCATCATCATCCACAAGCTTTCACACCAGGTGCATTTTCTCTGCCACAGCTTGATTTAGTTAGTTTAGCATGGTTTTGTTAGTTTAGATATGATGTAGGATGTTAGTAGAGCAATTAGGATGAGTTTGGAGTAGTTTAGTGATGATTGTTAGCAGGTGTACCAAACTGTTAGGATGTAGAACTCGTGGCATAGTGCATTATAATCTTAGGTTGTTAGCGCAGGATGATCACCATTAGTCATAGATTAGATTAGTATAGGTTTGAGGGAGAATTATGCTGATGAGTTGCAGAGCATTTTCATGGTGACCAGAGATTATTGCTATCGGGTTGAGAGTTGTGTTGAGTTTCAAAGCAATCCATGACCATAGGCTTATAGAGGGAGAAATTCTGAGTGTTTTTCATGTTTATATCGTGGTGTTTCATGCATTGTGGAGTGAGAACCGATTGAGGGAAGTTGGTGCGTGCATGGAGTTTCATGGAGTGTAAACCCTAATTCTCATGAACTGATGAAGAAGACGAAATCCTGGGCGTTCATTTCGTGTTAGACCTTTGACTCAGAGAGCAATCGTGTGGCTCTTGTTTGATTCTGATTTTGGAGGGAATTAGCTGGGTGCCCTAAACGCACCGTTTCATTAATTGAAACGGGCGGGCCTAAGACTCCATTGATATCCCCACCCCCCAATGCCTGAGCCCAATTCATTTTGCACGTGATTTCATTCCTATTCTCACCCCCTGCTGGTTTTCTTTTTATTTCATATTTCTGAAGTGGTTCTGGGCCTAATTCAATGTGCTACGCACACCCCCCGTTTGCTGGCCCACTGGATTTTGAACTAAGCGTGGTTTCTATTAGTACCCCCCCCCCCCCCCCCCCATCATTTTAATTGATTTAATTGTTTTTAATTCCACTTTAATTTTTACCAACTTTAAAAATTCATAATAAATAGATAAAAAATCATTTTTAATTCATTCTTTTTACATCATTTTCATTAGAATGTCTAGAAAATTATAAAAAAGTAAAAATTGCATTTCATTTTTATTTGATATTTTTTCCATATTTTCTAAATAAATGTCATTTTAAATAGCTTCATTTCATGCATGATTTTAGTAATTTTTGTTCTATTAAATGCTTTCATATTTTTTGTTCATTCTTTTTATGTTGCTTAGATGAGATATTGAACTTGTAGATCCAATTTAGTTCCCATTTTTAGGAATTAATTTTAGGTGCTTAGTGTAGGCTTGAACAACATGAACAAATTAGGGTTTTTAGGTGATGACTTAGGAAGTTTGATTCTTTCCCTTAGGACTTAGGGTTTGACTAGTTTAGCTATGGGACTATAGGGGCTATGGGTAGTTATTAGATCCCTTAGAGAAAAGTTAGGATTCCCCTACTGCTATTAGTACTCTGTATATCTGATTGTCTGGTGTGGTGTGCCCTCTGGGGATTGTTGCTTGCTTGTTTGGGTATTGGGTTTGTCTGGGGACTTGGGAGAGTTGAAGGCTTGAGGAGATGAAGACCATTGGAGATCCAGAGATTGAAGATCAACTGCCAGAGTTGGAGAGGAGGTCCTTGCTAGCAGCTGCTGAGGAGACTAGGGTTTAGGAGCTAGGCAGAGCTCAAGATTAGACAGTTTGTTTCTCAAATATGGATTGCCTTGTCTGCATCCATTCTTCTCTGTGATACAGAGTCTCTCTAAGACACTCACCCCCTTCCTTTGGAAGGCTTGGTGATAGTGTCTAAGAGATAGAACTCTTGAGAGAAAATGTCTTTTGTGTTAGAGGCAGTCTGTTCACCACCCTTGGTAGTCAACTGATTGCTTAACACCCATTCACTCTTGTGACTAATCCCTCATCCTGGAGGTTTGAGCTTGAAGAAAAGCCATTGCAGATGGAAGATAGATGATCAAAGCCTTTGCCTGAAGGCCATGAAGATGGAGATTGATGCTTGTTGAAGCCTGTAGCTGATTGGAGATTACTTGAAGCCAGATGTTGATTCAGAGCTGCTGATGCTGTTTCTTTTGCTGTATTTCGTTTCTGATGTATTGATTGGTTTTCTGGACTGTATTGTTTGCTGTTTACCCTGTTGGGTTGAAAGTGAAGTCTGTTCACTTTTGCCTATTGTTTTCTAGGTTCGAGGTTGAGTGGGACTCCCTTGCCTCGCTTGTACTGTTGCATCCATGCATTTTACTGCTTTATTATATCTGTTATAGTTTCTGTTTCTGCCTATCCCGTAGGATCTCTGTTTCTCTCTGTGCAAGAGAGGAGCATGATAGACACTAGGTCTTAACCCATGCATGATAACATTAGGTTAGTTTGATTCCCTTCGCAACCGTAGGTTAGAGTTCTGTCTCTTTCTTTCTCAAAACAAACAGAAAAGCACATAAAGATTTCAAACACAATAAAAGACACTTCTTCCGTAAAAGAATGTGAACTCATCAAAGCGTCATTTTTGTCCGCTGGGACTGTTAATCAAGGAAACCTTTTTCAGAAGGAATAAAAATCAATCAAGACAGACCTGTGTCGTACGTGGCCCGAAATACGTTTGCTCTGATCTTCCATGCTGTGTGGAAGTACGTAGGCATAGGATGCGATATCCTAGCGAGCAACCTTCCCCTCCTTTCCCGTAGGTAGGCGAACTACGTTGACTCTGATTTCTCGTTCCAGACGGGAATACGTAGGCATAAAGTGCGATACTTTGCCGAGTCATTTTTATTTTCATTTTATTTTCTTTTTCACCCCAGACCTTTAGAGTAGATAGAATAACAATCCATACCCGAAAACAAGCGTGGATCCCGTCGAGTACGACGGACGTGAGGGGTGCTAATACCTTCCCCTTGCGTAACCGACTCCCGAATCCAGGTTTTGGTTGCGATGACCATACCTTTCCCGTGTTGTGCGAGGTTTACTCTGAGCGTTTCCTTTCCCTCCCGTGGGATAAATAACGCACGGTGGCGACTCTTCTGTTCAGCCGGCGCCGATTTTCGCAGTAGCGACACAAAGGAACTTCATTATTATTGCAAAGAGTATCATGTATGGTGCTCGTTAAAAAGACTCTTATGAAATATCGTGAATCATTTCTTCTAGACGATCACCCATCTCTATATCATACTCTTCTCTTACGGAGGCCCTTGGCGCATCAGACAATTCACCATGCCACATCCACTTCAAATAATTTTTACAAATCCCATTAACTATTAGATGATCCCATACGATGTTAGCATCTAAAGGTGCAATATTTGCACACTTGGCGCACAAACATTGAAATTGTCCATTACTTTTAGGAATATTAGTTTCATAAATGTCAAAAACTTTAACACTCCTTTTTCATACTCTTCACTTAAGCAACTTTTCTGCATCCAACTATGATCAAAAGCTACAAAGAGAATAGAAGAGAAGAGAAGAGAAAGAACAGTAGTTAAAAAATGAACTTACAAGTTACAAGCTTACAATTCATGTGTGGTTAGTATTCAAAAATGAGATTTTCTTTAGTTTATTATTTTAGATGTGTGTTTTATGTTATCATATTTTTTGTGGTGTTTAATATATTTGTGGTGTTTTCATATGTTTTATGGTGTTACAGAATGTTTTAGATATGTCATGTTAGTCATATGTTTGGTGGTGTTTTTTATATTTTTAATTAAAATTTTGCAGCACTTTGAAACATGTGTTTGTAACTTGTATAGTACATTATCCTTTTTCATGCAGTCCACGTCCACCTAAAGTTAAATTATGTTTGTGTTTTGGTTGATGCAGTCCACGTCCACCTAAAGTTAGATTATGTTTGTGTTTTGGTTGAGTTAGGATTCCTTAAAAATGTTCTCTTATGAGATAGATTTAAGGTTTACATGATTTTCAATAATAATATGGTCTAATTTGCTACACATTCATATAGATAACATAAGGCTGTTCATGGTTCAGTTTATGGAAATAACTTAACTGAACCAAATTGTACCATTGCAATATTCTTTAAAATCGAATTACCCGTTACTATTTTTTCTAGTATGATCCATATATTTCATAGAAACACAATATGCATGCACATTCATAGAGATAACACTTAGAAACACATCATACATTCACATAAATATTTTATATATTAGTATGTTGTAATATACACAACACAAAATAACACAACTCATGACACAAACCAAATTTGATAAATTGTAATCAACTGCATATCCAAAACAAGTAATAACAACAAGATGTCACACAAAAATGCATATAAAACAAGCAGATCAGCTAGAAACAATATTCAATCGAAAGATGGTTGAAAGGAATGTACCTGAGGTTGAGAAATTCAAATACGCCGTTAGCTTGAGGACAACAACACCAAGACGATTATGAATGTGGGCAAGAAAAGGCTTTCAATGTTTAGGAAAAACATACTCTTAGTAATATTCAATGTACTTGAATTTAATGAAAAATATATATTTTTTAAGTTTGAAGGGGTTTTATTAAGTCACTTGTTATTTTTGTGTCAAAATATAAAGTCAATTGTTATTAAGTCTCAAACATTAAATATATCAGAATGTGGGATAAAACTTATACTATTAGTAGTTATTTAATCCTTTAAGGTAGGTCTTAATATTTATAGTTTCGTAAAACCAATCGATGTAAAAAATAACATGGTGGCAGTTTCGTAAATAATTTGAACTTTTTATAAAGGATTTTACGTCGGCCCGTTTACCCCAACCGATGTAAAAAGTAACTCAATAAATAAATAAATAAATAAAATATATTAATTAAACATTTTACATCGGCCCATTTATCACAACCGATGTAAAATGTTTTAAATAAAAGAATAAATAAAATATATTAATTAAACATTTTACATCAGACCATTTATCGCAACCGCTGTAAAAAGTTTTAAATTAAAAAAATGGAATAAAAATTTTACGTCGGTCCTTTAATTACAACCGATGTAATAAGTGGTCTGAAGGATTTTACATCGGTCCTTTAATTACAATCGATGTAAAAAATGCAAGACCTTAACAGGTTTTTACATCGGTGCATTAACAGGATACGGTGTAAAATGTTTTAAGTTACAAGATTTTACATTGGCCCATATGCCAACCGATGTAAAATCTTCCTTAAAAAGCCAAAACCCTACCCGTAATATTTACATTCTCAAAATTCCTTAACCCATTTTTCTTCTTCTTCCTTAAACGTCTGCCATTTTCGTTCTTCTTCCACCTCCCTCCGCCATTTTTCTTCTTCTTCCTTAAACGCTTCGTACATTTTTCTTCCACCGTCCCTCCGACGTTTCTTTCCACCGTCTCCATCTTCTTCTTCCACCGTCCCTCCACCGTCTCGTTCCACTGTGCCAAATTCTTCTCCAACCGTCACCATCTTCTTCTTCCACCGTCCACCATTTTCGTTCGCCTCCCTTCTCCCTCCACCATTTTTGTTCGCGTGGTTCTTCCTCCGCCATTTTTTGTTCGCGTGGTTTCTTTGAGGTATTTTTGACACTACATTATTTTACTGTTTTTAATAATAACTTTTTGTAAGAATTTTGGATTTTGAAATTTAGTGTGTTGAAAATTCTGTTTGTTTCATATATTTTCAACATCATATTGTTAAATTTAGTAGTGATATATTTAACAAGTAGTGTGTAGAAAATTTAGTGACAACCTTACAATGCAATTTTTAACATCATATTGTTGCTTAAATTAGTAGTGATATTTAACATTACGTTATTTCAGATGGTAAAATACCAATTTCTCATTATTTGGATAAAGTCTTAGGAGAAACAACCTTGTGCTTGTTGGCTTGGAGAGACAACATTGAGCTTTTTCTACTTTCTAATACTCTGCCAATGATAACAACGATATATAAGGTATCTTTAACAGTACATAATTTTACAGTTTATAATAATAGATTTTTGTAAAAATGATTGAAATATTTTGATGTCAATTTGGGTCTATTTGCGTTAAAATTGAAGATAAAAATGTTAAATAATTTTGATGTTAATTTGGTTCTATTTGGATTAAAATTGAGTAATAGAATTTTTATGATAATACCACTACATTACTTTGATTTGTAATTGTTTTTATTTTATGCTTGATTTGATTTCTAATTATTTTTATTTTGTATAAACAGGTACATGGATGATTCAATCGACAACCCTTCTTCATCTAGTAACCATAGTAAAAGAAGAGTTAGAGGTCCCACTATGATGGCACAAATCAACAAACTTCATCAAACGGGTGAAAGGATAAAGGACGAGTTTGATCCAAGAACTTATGAATGTATCGGTGTTGGTAAAAATGCTTCTACTTTTAAGAGTTATGTAGCATCACTTGCTCAGAAGAGATGTAGTATTTTAATATATGAGTGGAAAGACATACGTAAAGATATAAAAGATGTTATTTGGGTTGATGTTCAGGTATTTTAAATTCAAAAATTTATTATATTTTATAATCACATACTAACAACATATGTCATATACTAACAACAAATTCTTTATGTATATGTGTAGGCTCATTTCACTATTCCAGAATGTGATGATCCAAAGAAGGATTCGTTGAAGGATGAATGGATTAAATATGCGGGAGAGTGATGAAGGGTTTTTAAGACACAATACACAAAAGAATATACACTATGCCGAAAAAGACCTTTAGCAGCGCTTTTTTTTGCCTTTAGCAGCGCTTAAAAGCGCTGCTAAAAGTGGCGCTGCTAAAGGTAAAGGCAGCGCTTTTTTTAAAGAAAAAAACGCTGCTAAAGACTCCCTTCAGCAACGCTTTTAGCAGCGCTTTTGTTACCCTATAGCAGCGCTTCTAAAGCGCTGCCTATTCCCCCTTCTCCTCCATTCAGCAATGCTTTTAGCAGCGCTTTTTTCACCCTATAGCAGCGCTTTCTAAAGCGCTTTCTTTGACCCCCCTATAGCAGCGCTTTTTTAAAGCTCTTTCTTAGACCCCTCCCCTTTTCCAACCTATAGCAGCACTTTTTTGGCCTTTCTTTGCCCACTTTTTTAAAGCGCTGTCTATTCTTCACGATTTTAAAATTTTTTTTTAAATAATCACATTTTTATATATTCTTCAATAAACCTGCTTATAACAATTACATTCCCTGCTTATAATTCAGGCCTTTAATTCAACAATTTGGCCTTATATATAACAATTACTTTGGTCTTATTTATGTGTATTCATCACTTTGCCCATAACCATTTTAATACACATCAACCTGCTTAAATATATTACAACATCACAAATACATTCAATTTACAACATCACAAATACATTCAATTTACAACATCACAAATACATTCAATTTACAACATCACAAATACATTCAATTTACAACATCACAAATACATTCAATTTACAACATCACAAATACATTCAATTTACATATAATTACAAATTCGATAACTTTACAAATAGATACGTTATACAATTCTCAACTCAAGAATAAATTGACACCAGTCCTCCTTAATTTCTTCCAATCTTGCTTTCGAGTAAGTACCGCACTTGTATTCATCAAAGTACTACATAATATAACAGAACATGCACAATTTAATTTTAAAACTAATTACTCAGATGAAATATCGGTTAATTATCAAAATGAATCATATAACTTATGAATTGATCCATACCATGATTGGAATCTCTATTTGACCTGAAAGAATAATTTCCTTTATAAAGCGCAATACAAAATATCCGCAGTCAATTCCATTGCGCTGACGGGGATACTGTAAATGGAAAAAACAAATGAACATTTACTAGGATATATAGTTTAAATAGTTTTATCAAGTAGAACCACTATAACAGTAAAAAATGGGAAAATATACCTCCACTTCGATCCAGCTGATGTTGTTAGCCTTGCTTTTTGGCACTGTTGCATCTCTTTGTGCTCTGAATATTTGTATAACTCTAACATAATATAAACGCATATTTAGAACAATGTCACATAATAAATAAAGATATAAAACTATTCAGAACAGTATATCTCATCACTTACGTATCAACCATGTTCTTCAGATCAGGATATTTTGTTGTATCGTTATCCAATTAATCTATATAATACACTATTTCTTTCATCGGATTAATCGCGACCAACAACTAGTGTCCACTATAAAATAAGACAACAGTTCAGACGGAAATGTTATATAGATTAATGGCAAAAATCAAATAATTATAATAAATGAATTTAGAACAAAATCTAACCCATGGCCAATATTATATGGCAACAAGAACTACTTCTCTGTAGTCGCGGCCATAAATCTTTGAACCATGTAATCTTTGACTGTATCTGGTGCGTGCTCTATTGCCCGTGCGTTGATACAGCTAGCAGATAAGAATGTGAATATGGAAGTCAAATCATGCGGGACCAACAACTTGTCATACAAGAGCCTAAAAGAAAAATATAATCAACATTAGAATATTCAGTTAAATGAGTAAATTTTAAAATTTTCAATTATTTAATTAAAATGGATCGGAGTACCTGATGTAGGAATGCATAACACCGACGCCCAATTCAGAATGTTGGAAAACATGGTCAAAATCCTCCTTAGCAAGTGTTTCGGGATATTCAAAACCGAAAATACCTTCCTCCATAGGTATTTGACGGATGCCACCCTCAATCACATCTGTTGTTCCTAAATATGTTTCAAGGCACATCCTAAATCGAGGAACAGATGCTTTTTTTGACTCGGTCTTTTTTTTGTTGGGCACCTTGGACGTTTCAGGCATCTTACCCTTGCTGACTTGTTGCAACTGCTGATCATGAACCTAAAAGTCATATATAAGTTCAGTAATTAATGTATAATAAGATAACCATGTAATTGTATTAGTACCTGTTTCTTTGATGCAGCTGAATCGGTATCCCGCACAAGAATTCTATCATCTTTTGATTTGGATTTTGTAGGAGTCTAAGATCATCATGTAAATAAGAAAATGTAAATGTAAAAATAACTTTCATCTATGGGTCGTTTTCACATTTGAATATTACAAGCTAGGTTCATAATGGTGTTCAACATACCTCATCATCTATGTGAATGAGATTTGCCGGCCATGCAACATACGCTCCTATTGCGTCTCCCACCACTGTTGCGTCTGAAACTTCATCTGGTATAGGCAACACCGCACCCCCTCTAACGCAATATCAACCGATACTTTTAAAAATCCAGGAGGGAGCGGTTTATGGTTAAGTAATTCTCCCACATTGTTATGCACCTTTCCCTTGTCAACCAAGCGATAAGTCGGTGACGATAAATATAGCCGACAAGGTGAAATGCCCTAAACAAATAATGATGTCGATTAATGTGTCAATTAAGAAAATTGTGCTAAATTAAATTCAATGTAATAAATACAATTACCTCTGGAAGCTTCTGCGGATAACTGATACTATCTTTTTCACTAGCATCTTTACCATCTGGACCGCGCCTTTCCGACATGTATCTTTCTTTGTCCTTCTGTAATTCCCGAATCTGGGCTTTCAATTCCTCCAACGTATCCATCACTTCTTTATTGGTAGGATTTTTTTTGTTGGCTTCTTATACAGCTATGATGGAGTGACGCCAAATCCCTTACCCCTCACACGCCTAGAATATTCAGGGATATTTAACACCCGACTCAGTATGCTCCTGCAATCCTCGTCCTCAGCTAGAGTTATACTCTGGGATAGCGTCTCCTGAAATATAGATAAAAGCATATATAAATATATTATACACTTTTGATCAGTTACTGGCAAAACTAATGTGTTACTTACACATTGTTCAAACACTTGTTGAACTTCTTCCTGAACGACTCCATCTCTTCCCACACGGGAAGCCTTCCACACAACATGGTCTGGAAGAGATGTCGTGTCACTTTTCTCCTCTTCTATCTGTACATTAAGACGAATAATAAACCATTCGTATCCTATTATATATACTTACTAATTTTGGTAACTATATCATATTAAAGCATTTATATATACTTACTATTTTTTGTTCTAAGCGTGCATATCCCAAACGCCCTTTTTTGTATGGATACGCGGGTTTTGATGCCCGTTGCCGATTAACGCCACTCACAACCTAAAAGAACAAGTTTAAGTCATATCAAAACTCTTGTGGAAGAAGTATATATACTATACATTATTCATGATAAGTTGTACTTACTAAAAATTCTTTGGTTCTTCGCTTTGCAACAAATATCTCCCATTCTTTTTCCGAAATCAGATCAGCGTACTTCTTTGGACGCTCCGAGTCAACAAAGTTTCCATCAGAATCTTTGAGAAACTTGTTTGTTAAAAACACTCTGAATCCCCTCAGTTGTTTACCAGCCAATTGAAGACAATTTTTTCTTCTACAATCATCAATATTAAAAGATCTCTGCAAACAAATCCACATACATATAACATGTTAGTATAATTAATTTAAAGATGTAACTGTCAACATAATTAAAAATAATCAAGTATCATACCTGTATATCGCTCTAAATTTTGTCTTTAGCCGGTTGTAGCGACTGAATTCTCCAATTATAGCAAGTAATTAGAGTTTGCGAACGTACAAGTGCTCCAATGTAACTTGTTAGCATCGCACCGTTAGGCTCAACTAATTGATCTCTTTCATTCTAATGCACATCATACTTAACACCCTTATCTCTCGCACGAATGATTTTTTTCATAATCGTTATTCCTCTTTTGATATCGCCTTCAATGTCTTTTGTTGTTTCGTTTCCATCATGTGATGTTTCCTCATTGTTGGCCATAGTACCTGTAATTCAGAAAAACCAAAGTATCAAATGAATGACATGCAAATATGTAAATAAGAAATATGTACATAAGAAATGTATAAATAAGAGAAACACATACATAATTTTATTGAATGACATAATATGTAATTGTATTGCATGATAGAAATATGTAATTTTATTCAATGAGACAATATGTAATTTAACAAGTACCTTTGTCACTAAGATCTCTTTCTTTTCTTAGTTGAAACGTGGTTTACTTGTCTCTTAACAACACAGGCAGATGGATTGATCCAAATTCCCTCGTTATGATCATTTCTAATATATGATTCGTCCGCTCTAATATTCTCATATGGATCATCTATAATATAAGATTCCTTCTCAACATCAACATCCCCCTTGTCTCTAATGTTATCATCCATTACATTGTTGGAAAAAAGAACTATAGACCATTTCATACTTGTCGGATCAGTGACATAGAACACTTGTTTAGCTTGCGTGGCTAGAATAAAAGGCTCATCTTTGTACCCCACCTTATTAAGATCCACTTGCAAAAATCCTGACTTATCCATTCGTATGCCACTATTATTTTCAACCCACTTGCATCCAAAGATAAGAATCTGAAACTTTTCATAATCAAACACCCAAATGCACTCGATAACACCAAAATACGACAGATTCACATATTTGGGGTTTAAGTCCTTCACACTTGAATTGTGCATTGCTTCGGCAAGCACTGTGACACCACTATTTTGCATTGTACTCTTATCATCTTGTTCTTTGGCATAAAATGTGTATCCATTAACTGCGTATGCGCTATAAGGAAACACATGCAAACTTAGACCATATGCTAAACATCTCAACCTTTCTATTATTGAAGTGGGATCAGAATAAAACTTTGAAAAAATATGATCCTTGAACCATGTTATAAAACTTCGATTGTGCTCACGTACTATCCAATTTTCATTTCGATTCAGATTTAAACATCGGAGAACATCCTTGTGCATTTCAACATACGGCTCAACCTCAATGTCATTGTGCAGAACATACAAATGCACTTGCTCACGTTCATCCCTTAAAACGGTCACAACTTTATTTCCAATTAACTGTTTACCTATTATTTTTTCAACAACATTAGATTTTGGGAGGGCAATGGATTGAACGTTGGACAGATATTCAGTACAAAACTCAATAGCTTCTTCAACAATGTATCATTCAACAATACATCCCTCTGGTCGGCTTCGGTTTTTCACATACCCTTTCAATATTTTCATATAACGTTCAACAGGGTACATCCATCTCATATAAGCTGGTCCACACAATTGTGTCTCTTTCACAAGATGGATAACTAGATGTACCATTATGTCAAAAAATGATGGAGGAAAATACATTTCAAGCTCACACAAAGTAATAACTATTTCTTTTTGCAATGATGGTAAGATCGCAGGATCGATCACCTTACTACAAATTGACCTGAAGAAAAAACACAATTTAGTTATTACGCCTCTCACTTTTTCTGGCAAAATAGAACGTATACCTATTGGTAGAAAGTGTTCCATTATAACATGGAAATCATGTCTCTTTAAACTCTTTAACTTGAGGTCTTTCATAGAAACAAGTCTTCTAACATCTGAAGAGTATCCTTTTGGAACTTTAACTTCACTCAGAAACTTACACAATATCTTTTTCTCCTTTCTAGATAAAGTATAAGCAGCAGGTGGTAGATATGTGCGATTTCCTTTCTTCAAGGGTCCTAATTCATTTCTTATTCCCATTGCTACCAAGTCCTTTCTTGCTTTAAGGCCGTCCTTAGACTTTCCTTGTATATTGAGTAACGTACCAATAACACTTTCAAATACATTTTTTTTCAATATGCATAACATCAAGAAAATGTCTTACATACAAAGACTTCCAATACGGCATATCAAACAAAATTGACCTCTTCTTCCACCCACGTGTGACAATAGTATGTGCAAAAGGCTGGCCAAACTGAGTACTCACATCTTTCACCTTTTCAAAAATTTGTTCGCCGGTCAATGTAGGTGGAGCTCTACGTTGTTCTGAATTTCCATTGAATTCTTTTCTCCACCCACGGTAGTGATGACTAGAATTTAAGAATCTACGATGACCAAGAAATACATTCTTCTGACCAAATTCCAACCGCGTCCAATCTATGTTTTCTTCACAGATAGGACATGCACATTGACCTTTAATGTTATACCCTGATAGATTTCCGTATGCTGGAAAATCATTAATTGTGCTAAACAACATCGCCCTCAAATTGAAACTTTCTTTCCTATATCCATCATAAACCTCCACACCATTCTCCCACAAACTCTTTAAGTCTTCAATTAAAGGTGTCAGATATACGTCTATGTCATTCCCTGGTTGTTTAGGGACAGAAATTAACATAGATAACATCATGTACTTACGCTTCATACATAGCCATGGAGGTAGGTTATAAATCATAATAATTACAGGCCAGGTGGAATGTGAGATACCCTGCAAACCATGAGGATTCATTCCATCAGTCGATAATGCCAAGCGAAGGTTTCTAGCTTCTTCTCCAAAATCAGGATAATCATTATCAATTTTCATCCACTATGGTGAATCTGCCGGATGTCGATACTTCCCATCTATAATTCTATCATCTGCGTGCCAAGTCAAGTGTTTTGCGTCTGTTTCACTATAAAACATGCGTCTGAATCTCGAAATTATAGGAAAATACCATAAGGCTTTTGCTGGTGACAACTTTTTCTTATACCGAGATACACTGCATTTAGGACACTCGTTTAATGATGCATATTCATTTCGAAACAAAATGCAATCATTTGGACAAACATGTATCTTATCATAGCTCATGCCAATAGAGCATAACATTCTTTTAGCTTCATAGGTTCGATTGGGAAGAACATTATCCTCTGGAAGCATCTCTTGAAGTAGGGCTAACAACTCTGTGAAACTTTTATCCGACCATCCATTACCCGCCTTTAAGTTGTACAACTTTAATACCGTGAACAATCTTGTGAAAGTAGTGCAACCTTTATACAACGGTTTCTCTGCATCGCTTACCAACCTCTCAAACATCTTAGGACAATCTTGAAGATCTTCTTCAAGTGCTTCTGCAATCTCTTCGACTCGATCACAATCATATGTATCTCTGCCATTGTCCTTTGAAGCACAGGTCGTATTATTCTGGGGTTCAACATTCTCGTTACTTATCTCACCATGTAATGTCCAACATGTGTAACTTCGATCAATTCCATGTCTCAATAAATGAAATTCCAACTGAACAACGTCAATTCGACGCCCATAACAGCAACTTAAGCAAGGACATGTGATCCTAGTGGGGTCTTTGGCGTGTTCAACAGCAAACTTAACGAATTTCGATACCCCATTCTCGTACTCTTTTGACAATCGACTAGCAGACACCCATTTTTTATCCATACTAATTGAGTAGTCTATACTAAACTATGAAAGTTAAACAAAAACAGAGAATACCTGTAAAGAAATCACTAACTTCTAAGAAAGCTACACAGTAGGATGCTTCGAAATGATCACAACCTTGCTCTTCACAGGTAACCCCTATAACAGACAAAATATAAATTTTATTAAAATCATATTAATAATTAACCAAAACAAAAATACTAGATAATCCACCAAAACAAATCATATTAAAACGTTTAACATGGGTCTCTCACTTCCTTTTTTGATTGTATTCATTCTCCATCGTAAGTACTAGATATAGTTATACAGTGACATGAATAGTAAAAAACTGCATTGAATTTTTGGTATGACGGCGAGGAGCGGAGTTACAATGTTATCACTTAAACGTTGAAGTTATTGAAAGAATCAAAGTGATATAAAAGTAAGGATGAATTTGAATAAGTAAGAATAATTTTTAGTATGAATAATCAAGGGATATATTGGCAACCGACTATGCGAACAGCCAACAGCCGTTCAATTGATCTGAACGGTGGATGGTGCATCAAAAGATAGAATAATCTACTTAAGTCCAACTCATTTATACACATCTTTAAATAATTAAAAGTAAATATAGATCTTTGATACTTTATCAAATACTCTTAGGTGTTGATCTCTACTTTCGACATAAAAAATAACAAGAATAACCAATGACTCTTTAAAGAAAATCTGTTGTTTTGGTTTGGCAAAGAAATAATTCTTCTAGAAACAGTGCGAAAAATATGATAAAGAAAATAATTAACCAAAACAAAATATATAAACTATCTGAATTTATTAGTTGAATCAAAATATATAAACACCAAACAATTCCCATGGCAATTCATTGGTTTCAATCCAAACTCTTGTTTGTCAATCTAAAACATACAAAATATATAACATGCAATGCATACAAAAGTTTTTATACAGTAACAATGGTGAAAAGATAAGTAAAAAAGAAAACCAGAGTAAAACTTTAAATACCGTAACAATGGCGGAAATGCAATGCAGACGGACGAAGGCTGTCGTAAACGGATGGTGAACGGCGGAGAAATGCAATGGAGGAGGGCGACGGTCGGATTGGGTAGGGCAACGTTAACGTTCGCTAGAGGAGAAGAAGGAAAGAAATACGATGAGTACTATTCTAATTCTTTTAAAAATTCTGGTGGGTATTTTAAATTTAATTCTAACTAAACCTATAACAACGCTTTTTAATGGCTTTAGCAGCGCTTTAGGAAAGCACTCTCAAATGCGTTCCTTAGCAATGACAAATAGCAGCGCTTTCTTATGTACCCCCATATAGCAGCACTTTACAGAAAAAACGCTCTCGTAGGTAGGCAATTTTTTTCTTATCTACCACCTACAGCAGCGCTTTAGAAAAGCGCTTTCATAGGACACCCCTTTAGCAGCGCTTATTAAAAAGCGTTGTCTTTGGTTGGCAATTTTTTTTCTTTTTTTTTAATGACACTGTAGCAGTGCTTATCAAAAAGCGCTGTCTTTGGTAGGCAATTTTTTTCTTTTTTTTAATGACTCTTTAGCAGCGCTTTTTTAAAAAGCACTGTCTTTGTATGCGCTGCTAAAAGTCAATTCTGGCGTAGTGTTAGAAATCCCAAAGAAGAACGCACTCCTCTACATGTCAAGTATAATTATATTAAAGAAGAAACATGTAAAGAGTTTCTGAAGTCTCGAGATACCCCTGAATTTAAGGTTAGTAAGAATTATATTAATTTTTTCATGCATAAATATTTTATTATGTTTAGTGATTAATAACTTTTTGAGTTTATAATAGGAAAAAAGTCAAAAGGGTATGGAAAGTGTGGCTAGAATGTTGACTCACGCGTATTATCTCGTGGAAGGTATTGATTGCTTGAGGAAAAAATGAAAAATGAAAGGAAATCATCGAGAGATGATTCCACAGTAGATGATAATGGTAGTCCATCTCCACCGTCACAACATGAAATATGGCAGAGAGCACGACAAAAAAAGGGGGAGAATGCACATCACATTCTACACAAGTTGTTGCTGAGAAAATTATAAGTAAAATTTAGAAAATACTTTAAGTATCATTATAGCTGTGATTGATAAAAACTATTGAAATTATTTTTGTTTTTTGAGTTTTGTAGGATTCTCTAGTTGAGAAAGCTGAAAAGGGTGTCTTTGTTCCAAATGGACCTAACGATATCTTAACAGTAGCCATTGGAACATCTGAGCATGGCGGTCGTGTTCGTGGTGTTGGAAAACACCATAAACTTAGCACTTTTTTTGGAAGGTCGTCTTTACGTCGACAACAACATATGAATGTACAAGAACAACTAGCGTAATTTTCTTTGGAATTAGAAGCAAAACTTAGAGCTGATTTTGAGCAAAAGTTGGTTGAAGAGCGTAAGGTGTTGCAACAATCTTTTATGAAGACAATTAGGTCTATGGTTCTCTCGCAAAGCACAAAAAATAAAAAATACATTGAACAAATGGAGGTTGTCGAGGGAAGCGGAAAAGGAAGTTATTCAGCTGCAAAAGGAAGCACAAAAGAAGTGGAAGACGATGCTCAGAGATTGTTAATCATGGTTCTGAAAATAGGTGACACACACTTGGAAATAAAATTAAGTCATTGTGCGAGTGTCATTAATTTTTATATGTCAGCTAAGTGTATCAGAGAGTTGTTGGTGGGTTTTCATTGGCTTGACGTGTCTATTCTGCAAGTTTGATCCACGTAAGTACATTTTTTTTAATTATTACTGTTAATACCTATTAATATGTTATATTTCTCATCACTTTGATTCTAATGTTTATTTTAAAATTATTCAGGTATATTCATCGTGTATGTATTGATAAATCCACATTAGAAGTATATGGGTTTATGGACCCTGCTAGGTGTGTGTATGTTGATAATGTGCAAAAAGCTGAAACAGAGGTTAAAAAATACATACAAGATAAGTTACGTGACGGAAAAAGAGTGTGTCACTTACTACCATTTATTCATGGATAAGTTTGTATGAAAGTGTGTTTTTTATTTTTTATTATTGATAACATATATATTTTATGTGACTTTTGTGTTTTCACGCACACGTACAGAGACCATTGGCAATTAATAGTCATTTGTTCAAGAGACAATAGTGTGGTCGTCTTTTGCTCACTTCATCGGGAACTTAATCCAACCATGAAGAAAATTGTTACAAAGTAAGTTTATATTTTATTTGACTTTTGTTATAATATATGCTATATCCCATATACATAAAATTTTACAAAAGTAATTTAATATTTTATGTTGTTCTATATGGTTTTTTTTTTCCTGAATTAGTGTTTTGGGGGTTTATCAATTGACAAATCGCAATAGAAAAAAGGCTACATGGCTCCAACCCAAAGTAAGCATGATGTAAATTATAATTCTATATTTAATTTTATCATAAGTATTCACCAATTGTGTCATTCATTTTAGACAAGGCTATAACATAACTCTATTGATTGTGGGTACTATGTTATGAAAAATATGTTGGATATTGTCTCTACCAACATAACTGAGTCTTGGTTGCAGGTAAATAAAAATAACTTTACTTTGTTATCTACTTTGCGTTTTGCAACTTAAGGTGAATTTTCAAAGAATAACTTTATATTGTTAATTACGTATTGTAGGTATTTGATGATCCAACAGAATTAACACAAGCAGATTTTTATGATTTGCGACTCCGTTGGAAAAAATGTTTCTTTGAGTTATATAAAAATTAAGCTTTATATGGTGAGTTATATAGAATTATCTCTCTCTCTCTCTCTCTCTCTCTCTCTCTCTCTCTATATATATATATCTATATATATATATATATATATATATATATATATATATATATATATATATATATATATATATATATATATATATATATATATATATATATATATATATATATATATATCTGAATTGAGTTTCTTGACTTTGGTATTGTCTATTGATGTTTATTGGTATTATTATTTATTCTCAGCAAACATGATTTTGGTGTTGTCTACCGAAGCTAGCTACAACTCATATTTATTGTCAGCACGGCGAAAAACGTGATTTTATGTGTGTGTGTGTGTGTGTGTGTGTGTGTGTGTGTGTGTGTGTGTGTGTGTGTGTGTGTGTGTGTGTGTGTGTGTGTGTGTGTGTGTGTGTGTGTGTGTGTATATATATATATATATATATATATATATATATATATATATATATATATATATATATATATATATATATATATATATATATATATATATATATATATATATATATATATATATATATATATATATATATATATATATATATATATATATATATATATATATATATATATATATATATATATATATATATATATATATATATATATATATATATATATATATATATATATATATATATATATATATATATATATATATATATATATATATATATATATATATATATATATATATATATATATATATATATATATATATATATATATATATATATATATATATATATATATATATATATATATATCAGATTAAAAGTATGTATGTTTTTTACAAAGTTTGGAGTATATCCTTTAGATATAAAAATGTCATTTATGGAAATGAAGGTTTTAGAAAATCATGTAAACATTGTCATGTTCAATTTTTCAAAGAAAATTCCTTGGTTAGATGACATAGAAGGTAAATTTATTAAAACTCAGAAAATTGCATATAAGCCATTTAAACTAACAATCATATTTTTAACATTTACTAATTTTCTAGACACTTTATATTGTTTTGAGATTTTCAACTTTCATTATATAACACAACATAATTCATCAAATTAAAAAGTTCACTAAAAAAATTACTTACTAATGCACTACTACAGAAATGATTTTTGGCGGTGCAGAAAAGACAGCGCTTTTTGCAAAGGCGCTGCTAAAGAGTCAGGAAAAAGAAAAGGAAAAAAATAAAATACTTTAGATAGCGCTTTAGAAAAGCGCCGCTAAAGGTGGCAGCTATGGTTAACAATAGAAAGCGCTTTACAAAAAGCGCTGCTAAAAGTAGGACCTACGAAAGCGCTTTTAGAAAGCCCTGCTATAGGTGTAAAAGGGGGTACAAAAGAAAGCGCTTTTATAAAAGCGCTGCTATAGGGGGTACAAAAGAAAGCACTTTTATAAAAGCGCTGCTATAGGTCCTGCCTAAGGCAGACCTTAGAGAGCGCTTTTTTAAAGCGCTGCTAAAGGCCATGAAAAAGCGCTGCTAAAGGCCATGAAAAAGCGCTGCTATAGGTTTAAGTAGTATAAAATTAAAAAATCCCATAATTTTTCATAACACAGAACAGTCGTGGTTTTCCTTTCTTTCTTGCTCGCGCATAGAGCCCTAGTCACAGACGACAACTTCCGTCCACTGCTTCCGTCCGACCGCCTCCTTCAGTCGCCGTACATCCGTTTTGACAGTCATCTTCGTCCTCCGCCTCCGTCTGTCCGTTTTGACCGTCATCTTCATCCTCCACCTCCACTATCAGTGTATTTCCACCATTTTTAAGGTATTTCAAGTTTTTAAAAAATGTTTTTGATGAAAACAAATAATGTTGTTGCATGTTAGTGATGTTGTTGCATGTTAGTGTTGTTGTTGATGTTAAAATGACAATGTTGATGGAAACATTGTCGTTGTTCTTCTTCTTCTAATGTGTAGTTTGTACAATACATTAATGTTAAAGGTTTTCACGTGGTGCTTTAACTTTTCAATGTTTATGCCTCTAAAAAAATTCGCCACATTTTTTATGCATCATTCGTATTTTTGATTAAATTCGGCTATGATTACATATTATCTTCGCTTCTGAGTTTTCACCATGAAGTATATCGGAAAAAATGGTTGAATTTCTTGATATGAGCCAAATTTAATTTCATAAGACTATTCTCTGTATTTTGTATTTTATTTAATTTACTGAAATTAGGTTTCAATTTTTTCTAACATTTGGCTATGATGACAATTTAATCAGCTTTATGCCAGTTCTGATTCTGAAAAATCATGATTGATAGAGTTGTAATTTATTCTGAGCTTTGTGTATTACTACCTAAAGTATTTCTGATTATTTTAAAAAATTGTTGAACTATGTTTGTGTATGATTGTTAATTTTAGGTTTCCAAGAATTATTTAATGTTGATGATGTTATTAATTTTGTCTGTTATAGGGGTTACCTATGTAGAGCAAGATTGTGATCGTTTCCAAGAATCCTACTGTGTAGTTCTAGAAGTTGGTGATTTCTCTACAGGTGCTACAAGTATTCGCTATTTTTGTTTAGCTTTCTTAGTTTAGTTTAGCATACTTAATTAGTATGGATAAAAAATGGATGTCTTCTAATCGATTGTAAAAAAGAGTACAAGAATGGGGTATCAAAATTCATTAAGTTTGTTGTTGAACACGCCAAAGACCCTAGTAGGATCACATGTCCTTGCTTAGGTTACTGTTATAGGCGTCAGATTGACGCAGTTCAGTTGGAATCTCATTTAATGAGACATGGAATTGATCGAAGTTATACATGTTGGACATTACATGGTGAGATAAGTAACGATAATGTTGAACCGGGGGATAATACGACCTATGCTTCAAAGGACAATGGCAGGGATACATATGATAGTGACTGAGTCGAAGAGATTACAGAAGCACTTGAAGAAGATCTTCAGGATTGTCCCAAGATGTTTGAGAGGTTGGTAAGCGATGCAGAGAAATCGTTGTATAAAGGTTGCACTACTTTCACAAGATTGTCCGCGGTATTAAAGTTGTACAACTTAAAGGCGGGTAATGGATGGTCAGATAAAAGTTTCACAGAGTTGTTAGCCCTACTACAAGAGATGCTTCCGGAGGATAATGTTCTTCCCAATCGAACCTATGAAGCTAAAAAATGTTATGCTCTATTGGCATGAGCTATGATAAGATACATGATTGTCCAAATGATTGCATTTTGTTTCTAAATAAATATGCATAATTAAACGAGTGTCCTAAATGCGGTGTATCTCGGTATTAGAAAAATTTGTCACCATCAAAAGTCTTATGGTATTTTCCTATAATTCTGAGATTTAGACGCATGTTTCATAGTGAAACAGATGCAAAACACTTGACTTGGCATGCAGATAATAGAATTATAGATGGGAAGTATCGACATCCGGCAGATTCACCACAGTGGATGAAAATTGATAATGAGTATCCTGATTTTGGAGAAGAAGCTAGAAACCTTCGCTTGGCATTATCGACTGATGGAATGAATCTGCATGGTCTACAAAGTATCTCACATTCCACATGGCCTGTAATTGTTATGATTTATAACCTACCTCCATGGCTATGTATGAAGCATAAGTAGATGATGTTATCTATGTTAATTTCTGGCCCTAAACAACTAGGGAATGTCATAGACGTATGCTTGACACCTTTAATCGAAGACTTAAAGTGTTTGTGGGAGAATAGTGTGGAGGTTTATGATGGATATATGAAAGAAAGTTTCAATTTGAGGGCGATGTTGTTTGGCACAATTAATGATTTTCCAGCATACGGAAATCTATCGGGGTATAGCATTAAAGGTCAATGTGCGTGTCTTATCTGTGAAGAAAACATAGATTGGGCGAACATAAAATGTCTTTCTTGGTCATCATAGATTCTTAAATTCTAATCATCACCACCGTGGGTGAAGAAAAGCATTCAATGGAAATTCAGAACAAGGTAGAGCTCCACCTACATTTACTGACGAACAAATTTTTGAAAAGGTGAAAGATGTGAGTATTAAGTTTGGCAATCCTTTTTCTCATACGCTTGTCACGCGTGGGTGGAAAAAGAGGTCAATTTTGTTTGAGTTGTCATATTGGAAGTCGTTGTATGTAAGACATTTTCTTGAGTTTATGCATATTGAAAAATATGTATTTGAAAGTGTTATTGGTACATTACTCAATATACAAGGAAAGTCTAAAGATGGCCTTAAAGCAAGAAAGGACTTGGTAGAAATGGGAATAAGAAATGAATTAGGAGCCTTGAAGAAAGGAAATTGAACATATCTACCACCTACTTCTTATACTTTATCTAGAAAGGAGAAAAAGATATTGTATAAGTTTCTGAGTGAAGTTAAAGTTGCAGAAGGATACTCTTCAGATATTAGAAGACTTGTTTCTATGAAAGACCTCAAGTTAAAGAGTTTAAAGACACATGATTGCCATTTTATAATGGAATACTTTCTACCAATAGGTATACGTTCTATTTTGCCAAAAAAAGTGAGAAGGGCAATAACTAAATTGTGTTTTTTCTTCAGGTCAATTTGTAGTAAGGTGATCGATCATGCGATCTTACCAACATTGCAAAAAGAAATAGTTATTACTTTGTGTGAGCTTAAAATGTATTTTCCTCCATCATTTTTTGACATAATGGTACATCTAGTTGTTTATCTTGTGAAAGACACACAATTGTGTGGACCAACTTATATGAGATGGATGTACCCTGTTGAACGTTATATGAAAATATTGATAGGGTATGTAAAAAACCGAAGTCGACCAGAGGGTTGTATTGTTGAATGATACATTGTTGAAGAAGCGATTGAGTTTTGTACTGAATATTTGTCCAATGATCAATCCATTGGCCTCCCAAAATCTCATGTTGTTGAAAAAATAGTAGGAAAACAGTTAATTGGAAATAAAGTTGTGACAGTTTCAAGGGATGAACGGGAGCAAGTGCATTTGTATGTTCTGCATAATGACATTGAGGTTGAGTCGTATGTTGAAATGCATAAGGACGTGAGCACAATCGAAGTTTTATAACATGGTTCAAGGATCATATTTTTTCAAAGTTTTATTCTGATCCCGCTTCAATAACAGAAAGGTTGAGATGTTTAGCATATGGTCCAAGTTCACATTTGTTTTCTCATAATGCATATGTAATTAATGGATATACATTTTATACCAAAGAACAAGATGATAAAAGTACAATGCAAAATAGTGGTGTCGCCGTGCTTGCCGAAGCAATGCACATTTCAAGTGTGAAGGACTTAAACCCCAAATATGCGAATCTGTCGTATTTTGGGTTTATCGAGCGCATTTGGGTGTTTGATTATGAAAAGTTTTAGATTCCTATCTTTGGATGAAAGTGGGCTGAAAATAATAGTGGTATACAAATGGATAACTCAGGATTTTTACAAGTGGATCTTAATAAGGTGGGGTACAAAATTGAGCCTTTTATTCTAGCCACGCAAGCTAAACAAGTGTTCTATGTCACTGATCCGACAAGTAAGAAATGGTCTATAGTTGTTTTTTCCGACAAAGTAATTGATGATAACAATGGAGATCAGGTGGATGTTGATGTTGAGAAGGAATCTTATATTATAGATAATCAAGATGAGCATATTAGAGCGGACAAATCATATATTAGAAATGATCAGAATGAGAGAATTTGGATCAATCCATCCGTCCATATTGTTAAAGAGAGAGAGTCGAGTCTTCCAGTCACTCTCCCGATTACTTGGGCCCGAGGATCCTTTCTTAAGAATTCAAGTAATCGTCATCCGTTTAAAATACTTTAACTATATCAAAACACTTTAAAAATTAAGGTTAAAAAGAGAAATATTCGAGTCTTCGATTCACTTTCCCAATTATTTGTGCCAGAAGAGTCATTCTTAAGGATTCAAGTAATCTTCATCCAAACAAAACTTCAACACATTAATTCAACTTCTTGCCGTCGTGCGGGTACCTTTTCATAAACGTGAGATATGGTGTCTTGAGACGATGCAAAAAATTGGTCCATAAACGTGAGATAAATGGTGGGTTTCCCATGAATGTTGATATATGGAGATCCACTCAAAGTGATTCAAGCGTCCTCTCCTCACCCATTTGGATAAAGCAATGTTATTTGTTGAATGCGACTAAGTATCTTTCGGGAAAACAAACCAAAAACCGTAGTCGGAACAACAGACACTCTGATTTCTCATTTGTTAATGAGAATACGTAGGCACAAGGGCCCCAATCCTTGGCGAGCATGTTTTTATTTCTTTTCATCCCTTTTCTCAATCGTAGTACTATGAACTACTGACGCCCTAATTCTTCATTTGTTACAATTAATTATACGTAGGCACAAGGACCCCAATCCTTGGCGAGCACCCTAATAAAAAATCACCCATTTTCTCTTTAGCAAATTAAACTCCTTTTCATTTACCTTTTCTCTTTATTCCCTTAGAAGAAAACAAACAACATTAGCTAAATTTCCTCACGAATTGAATTAGGAGGTTCTCATTGAGTACAACGGACGTGAGGGGGTGCTAATACCTTCCCCTCACGTAACCGACTCCCGAACCTAGAACTTGGTTGTGATGACCATGTTCTTTCCCTAAAGATTTTCTCGATATTTTCCTATTCCTCTTTGGAATGAATAAAGTTCGGTGGCGACTCTATTTTCTGCGACCATTCGCGAAGGTTCGTGATTTTTTCGAGGTACGACACACCCGTTTTACGTATATCGGGTGTAAATTTTAAAATTATATTCGTCACTTTTCACTAGTGTTATTTGGCTGCTAGCTTGTTCAAAATATGCAAACTCATCAAACTGTTAGCAACCAAATTAGTTCTCTTACACTTGTTATCATCAAAACTTATGGAGAGTTGTAGAACCAAACTTGTTCCAACATTAATATCTTTGGCACATCAATTCTCATGTTTCGTGAGTGAGTAGTATGTGATTTTAACCAAACTGAACATATATGTAAACATTTGACCTAGTTCTCTTTCTAAAAATTTATTCTTTTTAGTTCGACTAAAATAATGTGTTAAGCTTTTAAGAATATGTTCATATGTTGAACACATGATTGAACACACAAGAGGGATGGTGAATAGTGGGGGGTTTGAATCACATTATTTAAAACCTTATTGTTATCATTTTCGAAGCCTAAAAATATTTTTAAAAAATGTTACAATAATAAAAGCTTAAAATAAATATGAAGAAAACAAAAAAGTTAAAGATAAGAGATATGACACCAAAAAATTATACAGACTCTGCTAAGAAGACATAATCCATGTTCCCAAGTTTTAATCTTGAGAATACTTGATAATTCTTAAAAGTTTTTAATAGGTTAAACTTTCGATGTGATTTCTTAAAATGTGGTGGTTTTCAAATGTGATGTGGTTTTTAAATATTTGTAAAGTAATTTTTTTTCTTTCTAAATTTAAGGTTTTTTTAGCTGTTTTTGTGGAGTTTTTATTTGTTTTGCGGTTTTGAATTTTTTTTTATGATTGATTAAGTATTTATTGTGATTGTGACCAGTTTCTTTATTTTTTTTACCTGTTATTGCCACGTCTAACTATTATATAAATTATACTTTCCGTAAAAAGAAAAAAAAAGGGGGTTTAGCCTTTTTATAATAGATATACTAGGCCATTAATAACGTAACATAATTAAAATTTAGGATTTTATAATAGTTTTGATATATTGATAATTACAATACTCTTAAACATGACTAATTAGTTTCTTCAAGTAATTAATGTCATAAAAAGTAAAAACAAATCGAAATTAAAATAGTAATAATTGCTTTTTATTATCCCTTCCGTCTCATAATAAGTGTTTTATTTATCTTCAAAATCGTGAATTGTTTAAATATGGTACTTTTTATGAGGAGTGAATAATAACTTAGTAAATAGTAGAGGTAGTTCATGATCAATACAAAAGAAGCAATTCTCAAGACTCACAGAAAAATCAAATAAGACTCACAGAAAAATCAAATAATAATACTAAAGAAAGAAAAGTGTGAGAAAAGTGTATTAAAGTAGACATATTGGCCCATTAATAAATTAATGTAATCATAATTTAGGATTTGATAGTGATTTTGAAATGTTGATAACTACAATAGTCTTATACCAAGAGTAATTAATTTCTTGGAATTTAAAAACGAATCGAAATTGGAATGTTGCTATACTTTAAAATTAATAATTTAGGCAACCCGAAACTTTGGCACGCCTGATGCGGAAGATGACGACGTCGGGCGATACCCCAACCCAAACTTGTCCATCTTGACAGGAATTTCTAAGACTTGGCCCCATCCTTTGGTTGCTGCTCCCTGAACCACTGCCGGAGCGTCTTTGTACGAAGACATGGCCACCTCTGGCCCTTTGCTAGGAACATGAGACTTGTCCTTGATCTGTAACCCTTCGAAGGCTTGGCATGGCGTCTCATGGATCTCCCCATCCACTTCGACATACTTGAATGACGACAGATGACTAACCAGAATGTCCTCCTCTCCGCAAATAGTAACAACACTGTCCCCGACCATGTATTTAAGCTTCTGATGCAGCGTGGACGTCACAGCCCCTGCAGAATGTATCCATGGTCGCCCAAGTAAACAGCTGTAAGCTGGATGTATATCCATGATGTAGAACACAGTGTCAAACACTTCTGGCCTGACCTGGAGTGGCAACGTTATGGACCCAAACACCGACCTTCTGGTCCCATCAAAAGCCCTCACGACCAAGTCACTTGGCGTGCATATGATTCCTCGGACATCTAGCTTCATCATAGCCTTCTTAGGCAACACATTCAAAGATGATTCGGTGTCTACAAGAACATGCGACATAACAGTGCCCCGACATTCCACTGAAATGTGCAAAGCCATATTATAGTCCCGACCTCTAGGCGTCAAATCAAAGTCAGTAAATCCCAGGCTGTGTCTGGCATTCACATGCGCCAGTACCCCCTCAAGCTGATTAACAGTTACTTCCTGAGGTACAAAATATGTGTCCAAGATTTTTAACAAGGCATTTCGATGGGCCTCGGAATAAAGCAACAAGGATAGGATTGAAATTTTGGAGGACGTCTGCTGCAAGTGCTCCAGAATCTTATAGTCGCTCTTACGAATCAACCTCATAAACTATTTTACATCCTTGATCGATGTTTCTTTCTATTTCGACTGGGAAAGTCCCCCTTCATTCACTTTGGCTTTGCCTTTAGCAATCCTCTCAGCCTCGATTTCAAGTGATGTGAAAATTCTACCACTGCGGGTCATGCCTCCCGCTCCAACAAGATTACCCACTGCCCCTGCCGGCTGGCTATCCACATTAATCTTTTCTCCGTTGCAAAAAGCTTCCAACCCATAATTCCATGGAATGGCTTTCATACTTTCATAAGGAATAGTCCCTGCTTTCGTTATCGTGATAGTTGGCCGCTTGGCTGGCGCAGATATCGTAATAGTCTTTCGTGGAATTGTAATTGTTGCTACCTCGTCCTGCTTTTCAAATCTTACCTCACCGGGTTTCTCAACAGCAGTACGGTCAAATTGCAAAGTTCCCTCATCAATCATGGTCTGAATACCCTTCTTCAAATCAATGCAGCCCTCTAATTGGGTCTAACAATCCAAACAGTACTCATCACATCCGGGGAAGACCCCTCCTTTCAACAATCTGCTTTTAACATAGCTCAAAGGTGTCTTCAGACATTTACATCCATAACCAAATCCAAATCTTCTTCTGTCAGAATAGCATTCGCTCCATGATTCAACATTGGTTTCTGTACAATATTGGGACCATCATGACTGAAGTTAATGACTTTACTATCAACCAAATCTTGGACTTTGTGTTTAAAAGTATGACAACTCTCGATATCATGTCCGGGTGCCCCACAATGAAATTCACACTGCTTACTAGTATCATACCCGTAAGGAAGCGCTCCTGTGGGCGGTTCCAACATTCTTTTCTCAACCAGATTCAAACTTAACAGTGTCTGAAGCAGTTCTTCATACGTTGACGGAGGTGTATCAAATACCCTCTTTGGCTTCCCATTCTAAATCCTTCTCTGAGCAGGATTATGCCTTTGTTGTTGCTGCTGCTGTTGCTGTGGTTGTTGTCGTTGTTGTGGTATAGGGATCGTCACACTAGCAACCTGTTGTTGAAGATACTGATTCCTACCTCTACCTCGTCCTCGACCACCATACACTGCGCTGGCGTCTCCTTGCTGAGGTCAATTCACCGGCTTGAATCTTACCAATTTTGATGCCATTTTCAATCTGTTCTCCCATGAGTATCATGTCAGAGAAACTACCCATCGAGCAATTGAGCAACTTATCATAATACATCCCAGAGAATGTTCCAACAAAAATATCAATCAATTCCCTTTCAACCATAGGTGGTTGGACCCTTGCCGCCAGATCACGCCAACGCTGGGCATACTCCTTGAAACTCTCCCCGTTCTTCTGTGAAAGACTTTGAAGCTGGACCCTATTTGGCACAAGGTCGCTATTGTATTGGTAGTGTCTGACGAAAGCATCAGCCAATTCTTTCCAACTTCTGACTTGTGCAGGCTCTAGTCCCATGTACCATTCCAGCGATGGTCCCGACAAACTATCCTGGAAAAAATGCATAAGCATTTTCTCAACATCAGAGTAAGCAGACATCCTCTAGTAATATGAACGCACATGAACCCGTGGGCATGTATCCCCTTTATATTTATCGAAAGTGGGAGCTTTGAACTTCAATGGCACCTTCAGCCCAGGAACCAGCCCCATGGTAGCCATGTCCAAACCTGCAGAATTGAAAGGACCCATCCCAGCACCATTGGTATTCACATTGCCAAACCCAGCATTGCCAAGCTCTTGATTAGAAGCCGCCGTCCCAAAGCCAGTATTGAAAGGACCCATCCCAGCACCATTGGTATTCGCATTGCCAAACCCAGCATTGTCGTAGCCATTATTACCATAACCTTGATTGTTATCACCAAACCCTCTGTTGCCGAAGCCCTGATTATTAAAGCCACCATTGCCATCCAGATTGCCAAAGCCAAAACCCTGATTATTGTCACCGAAACCAGTATTGATACCAACATTCCTGTTGGTTTCCACATTCATATTACCATTATCAGCATTTCTGTTACCAGCATTGCCGTTGCCATTGCCAGTACCAGTCTCATCAGCATTTGGTATCACTTCCTCCCTGCGAGGGGTCTCAACACGGACAGAGTTATATTCAGTATTACCAGCCGCTCGCGCCAGCAGTAGTTACACTAGAGTTTGAAGATGTTCCTGGCCCTTAGCCACATCCTCCATAGTTTGCATGAACTGGGCCAACCTATTCTGGATCTCCTGCATCTCAGACTGTACCTGATCCATGATCTTCTTACTGTTGCTTCTTGTGGCGTACCGATGAGTTCTATGTTCGTCAATCTTGAAACAACCTGAAAGACGCAGGAGATAAGATTCGAGCTCAAAAAAATACTTGCCATGCAATATGAAGATGCAAATGCACACATGTAAATATGCAACAGGTTAATTCCCCCCCCCCCCCCCCCCCCGATTCTAGTTCCGGAGAAGAAGCCATAACGACAATGGAGTCCCAAGTAAGCAAGCGCAGAATCAGAAACCTCATACATAAACAAATGCCAAGAGGAAGAGTACAAAGATACAACTGAATACAACTGAAAAGACCTCGGCCAACAAGCCTGGCGATGGTCAAAATACAAGCACAAATAACAGAATACAAGAGAAAAGCAAAGATAAATCAGGACGGATGGCGCGCCCGGACATCTCCCAATAGCCTCAACGTCTCCGGATGACTTGGTTTGGAGACCAATTCCTGTATCAGTAATGCGTGTCGTCTAACAGTGGATCTCAGCTTTTTGGCGTCCTCTACACAGGCTCCCTTGCCAAAACACTCATCAAGCCTGCATCTCTTGAAGCCAATCTTCAGTTCACAACCCCTTATTTCTTTGACCATGTTGCTCACTCTAAACTCAGCGTCACGTCTAAGAGATTCCTCTTCAGCAATCTTCGTATCCTTAGCGCTGAGCTGCTCCTATAACTAGAAAATCTGAAGCTTCAACTCACCTTCACGCTCCTTCCGGCTAGTAAGTATGGCATTCCACAAAAATTCCCATTTGGAAAGTCGAGAATAAGCCTTATTCAGAAGCTCTTTCTTAGTAGCAAGCACACTACTAACACCATTCAAGGCTACTCCCACCATCTCTCTCATGCTAGTTTCTTCAGTCAAATTTGAACCCAACCTATTAATCATCTCAGTCTGCTTCTTCAAAGTGAAGGTTGCCTCACTCTTCTCATGCCAAAGCTGGAAAATCTCTTTCTCTAACTCTTCATTTGCTCTTTGCAACTCTTCCTTTCCAGCCAGCAGCTTGTTATACTTCTCAATCTCTACTGAAGTAGGTTCCTCAATCACCGGAAGATACAAAGGCTCTACAGCAGGATATGGCATCAAAGAAATCCTAACTCTCTCATGGATCCAGAGCCGATAAGGATTATAAGCTCGACTGTCACTCTTGCCAAGCAATGTCTTTCCTCTTCTGTGAATATTACCCCAAGCATGCCTCAATCTGACCAAAACATCTCAGTCTAATAAACACGTGAGATACAGAGATTCCTGTATCTCGTCTTCAACCCGAGAATCCCTCAAAGCATAGCCAAACTGTCTCACAAGCAGAGAAGGGTTATAGTTAATACACCCTTTCCGTTCAATCAAAGGAACGTTCGGAAAGCCACTGCAACTATATATAATATTCACTCCGAGTAGGTTCCGATCAAACCAAATAATGTTCTCAGCACACAATCTCATCAATCTGGAAGACCAATCTAAAGCACCAACAGTATCAATAAAAGGTCCCTTCTTAGGAAGATGTCCCTGAAACCACCTGTATAGAAGAGGTACACAGCAAGAAACATTCTTTCCCCGACGCTTCTCATTCTTATAGCGAATAGAATGATAAACGTCACCCAAGATAGTAGGCACCGGATTCTTCGAGGCAAGAATAAAGAAAGCATCTGAATCAACAAAATCAGGCAAGTTAGGGAACAATACAATCCCATAAATGCAAACAGCTAGAATAGTACTGAAGACAATCCAACATCCATCCTTCGCACACTGCGTAGCCTTCTCAACCAAGCAAGAAAGATGAAAACCATAAGCTCCATTCAACTTGACCAAACCTCCAGGGAACTCAGAAGCATCTAAACTGACAATCTCAACAAGCTTAGCCAACTCAGGCTCAGTATCCTCGTGAATAAAAGGCATCTGATCTGACACAGGCACTCCTAGCATATCAGAATACTCCTCCAAAGTAGGGGCCAAAATAAAATCAGGGAACAAGAGGCATCTCAACTGAGGCTCGTAAAACTGCATCAAGGTATACAATCCAGTCATCTCAAACACAGAAGATCTGCACACCAAACTGAGTAGTTTCCCATAAGACACTCTAAACTCAGCCCTCACTCTCTGATCTGCTAGAGCAACCAACCACAATAAGGAACTGATATCTGGAGAAGGCAACCTGTAAGCAACTGTTCTCTTCATGGACTCCATGTCTGGCAAGAAGAACACTAGAATCTGAGGGGAAAACACACCTGCAACATAAATACACGTTAATGAAATGCAAACATGAAAGTGCAGATGCATATGCGACAGGGGATCAAGTGCAATGATGAAGAACTGTGTTGTGCTGTACTGCAGCTTTAGAACCATCAGATCTTCTCCTCAAACCAAACCAACCACCAAAGAACCCTCATAACCAAATCTCACTGGCAGAGACAAACCAGGTATTCTGAGGCCAGAGTTTTCCTGCAAAAAGACCCACATATCCCTCACAGGTATGTACTTAACTCGCAGACGAGGTAAGTCATCCTATGCGGTAATCAACGTCACAAACTTTCAAGAGCGATGATACGATACCCAGAAGGTGTGGCATCATCATCCCTTGAAGAGGCCTCACTTAGCCGAATCCCAAATGATAGGTTCCCAGAGTCGACAACCCTCAAATCCAACAACCTGTCAAGCCCAAAGGGCCAAGAAAGATGCCATCAAAGAGAGTCTCGTCTGAGTGTAAATTTCGTAGTTAGCTGGTGCGAGAAAATCAAGCAGGCTAACCACTACTTTCTACTTCTATGTCTATGTGCACTCAAGCCCAGGTCCGGCTTATCTCTCAAACTAACCCCTTTACCCACAACACAACAACAATAATATATAGTACTGAAAGTAAAGACAGAAAGATAAATACATACAAAACCCCAGACGGGAAAACAAGCGCTAGGATTGACTCGCATAGGGAACCGTTGGAGGCCCCAGCAGAGTCGCCAGCTGTCACTACTGCGAAAATCGGCGCCGGCTATGACAGAAGAGTCGCCACAGTGTGTTATTTATCCCAACAGAGGGAAAGGAAACGCTTAGAGTAAACCTAACGCAAAGAGGGAAAGGAATGGTCATCGCAACCAAATCCTGGATTTGAGAGTCGATTACGCAAGGGGGAGGTATTAGCACCCCTCACGTCCGTTGTACTCGACGGGATCCACGCTTGTTTTCTATCTAAGGGTGTGTTTATCTATCTACTCTAAAGGTCTGGTCTAAAAAGAAAAGAAAATGACTCGGCAAAGTATCTCACTTTATGCCTACGTATTCCCGTCTGGAACGAGAAATCAAAGTCAACGTAGTTCGCCTAACTACAAGTTGAAGGGGGGAAGGTTGCTCGACGAGATATCGCTTCTCGTGCCTACGTACTTTCATACGGCATGAAAGATCAGAGCAAACGTAATTTGGGCTACGGAAGACACAAGTTTGTCTGACATTTTTTTATCTCCTTAAGAAAGGGTTTTCCTGATTAAGGGTCCAAGAGGTCAAAAACAGAGTTTGAATGTTTGTTTGAATCTTTTACGAAAGAACTGTTTTTTAGGATGTTTGCAATCTCAGTCGCACTAGAGACTATGACCCAGGAGTGAACGCTTCGTATGTCACCCAAAGGGTACCACACTAAACATCCAAATTACTGGAGAGAGACCCTCCACCAACCTTTTCCCAGATAGGTTAAGGCTCGTAACGTACGACTTCAATTAACCTTATTACTGTATTTTTGAATTGTTTTGAGATGAGAAGAGAAAGACGCCCTAAAACTATGGTTGAAAGGGAATCTACCTAAAATTATCATGCATGGGTCAAAACCTAATGTCTGTCATAATTCCCTCTTGCACAGAGGAAATCAGAGATCCTAGGGGGAAACAACAAAAGGAAGCAAGCAGTGAACAGTAAACAGTAAAATGCATGCTATGCAACAGTACAAGCGAGGCAAGGGAGTCCGGCTCAACCTCAAACCTAAGAAAATAACAGGCAAGGGGAGACAATCTCCACCTCAAACCTAAAGGTAGGCAACACAAGCAAACAGACAATACAACAAAAGAAAAATAGAGGAAGCAGCCCAAGCAGCAGCAACAGTCTTCCACAGACAGCAATCTTCAACCTTCAACAACAGCTTTGATCAACAAAAAATGAAAAGACAGCAAAGAGTCTCCATCTTCAAGCTAGCTCATATCTTCAAGCTTCTTCAATCTTCATCTTCAAGCTCTAGCAAGCCCCACAAGAAGAGAAACCACCATTGAGATCAAGTTACAATGCTAGAAAACCTGATGAAAACCAAAGGAATTCATCAGGAACCAACATGAAAGAAAGTGCATCCTCAAAAGTTCTACTCATTAAGGCATGCCACTCATCCCTCCAAAGGAGAGATGAAGCTTCCTTAAGAGGATTTTGCATCATAGGATAGGATAGAAGCAAACAAATGCATTCTATGTTTGATGAAAGAAAGAAGAACTAGTTCTAATGGCTCTTCCTAAAACCCTAATCCTATAAGCTTCTAAAAAGCTCCTAAAAGAGGAAGAAAACTTCAAATCCAAGCTCCACAAGCTAAGCCACAACAGATACAAGAGGTCCAGAAGCTCCTCCAAAAAGGAATCCAAGCACTTCAAGCTCCAAAGCCACCAACAAGACCAAGCAAAGCAAGGTACCAAAGATGGAACACCAAATACACAACCAACTTGCAAAATCTAGCTAAAATAGAAAAATAAATTGTAAAATTCTAATAAATTTCCTAGGGGAACATGCATGTTTTAACATTCTAAGGTTCAAATATTAAAGCCTAAATCAACTTCTAGGTCCACTAAACAATTCCTAAGTTGAAACATGTCAAGGTAAACCACAAGTTCGGGAAGGCTCTAAACATCTCACCTAAAACAGTACCTATAATTGTTGAAAAAAACTAATAAAAATCCTAAGAGAGCAGGCATATCTAACCTATAACATATTAAAAAATCAAAGCCAGATTCAATACCAAAAGATCACACCAAAATCAACAAGGCAGATGAACAATTATGCAAAAATTAAAGAAATAAACAAAATGAGAAAAATCAAATAAAATTGAAAAATGCATGAAAATGCAATTTATTGATCCCAGAAAATCTCAAATTTAACCAGGAGCATGGAGATATTTTTAAAATATTTTTCAGATCAAAAATGGATTTATTGTGATTTTTAGAATCAATTTGCATTTAAAATAATACAAAACCAAATAAAAGAAATAAAAAGAAAATAAAAACCCAGAATAAAACAAGGGGCGTTCGATGCGTGTACTAGTCAAGGATCTGAAGGCTCAGGATGGTACCAGCGCATTAGTGAAACGACTGCGTTTCACTCTAATCAAAGTCAACAAAACAAATAAGTCACAGCCACTAGATTGGATTACAAAGTCTCGTTTCCACGCAGATCCAACGGTTCATCATCATCTTCTCCATTTAAATTCAAAAAACAGAGGGAACTCAGTCTGGTGGCCGGAGAAGACCTCCGGTCATCTTCTCCGGCGAGCAGATTGTTACAGGTGATCAAACATCAACAAATCTTACATCAATCTCTCCAGAATTTCACGTAGATCCTCAATCTCATGTTCATTTTCTCTAGATCAAGCTAGGTTTTCAAATACGATTCAAAGTTAAAATGACACTCCAACATTGATCATCATCAAACTCTAATCTAATTGCACAGAAATGTTCATCACTCTTCCTAGTTCATCATGATCTATCCAAATCATCTTAATTCCTTATGATCAAACCAACTTGTGTCCAAACAGAAAATTCACTTCAAAATAAATTGTCACTAATTGCTCCAATTTCAATCCAGAAATGACCTATGCCTCTATTAGATCCTAACCACATGAATAATATGAACTACATCTCCCTAGATCAAGAGGAATTTTGAAGTTTACTAACCTGATGTAGATCCACTAACAGAGGTAGCTAGAGCACGAATCAAACTTCAAAACTCTCCTGAATCACTCAAGGATGCAAGAGAAAGAGTCTTCAACCTTCAATTTGCTCTGAACTAGCTTGGAAATCAAAACTCGATTCTCACTTGTTCTCTTGAAAATTCAAATGCTATCTCTGCTTCAGCCACGAAAATTGCACCAAAATGATTTTGAAATCATCAAAGAACTTAAATAGAACATGTCCATGGGCTTTTTGAATCCAATTGAAGCCCAATCCAGCCATTTCAATTTTTTGTTTTCCTCTTCAACATTTCACATGGCAGTCACGAATTGGCCATGGAAATTGTTCTAGAAGCTTCCCTTTCAATTGTAAAATACCTTGTGAATGCATTCAGACCAAAAGGAGCACTTGAAATGCCTTAGTGAGTATTTTGGATGTCTAACTTGCATATGAAGAAACCAAATTGTAACTCATGGAAATTGACCTAAACTCAAAAATCCACCAATTTCATTGTGCTTGAAATGAAATTTACAATCAAAATGAGCACTTATTTGACATGTTTTGGTCACTTAACCAATTATTTGAATTTTCCCCCTTTTAATCCTTTGAAAATCTTCCTTTTTCAAACCATTTCAAACCAAGTCTTTCTATGAGCCCAATCAATCCATCATGACTTCTTGGTTAGCCTAAAAAACAGATTTTGAACAAGTTCCATGTTGAACAAAAATCCATTTGACAAGTGCAAGTTGGAGATTTTGACCTATGATTGAAAATGGCCTATAATCTCACTTTCCCAAAATACCCCTGACTTGTAAACCCCATAACTTGAGTTCTACAAATCCGATGGAAGACTTATAATACAATTTAGAAAGCTGAGATCATGAGGAACAACTTTAATGTTGGCCAAAAGTTCAGGTGAAAAATCCTTCTAGGTCAAAAATAGCTTTGAAGTCAGATGATTTTCACAGACAAATTTCAGAGACATTTGAGGACTTGTAACTTGTCTGGACCATAACTTGAGTTCTATAAATCCCCTTGAGGACTTATAGTACTCAAATTAAAGGTATTGAGATTCTATACAAGTTTCATGTTGATCAAAGATCCATTTGAAACTTTTATTTTGACTTATGTGGCTTGGAAGTTTGGCACTAAACAGGGGATTTTACACTGAAACCCTAATTTAGCAACTTCCCACACTCTTGACTCTTCTTGACTTGATCTTGGCAAAACACCACAAATGTCTTAACATATCATTTCATGAACTCCATGACCTAAAAGTAGGCTTTGATACCCTTCAATTACACAGTTGACCTAAGATTGAACCAGATGAAACCCTAATTGCGTGCACCTCAACTGTGGCTCTTGCATCTGATACAATGACTTGATTGAGCTCTCCCATGGCCCTCTAGGCATTCTATGAGCTCCATACACATCCTATTCTCACATTCAACACTTCACATCCCTCTGATGGTTTTCAATTGATCCTCAAGCTAGGAGAAAATCTTCATGTAAGCATTTGAACTCTTAGGCACTCAAACCACCTCATGATGACTTTGATAACTTCTCAATATTGAAGAAGACCTCTTGCTAGGCTTCTCTTGATAAGAATCACACTTGATCCCCTTCTATATGAATGATATCATGATATGCAAATGACATAACTATGCAAATGTGAATGCAAATGAAACATAAACCAGGTAAGAAAAGGTTGAGCAAATTTTAGGGTGCAACAGCTGCCCCTATTCAAACGGCTTGGACCCGACTGGGTGAAGAGCGAACGGCCTTCAAACAATCGAGGTAGAATATGGTTGAATACCAAGAAACCTGGAAATTTGCCAACCGCCGAAATAAACTGTGAAAACTGCTTGTGGAAACAACATCCCTTACACTGAACCCAGTTGTTACGGCAACAATTGATCAATCATCTGATAAAACTTTGGATTTCAACATCAACCCCCTGTGTGACGCCACAGGCATCGAATTAACATTGCAAGAAACAAATCTGTCCACAACTGGACTAAATTCGTCAACACGAGTAGAGACTCCATCGTCATGGGTACAACTCCGTCCACCACTGGACTAAATTCGTCAACACGAATAACAATCTCTGTCAATCACAGGTAACGACTCCGTCAACACGGATAATAATCACTGGAGACTTCACTGGGGACAACTCCGTCAATCACGGGTAACGATTCCGTCAATACGGGCAACAATCGCTGTCAACTCAGGTACAATTCCGTCAACATGGATAACAATCTCTTTCCATCACAGGTAACCATTCCGTCAACGCGGATAACAATCAATGTCAACACAGGTACGATTCCGTCAACACGGATAACAACTCCGTCAACCCGGGTAACGATTCCGTCAACACGGATAACAATCACCGTCAGCACGGGTAACAATCACTGTCAACACAGGTACGATTCCGTCAACACGAAGAACAACTACGTCAACACAGGTAACGATTCCGTCAACATGGATAACAGTCACCGTCAGCACGGGTAACAATCGCTGTCAACACAGGTACGATTCCGTCAACACGGATAACAACTCCGTCAACACGGGTAACGGTTCCGTCAACACGGATAATAATCACTGTCAACACGGGTAACAATCACTGTCAACACAGGTACGATTCCGTCAACACGAATAACAACTCCGTCAACACGGGTAACGATTCCGTCAACACGGATAACAATCACCGTCAGCACGGGTAACAATCACTGTCAACACAGGTACGATTTTGTCAACACGGATAATAACTCCGTCAACACGGGTAACGATTCCGTCAACACGGATAACAATCACCGTCAGCACGGGTAACAATCACTGTCAACACAGGTACGATTCCGTCAACACGGATAACAATCACTGTCAACACAGGTAAAAATCTCTATCAGTACAGGTAACTTCTTCAAGACTTTCAAAACTTTTGTACGGCAGTCTGAAGAATACTTTGTTGGGGAATAGGAGAAACTTAACCCAACCACTCGGTGGGGAAAAGATTTCACCGAGGAAATCACTAGTGACAACTCCAAAAGTTTAAGCCATGAAATCCTTTAACGCTGACGTAACAGCAACCTGAGAAGAATCCCGCTGGGGACGAAGAGAAACTTAACCAAACAACTCTGTTAGGGGACGAACGTTATCATCACCTATCTCACGCTGAGAATTTGAATATCTAAAAATTCTTCCGAGCGAGAATTTCACTCCTCTGCAAGGAATAACACCTGAAAACAAAGAGGTAACCAACCTGGCTTATGTTTCAAAATACGTATGTTTGACAATGGCGTAATGCTCCATATGGCATGGAAATGCTACGCGTTTGGGTAGATGCAAATATGATGATATATGAAAAATGCAAAGATGCCAAGAGGCGCTTCAGCAAAATTAATGCTGAAGACAAGGCCCAAATCCACTGGGGATAACCGGGTATCACAGACATATTCCAACAAAATAAATGATGGAACGGTGCAACCAACTCCGCTGGGGATAACCATCCTGCTGGGAAATGGCTCACAAGCTTGAAATTACGGACTAAGCTGATGATGTTCATCCTGTCGGAGGAAAAACAACCTGCCGGGGAGAAGGAAAAAACAATCCTGCGCGGGGATAATCCTTCTGAACCAAAGACGACTTGGTTATATTCTGCGGGAGTTACCCATGCTGGGGATTGATTGTGTACATACTCACTGCTAGGAATGCACCTTCTGTTGGGGAATCAAGATCCACTGAGGATACTATTCTTGGCAGCTTTCCTGAGGAATACTCTTCTGGGGAGGACAACCCCTACATCCAGTAGGGATAAGTGTCATCTCAAATCTCTCTGAGGTAAGATGTGACTTCCATCTGCTGAGGATCGTTACAATCACTATGTCACGGGACTCTGGCTGGGGAAACATAAATTCCTTGACTGTTTGCTTCAAAGGTGAGAACCCTGCAAAACAAAAACGAGACAGAACAAATCTACACAACAAGATCTATCCCGGTTAGTATCTGTGACATTCGTTCAGTCAATTCGAAGTTTTAGCAATTATTGGCAAGGGCCAGCAAGTTTATGTACATGCAAGTTTATCAAAAACATCGGCGTTTTCCACAAACAAAACAGTAAAGAACAAGCATCAAGTACTGAATAACATGCTTTATTGACAATGGGCATGTAAATAGGCAAAATTTTGTAAACTGGATGCAACTCCTGAAAAGAGGAAGTTAATCACAAGCAAAATACAAGTATTACATAAGTACAAAGAAAATTTGTATACATGTCGGCAACGTGGTACAGACGAACACCATGAGTTGATCCTCCTATGACTCGCCTGACTCTGACGCTTTCCCGATACTCGATTTTCGGAAGAGATTGTTTTGGATAATCGACCCTCAGGTACTCCCAAACCACTAGGCAACGCAATATCAAACTCGGACCGCAATCATTTGCTTTTTCAAATCCCTAACTTTTGCGTGAACCGCCCTGTGCGGGTTTTCAATTCACCGGGATACCCTTTTTTGCCGAAGTCGCCCTTTTCAGGTTTTCAACTTCGCGGGTGTACATTTTTTCAATTTTATCCCTAACTTTTGCCCGAACCTTTTATTTCTCCTTTTTTATGGTTCGCCGGGATGCCCCATTTTTGCCTGGACTCTTTTTTTTCTGTCTAGCGAGGACCAGCGGTTGAACACCGAGCTTCTTGAACAACGATTTCACCTCAGAACAATAGGAGCACCAGGATTTGGAGTAAACGACGACAGGGTTTTAGGATAGGGTGTTTTTGATGGTTTCTTCGAGGCGAGAGCCGAAGGAGGAAGAGGAAGAAGAGGTGGCGCGAATGAGAGTGGATGCACGTTTTGTGGTTGAGGATGATGCGTTGGTGATGGGTGAAGGGGTGGAAATGGGGTTGGAGAGAGTGAAGAATTTGGGGAGAGAAGAAGATGAAGAAGAAGAAAGGGTGTGAGAAGGGTTGAAGTTAAAGCGAGGAAGAGTGAAAGTGTTGGCCATGGATGCCATACCCATTTCTATGAATTGAAGGAAAAAGCCAAAGAGGTGCTCAGCAAAAGCTCAATCATTTCGATTATCTACCAAGTCTGGTTATCAAGACAAAAGTCCTCCAACTTAACTTATTTATTTTATTATTTATTATATATTTTATAATATAGTCTAATAATAACGTTTTTTTGAAAAGTGCTATTTTAGTGAACACTTTTAGTAGCGTTTTTTTGAAAAACGCTATGTTAGTGAAGTTTATTAATAGCATTTTAAAAAAAGTGTTATCTTAGTAAAGTTTAATAATAGCACTTTTTACAAAGTGCTATCAAAATCACATTTGTTTCCTTTTTAATGACACTTTCTTTAAAAGCGCTATCTTAGTGAAGAATATTAATAGCGTTTTTAAGAAAGCGCTATCTTAGTGAAGTTTAATAATAACATTTTTTTACAAAGTGCTATTATAGATGTGTTTGTTTCCTTTTTAATAGCACTTTCTTTAAAAGCGTTATCTTAGTGAAGAATATTAATAGCGCTTTTAAGAAAGCGCTATTTTAGTGAAGTTTAATAATAGCATTTTTTTACAAAGTGCTATTATAGATGTGTTTGTTTCCTTTTTAATAGCACTTTCTTTAAAAGCGCTATTAAATTAGGCGATAAAAAATATCAATTTTGACGTAGTGAAGAGAAACAATTTATATCTCACATATCACAACATGACATAATACTTAAAGAAAGGTGTTGAATACAAAGACATAAACAGTAAAACGTGCACGTGATTAATCATAGGTCTTATTTAGAATATATGACATACTATAGATAGCATGGCTCATAAGGCCTTGCTATTAATATAGTATGTATGACCTGTGACATAAAACCAAACTACTAGCTATGTAAGAACCTAGTAAGTAATCACTTTTTAGCAAGGAGTTTTTGAATCTTTTTCTCAGTTACATATGGGGAGGCAGATGTCTTAGAATCCCAAAAAAAACTCCAGCAAGTGATGCAGTTTTAAGGAGGTCTATGATTCCGTCAATAATGATTTTAGATTGAATAGCTTCAAAGGTGCCGACTCCTACCAAGAGTTTATCAAACGCCGTATCATATTTATCACGGCTAACTAGTACTTTAAAGAGATCTACAATGTCATCCCTTTTCTCAAAATATTAACCGTAAAACTTGTAGGCAATCCAGTCAATATTTTGTTTGCTGTCTATCCAGTCAATAACATGTACGTAAAAAAACAAGTCCAAGCAAAAAGATATCTCAAAAATAAAAATATTACATAACAATGCACAAACTTAAAACCAAAAAACTCCAAAGAATTTGTGTGTGATACTCGATGTAAGCATGAGTATGATAGAGTACATGTTAGATTTACATCTTACTGTAGCCATGATGTGTGTTCTATAGCCAATTCATGTGGTCATTTGGAGAAGAAAATCTTGCTATATAATGTTGTGGTTTTTATGAGAAGAAAATCTTGCTATATAATGTTGCTATAGCCAATTCATGTGGTCATTTGGAGAAGAAAATCTTGCTATATAATGTTGTGGTTTTTATGAGAAGAATAAAAAGTCATGTTTGCCATTTGAAATTGGAAATATTGTTTTTCACTGAAGTCAATTGATCTCACTTCTCATGTAGCCCATTTTCTCCTTTGTTTTTATTTATTTAATTATGACTATAATTTTTCTTGTTTTATATCTTATTTTATTTATTTATAGTTAGAGTTTTATTGTTTTGGTAATGGGCTCTTTAGCCCAATCAAACTTACCCCTGAATTAACTTGATCATATCTTCTATTTTTTTTTAATATCTTTTTTATAATTTTTTTTTAATAATATGCTTCAAATTTAATTCTCTTGATTTCTAATTTGTTCATTTTTCGCTTGAAAATTGTTTTGAACATGTTGATGATATTTGTATGCTTTTCCTATTTATTTTCCAATTTGTTTTGATTTGTTACTTTTGTACAAATGCTTGATGACACTAGTGCAGAAATGACTTTTTACATCGGACAAAAATGACATTTTATATCGGGTCTGGGTCTGATGTAAAGTCAGGCGATGTAGTAAATCAAACACATTTTATATCGGGTTTTGGCCCGATGTATGAAATACACCAAGCATATCGGTTAAATTTTTAAGTCTTATGTGAAAAAAAATATAATTGTAAATTTTAATTATAAAAGGGTGTTTTAACATCGGCTGTAAGGCAAAACCGATGTAAAAGGTAGACTTTTTACATCGGATGTGTGGTTAACCCAATGTAAAAAGTACTGTAGTAAACAAAATAAAAATGTCAAACACGCGTCTGGGTAACTTTTTACATCGGTTATGTTGTTTGACCGATTTGAAAAGTCTTAGGAGATACTTTTAACATCCGTTCTATAGTTAACCCGATGTGAAAGATGGTTTTTTACATTGGTTATTTCGTTCGCCCGATGTAAAATGTATTGTTACGAGTATAAATTATCTGCCTATTTTTTAGCCGTTCCCTGTATCTTTTTTGGTACCTAACTTTTCATGTTTTTCCAACATCACACAGACCATAATTAAGTCGCTATTTTCCATAGATTCCCAACATCTTATAGACCACATTTAGGTCGCTATTTTCATAGTTTTCCAACATCACATAGACCATATTTAGGTTGTTATTTTTATATTTTTCTCACCAATCTAATTTCATTGTCCAACGGATATCTAGTATACACATAATTGATTTACAAAAGTACTGATATAGGATATACACAAATTTACTAAATTATAAGGAGGTTTACACGATGGACCACTACAACAACAAAAAGCTTAACATTTATATAAATCATGTTTTTTTAAGTTCATTGGTTCATCAAATACCTACCACACACGTAAATAACAATAGAGTTATTCTTTGAAAATTCACATTAAATTGCAAAATCTAAAGTAAATAACAAATTAAAGTCATTTGTATTACTTTCATCCAAGAATTGATTATATTGGCAGAGACAATATCCAACATATTTTTCATCACATAATAACCACACCTACTTATAAATATAGTATTTTCATTAAATACAAAATCATAAGGTGAATAAGTTATAAATTTACCCAAATAAAATTTCCAGACACACCTTTTAAATAAAAACTTCATTACTACATTAAATAAGAAGATTGAAGCAAACCTACGTCAAGACAAATAAGTTATTAATCCAAAATGATTGTTTTCATAAGAAACTTATGTATTTATCAATCATAATTGTCTTATGTTCTTTATTTATAAAAATATATATTTGTAGCATTTATTTTCTGATTGTCTCATGTATATTTATGCATTTTACGTGATTATCATGTATTTTTTTTTTATGATTGTCCTATGTTGATTCATAATGAATATATTTTTATAAATTTAAATTTAAATATTTTTTTTTGAATTTTGAACTGTATCTTATTTTCTCCCGTGTATGTTTCATATTGCATCCATTCATGATTGTATAATATAATCTTGACAAAATTATTCTACAATCTTGTCATAAATTATAATTTTAAAATTAGTAATTATATTTTAAGGGTAAGAAATAAAATCCTGTCATAAAATAATTATTATAATCTAAATTATTAATTATAATTTTAAAAATGTTAATTACAAAATTGAATTAGATTACTTAATTAAGACTCTACCTTTAACTTTCTTATCAATGATTTCAATTTTCTAAAAATTTGGTACTTAGAAAGTGAAAGAATGTTAAGAAAATTAGTTAGAATAATATGGAAAATATTTTTACAAATATATAAATGTAAATATTTTTATCATATATATATATATATATATATATATATATATATATATATATATATATATATATATATATATATATATATATATATATATATATATATATATATATATATATATATATATATATATATATATATATATATATATATATATATATATATATATATATATATATATATATATATATATATATATATATATATATATATATATATATATATATATATATATATATATTTCTTGAAATAGACATTTTTAACCTTGTAATTAAGTGTTATACCTAGACATTTTAAGAAATATGGAAGGTGTGTCTAGGAGTATACATTTATGTGTAATTGATACACATTTATTTTGGATTCATTAGTACTGTGATTTTTGAATAATATATAATTATTCCTAATCATTCTAAAATTAATAATGGTTCTTTATAATTTTAGGTTTAAAGTAAATAAATAGGAAATTGTTTGAAAAATAGTTTATTTTAAATCTATAATATTTAGCATTTAAATGCAAATTATTTCAAGTATTTTAATATTATTTAATCAATTGGCTCTCATCCAACTACAATTCACTATAATAGTCCCTCTTTTGGATATTAGAAAGAACACAACTCTCTCCGTGTAAACAAATAAGAGAAACAACAAAGAGGGTACAAAACTTACAATATACGCTCAAGGTTGTATTTAGACAAAGTCAATGATAGGATTTGTCACCAAGATGAGATTTATACAAAGTACGGAATCTGCAACCAAACCATTAGGACAATAATAGATTTTCATATATTATTTTCATAATCAACCATTGTAATAATGGCCGAAAGTTTTTCACTACTATTTTTTTCCGGAATAACCAAAAAGTCAATGATAGGATTTGTCACCAAGATGGGATTTAGACAAACTACCGAAATTGCAACCAAATCATTAGGATAGGACAATCATTAAGACAATATAGGATTTTCAAAATTTATTTTCATAATCAACCATTGTAATAACAGCAGAAAATTTTACACTACTCTTTTTTTTTGGAACAACCAAAATCAAATTCTAGATGCTCCAAACATGAAAACAAACATATACTAAAATACATTGGACAACACTAGCATTCATCAATCTCGCAAATTCACCACCAAAAGAGAATCAATCTCAAAAAAACAAACAACCATAAATTACTATGAAAAAAACTCACTTGTTACCCTTAATCTTGAACCAAATCTCAGCACAATGTTTATTCACAGCACCCAAACAAAACAGAGGAAGTGACCGAATCGGTGAGGGAATGACGGAGGAGGTGAGGGCAAACGGTCGCAGGGAGGAACGGACGTCGTGGGTCATGGGCGGAGGGAGGTTTCGTCGTGGGACGGAGAGAGGACGGCGCACGGTCGGATGGAGGAACGAAGAACGATCGTAGAGAGGAATAAACGTTGTGGGCGGAGGGAGAAATGATTTTAGGGTTTGAAAGAAATGCTTGGAATTTGCAGTTTCCTTGGTGAACGAAACCTTATTTTAGGTTTAGGGGGGGACTTTAAATCAGTTGAATTTGAAACCGATTTAATATCATAACGCACAACCTTTTTAAATCGGTGGAAAGCATACCCGATTTAAAATCCATTTTTTAATATTACTTTTTAAATCGGTTGGAACCAAAACAGATTTAAAATCCCATTTTTCAATTTTTTTTAATATTACTTTTAAAATCGGTTGGAACTATAACCGATTTAAAAACCTATTTATTAATTTATTTTGTAAACTTATTAAATCGGTGGATCTCATAACCAATGTAAAATCCCATTTAATAATTTTTTTTCAATTATTTACGATACTGCCACCGTGTTTATAATTTACAAACCCTAACTTTTGTACATCGGTGGAATAATTGACCCGATGTAAAAGCTCTAATAAATTTTTTTTAATTATTTACGATACTGCCACTGTGTTTATAATTTCACATTTTACATCGCTTCGAGAGAATACCCGATGTAAAATCATTTTCCCAGATGTCTTTTTTCTAGTAGTGTGATGACATCTTGATGCATGCTTGTGAACGATATTAGATGTTCGCCTTACGCTTAACCTTGATGCTTTCATTGATTGTAACTTAGTGACTTCATCAGTAAAGTCTTGGCATATTATTGGGTTGCCTTTTTCTTACTTCATCATACTTATTGAACCATGATGATGATAACACTTAAACTATGTCAAAACACTTTTCAATAAAAAGATGAAAAGTGAATTGGAATGGAGCCTTCGATTTCTCTCCTCAATTGTTTGGACCCGATGAGCCTTTCTTAAACTCGAACAACTGTCTTCTCTCAAAGATTTATAATCCATTGTTCATCAAACTTTTTATAAAAAACCAAATTATATCTATTTTCTCAATCACTTAGATGAAAAAGAGAGAGAGTCGAGTCTTCCAGTCACTCTCCCGATTACTTGGGTCCGATGAGCCTTTCTTAAGAATTCAAGTAACCGTCATCCGGTTAAAATACGTTAACTATATCAAAACACTTTCGCTATTAAGATTGAAAAAGAGAGTGACACTACTAGAAAACTTCATTTTAGCTGCGAATTTAGCCTCGGCCACCGACACCGAGGCTAACTAGCCTTGACAAAACCGAGGCTATTCAAACGCAAAAAAAGCCATTTTAAAGTTTTTCTCTTACAATTATTTTTATTTAATTCATTAGACACGGCTAGAACGAGGCTAAATAATTTTTAATTTTTGAATTATTTTTTTAAATATTAGACACGGTCTAGCCGAGGCTAACTATTTTAAGTTGTGAACTTAGCCTCGGCCACCGACACCGAGGCTAACTAGCCTTTACAACACCGAGGCTACTTAAACGCAAAAAACCCCATTTTAAAGTTTTTCTATTTTTTTAAATATTAGACACGGATGAGCCGAGGCTAACGTTTTTAATTTTTTCCGAATGTATTTATTTTATCTGATAGACACGGATTAGCCGAGGCTAAAGTTTTTTATTTTTTCGAATATATTTATTTTATCTGATAGACACGGATCAGCCGAGACTAACTATTTCCCATCTTGTTTTTCATGTTTCCCTCTTAATTCCTTTCAGAAGAAGAACCCTAAAATTACACCAAATAGATTTTCAGAAGAAAAAAATTCCTAAAATCAAACAAAATCGATTTTGTATGGTCTTGAGAGATCATCTCTTCGTTTTCATCTTCAAGATCATTGATTCTTCTGAGTGGGTTTATTGGTCTCTGATTATTCTTCTGCTTTTTTTCAACCTCAAACTATCTCTGATTCTTCTTCTACTTTTTTTTTCCAATGTAGTGAGTTTCAGTCTTGGCCTTTACCTGTTGAAGGAAGTTTAGAAGATAGAGCTGCAAGTTCTTCCAAGAGTCATAGTCAAGCAGAGAAAAGACGCAGATAGAATCAATACTCCGACAAGGCTGCAAACACAATATTCACTCGCAAGTAGTGGAGACGCACTTGTCGGTAACGATTTTGAGTTTTTTTTCAAATGAATCTAACTGTTGTCATTTTCTGCTGTGACTAGATTTTTGTTCAACTATTGATTACATTATGTGTATATGACATTATTTTGGTTCTGGTTTAATTGCTCGGCCCGCTTGTTTTATACCAAACAATTGATAATTATATTAGGTACCGGAATTTGCTTGAGGTTTCGGTTTGAGTTTTTGTTCAGGTTTTGTTTCCACTTGAGGGTTGGTCTTATAATGAGATTGTGGTCATTTTCAAACTGATTCATTTGCTGCTATTGTTGAGTATGTGATTTTGGTTCTGAAAAAGCCCTGATGTTGCTGCATCATTGGTGGTGATTCCAGCCCGTGGTTATTTTTTCTCTGTGGCCGGATGCAAGTTAATCGAACGTATCAGGCTGATATGTTTTGAGAAGGTGGTGAGTATGGAGGTTGGTTGGTTCGATGAGCCTGAAAACTCTAGCAGTGCTGTAGGTGCAAGGCTCTCGGCAGATGCTGCTTTCGTGCGTTCGCTTGTTGGTGATGCACTAGGACTGTTGGTTCAGAATTTGGCTACTGCATTGGCTGGTTTGATTATTGCTTTCGTTGCGAGCTGGAAGCTCGCGTTGATTATTCTTGTCTTGATTCCTCTCATTGGACTCAATGGTTATGTTCAAATGAAATTCATGAAGGGATTCAGTGCTAATGCAAAGGTGACATTGCAAAACCTTAACAAAATTTTCTATCAAAATTTTAGATATAACTGTCTTATTATCTGTCATAACATAAAGAAATAAGAAACTAGCTTATTTTATTGATGTGAATTGGATTGGTGCAGATGATGTATGAGGAGGCTAGTCAAGTTGCAAATGATGCAGTTGGAAGTATAAGAACTGTGGCATCTTTCTGTGCTGAAGATAAGGTTATGGAATTATATAGAAAGAAATGTGAAGGTCCTATGAAAACAGGAATAAGGCAAGGGATAATCAGTGGAACAGGTTTTGGAGTTTCATTTTTCTTATTGTTTTGTGTCTATGCAACAAGTTTCTACGCAGGAGCTAGACTTGTGAAAGCCGGGGATGCTACATTTTCCGATGTTTTCCGGGTACTAAATCTTTCCTACTAGTACTAAAATTTCATTATGATCAAATCAACTCTCTTAGAAACGAATACTATTTTCTTGTTTTGCAGGTTTTCTTTGCCATATCAGCTACGACTTCCATATTTGGCATGATCATAAGAAATCAAAGATCGATCCAAGTGATGAATCCGGTACCACTTTAGATAGCGTTAAAGGCGAAATTGAACTTCGTCATATAAGCTTCAAGTATCCCATCTAGGCCAGATATTTCGAGACCTCAACTTGACCATCCATTCTGGCAAGGTAAAAGCCGGCTTTTACTTCTCGTGTATTATTTGAAAAAGCACTTTGTAGAAAAAACTAATAGTTAGTTACTCTGTCATAATTGTTTTTCACAGACAGTAGCACTTGTTGGTGAGAGTGGAAGCGGGAAATCAACCGTGATTGCTTTGTTGCAAAGATTCTATGATCCTGATTCAGGTGTCATCACACTTGATGGGATAGAAATTCGTGAGTTACAACTTAAGTGGTTAAGATCGCAAATGGGGCTCGTAAACCAAGATCTGGTATTATTCAATGACACTATCCGTGCTAATATCGCCTACGGAAAAGGTGGCAATGCAACTGAGGCAGAAATCATAGCAGCATCTGAATTGGCCAATGCTCATAGATTCATCAGTGGCTTATAACAGGTCAAATAAATGCTTTCTATAAACATATCATTTTTTTCTTTTGGTGTTGGTTAGTTTTGTTGACGTTGTGTCATTTTGGTGGAATGTTTTGACTTTACGGGGTTATGATACAAAAGATTAACTAAACATTTCAAACTGCTAACAGTTAAAACATACATCTGAACCACATTCCATGACAGTTCAAACTAATTTCAAAATACACAGTAGAAAAATTAGCACACTAACTCTGAAGAAAAGACTAAATGTTTCTGTCATGACTTGACTCACCTCATTCGCCATTCTCACTTCATAATTTTAAACTCATAACAGAGTTTTGAATCTTACCAACTAACTCCCTAACTGTCCCAACAAATCCCTAATTGTTGAGAGGATTCATTTCCTCATTGTTAATTGTTGTTATCTTACCCTAGGGCTGCTATCAGTCATGACAGGTCCTTTATCACTGGTTGAATTCACTTTAGTGTCTTAGAAGGTTCAATTTATCAACTCCTAGTTGCTGGCTGTTTAGTTTTTTTGCTCATGCTAATGTTTGGTTTGTAATTGTTTGACAAGTTAGTAAACTATCATTAAAACAATATAAGGATTTAGTGCTTGATTGATTGGCATTGTGATGGCCAAGTTCCTACTGTCATGACAAGTTAGTAATTGTTTGGCATTGTGATGGCCAAGTTCCTACTGTCATGACAAGTTAGTAATTGTTTGGCATTGTGATGGCCAAGTTCCTACTGTCATGACAAGTTAGTTGTTTGATTGTAATTGTTTTTAGATGACCAATCATTAAGTGAAGGTTGATCATGCAGTTTTAGATGACCTTCAAAGTTTCAAATGATAATTGACCCTTAAACACTTACATTATAGGAGAATATAGGACATGTAATACAGTAAACAAATGATAATTGACCCTTAATTAACCGAGATGAGTAATATCATATCATAACAAACAACTTTGACAACATAACAGCTAGCTAACTTCTTTTTAAACCAAACAATACTAACATCACCAAGCACTAGTTGAATCACAACTTACATCTAATTCACAGCAGCCATTTTAATTCCTTAACACCAATAACCATCTAACCTTTAACACATTTAGAATTGGACCGTTCCAGTTGTAGTTAGCCAAGTTAGCATAAGTTCACGAGGAGTCAGCTGCCACCGACGCCGAGGCCAACTCACTACTGCATGCTCGTATGTATGTCAGAGAGACTACAGATTCTTACACAATTGCTACAGCTCCAAGTTTTGGATCGATTCTAAAAGGACCAAGTTTTATTTATTCAAGTTTTGGCAATTGTTCAAAGAGTAGTAACTCGGACATAGATGGAAAATCTCCCTTTCTATCCGCTCATGAGAAAGATTCAATGCAAAATCTTGCTGGAGAAATATCTCTTGGTCATGGTTGCAGCTTCACTCAGACAATTTTCAATGGTATGTAATTTTATTTGACATGTGTGTGTTCGCTAGCTATGAACATTCTAAACTCATTTGCTTGAATCATTAATTATTTTATTTGATTTTGTTCTGTCAGTTTGCAAATATATATCCAAACTTGGTTTCAATTTTGAGGTGATGCTAGCTATGACTTTTCAGGGATTAATGTGATGGTTGGAGTTGGCCTTATATATGCACCTTATACGGTGAAACAACTTGGTTGGGCTAGCATGTTGGTGATGACTCTTTTCACAGTTGTTTGTTGTTATACAACCATGCTTATGAGACAATGCTTTGAAAGTAGAGAAGGACTCACTAGCTACCCAGATATAGGAGAAGCTGCATTTGGTAGATATGGCCGTATTTTTGTATCTGTAAGTTTTCCTATTTCTTTACCATGAATTTGTATGCACTGTTGTTAGTTGACCGATAGAAAACATGATTTAGCTTTACTGAGAATGTTTTGCTATCAATGAAATATTAATCATCTACTGATATTATTTTTTGCAGATCATTTTCTACAGAGTTATATGTAAGTGCTGAAACCATTTTATATTTTTTACATTTCCTTTGGATCCGCTTTGTTTAGTAACTTTTCGCTGTATGTTTAAGAATCTTTTTGTGAGTGCAGTCATATTGTGTGGAATTCTTACTGCACTCGCAAATAAGAGATGGAAAAATGACCCAACCATATTACCACACAATGGATAAGCAACAGATCAAAGAGTAAAAATGATTTTTCTAAGACATCTCATTTTCTTATATTATTTATAGATATTATAGTTATAGTTTTAATGTTATGTGTTAAGAGTAAAAAATACTAAATATGTGTTGATCTTTTTGCGAGCGCACTTGTTTGGAGTTCTTACTGCACTTATTGTTCTACCTACTGTTTGGTTGAAGGATCTCCGAATAATCTCGTATCTATCAGGCTCTCTAAATTCTAAAAGTGACGATTTCTTCTTTCAGATTTTGCAACTTACTTTATCCTCATTATAACTTCAATTTTGATTTTCAGTTGGAGGGATTGTAGCAATAATATTGATTTCTATTTGCGTGTTATCAGTCGGGACAGCAGTTGGATTCCATCATATACTGGTCAAGTGGTGAACTGGAGTGGCATTCCATTTTCTATTGGTGTCTACGGGTTTTGCTTTGCAGGACATTCAGTTTTTCCAAATATATACCAGTCTATGGCTGACAAAAAACAATATACCAAAGCATTGATAACATGGTTTGATACTTAACTTTGTTGTCGCCATTGTAACAATATATCAATTTGTTCTTTGTGAACCTGTTATTGCTGAACCCATTTATTTTTGTACAATTTTGCTTTGTGTATTTTGATATACGGAAGCGTTGCAGTCATGGGATTTCTCACTTTTGGCGACAACACTTTGTCTCAGATAACATTGAATATGCCGACAGGGGCGTTTGCTTCCAAAGTTGCATTGTGGACAACAGTAAGTTTCAAATTTTGTTGGTCTCTCTCAATGCTATTTTTATAGTTTCATTCAAGAGAACAAGTTATGTATTCCTGATGTCGTTTTCCTTGATGTTTTTTCAGGTAATTAACCCATTCACTAAATATCTTTTTTGCATATAATGAATGTTTACTACTACTATATAGCAAACAATTGGAGATGGTTTAATCCAATTTAGCAATAAGTTCAGGTTAACCTTTCCTAAATAATTAACAAATATGCTTTGTTGATGAATCCACTGGCAAGGAGTCTAGAGAAATTGTTGCCACAACGAATTTCAAGTACTTATTGGTGTTTTCTTCTTCTTAGAACAGTACTTGTTGCATCTACGGTTTGCGCGACTTTTCTGATTCCGTTTTTCGGTAAGTCTTAGACTTCTTCCCTCTAAAATACATTGACTAAGAGATAATATTCCTATTTAATTACATGATTTGATATGGTTATACGATAAATATAAAGATTTTGCAACTTTTGGTTGACTTATAAAGTTTGAACTTAGCCTCGAAAAAGTCGAGGCAAAATGTTCCTTTAGCCTCGACCAGGACCAAGGTTAAATATTATGTGAGCTTATGGAGTTTGACTTTAGCCTTGGTCAGACCCAGGCTATTTTTTTTTTTGACACGGCTTCATCGAGGCTAAAGTAGACACCGCTAAACCGAGGCTAAATTAGACACGGCTAGACCGAGGCTACTGTAGACACGACTCTTCTTGTCCGAGGCTAAATGTTATCTTCGATCGTTTTAGCCTATCCCCGACACCGACGCTGCGCCGAGGCTAATTGGCTAGTAGCGGCGGTTTTTTGCCTTATAGTGTCAGAAAATGGCCGAGGCTAAATACAACTTTTTTAGTAGTGTGATTCGAGTCTTCGATTCACTTTCCTGATTATTTGTGCCCGAGGAGTCATTCTTAAGCATTCAAGTAATTGTTATCCAAACAAAACTTCAACTAATTAATTCAACTTCTCGAAGCCGTGCGGGTACCTTTTCATAAACGTGTGATATGGTGTCTTGAGACGACGCAAAACATTGATTCGTCCATAACCTATTTTAGTCGAGATAAGTGGCGGGTTTCCCATGAATGTTGATATATCGAGATCCACTCAAAGTGATTCAAGCGTCCTCTCCTAACCCATTTGGATAAAGCAATGTTTTTGTCGAATGCGACTAAGTATCTTTCGGTAAAACAAACCAAAAATCGTAGTCGGAACAACAGACGCTCTGATTTCTCATTTATTTATAATAATACGTAGGCAAAAGGGCCCCAATCCTTGGTGAGAAGCTTTTTTTCTTCTTTTCATCCTTTTTCTCAACCGTCGTACCACGAACTACGGACGCTCTGATTCTTCATTTGTTCCAAATGATGATACGTAGCCACAAGGACCCCAATCCTTGGCGAGCACCCTAATAAAAAATCACCCATTTTTCCTTTAGCAAATTAAACTCATTTTCATTTACCTTTTCTCTTAATTCCCTTAGAAGAAAACAAACAACCTTAGCCAACTTTCCTCACAAATTGAATTAAGAGGTTCCCGTTGAGTACAATGGAGGTGAGGGGGTGTTAATAACTTCCCCTCACGTAACCGACTCCCGAACCTAGAACTTGGTTGTGATGACCATTTTCTTTCCCTAAAGGTTTTCTCGATATTATTCTATTTCTCTTTGGAATGAATAAATTCTGGTGGCGACTCTATTTTCTGCAACCATTCGCGAAGGTTCGTGATTTTTTCGAGGTACGACACACCCGTTTTACGTATATCAGGTGTAAATTTTAAAATTATATTCGTCACATTTCACTAGTGTTATTTGGCTACTAGCTTGTTCAAAATACGCACACTCATCAAACTGTTAGAAACCAAATTAGTTCCCTTACACTTGTTATCATCAAAACTTATGGAGAGTTGTAGAACCAAACTTGTTCCAACATTAATATCTATGGCACGTCAATTCTCATGTTTCGTGAGTGAGTAATATGTGATTATAACCAACCTGAACATATATGTAAGCATTTGGCCTACTTCTCTTTCTAAGAATTTATTCCTTTTAGTTCGACTAAAATAATGTGTTAAGCTTTTAAGAATATGTTCATATGTTGAACACATGACTTCACACACAAGAGGGATGGTGAATAGTGGGGGGTTTGAATCACATTATTTAAAAGCTTTTGTTATCATTTTCGGAGCTTAAAAATGTTTTTAAATAATGTTACAATAATAAAAGCTTAAAATAAATATGAAGAAAACAAAAAAGTTAAAGATAAAAGAAACACTAGTGGAAAAAAGGCTTCTTAAGTCGGTTAAAAATGACTTGTTAAGTCGGGTCCGAGCCCGACCTAAGAATTACCGATATAAGAAGTTTTGACTTCTTAAGTCGGTTGTGGACCTGACTTAAGAAACAACTTCTTAGGTCGGTTAGGCAGAACCCGACTTAATAAGTCTAGCCTGCAGAAACCATTTATACCCGACCTAAGAACTTACTTCTTAAATCGGGTATAATTAACCGACCTAAAAAAAAAACAACTTCTTAGGTCGGTTAATTATACCCGATTTAAGAAGTAATTCTTAGGTCGGGTATAAATGGTTTCTGTAGGCTAGACTTATTAAGTCGGGTTCTGCCTAACCGACCTAAGAAAAAAAAAGCTGTTCGCCAAGGATTGGGACCCTTTTGCCTACGTATTCTTATTAACAAATGAGAAATCGAAGCGCCTGTTGTTCCGACTATGATTTTTGGTTCCGACTAGGAGAGGACGCTTGAATCACTTTGAGTGGATCTCGATATATCAACATTCATGGGAAACGCGTCACTTATCTCGACTAAAATAGGTTATGGACGAATCAATGTTTTGCGTCGTCTTAAGACACCATATCACACGTTTATGAAAAGGTACCCACACGGCGCCGAGAAGTTGAATTAATCAGTTGAAATTTTGTTTGGATAACAATTACTTGAATGCTTATGAATGACTCCTCGGGCACAAATAATCGGGAAAGTGAATCGAAGACTCGAATCACTCTCTTTTTCAATCTTAGTTGTGAAAGTGTTTTGATATAGTTAACGTATTTTAACCGGATGACGGTGACTTGAATTCTTAAGAAAGGCTCATCGGACCCAAGTAATCGGGAGAGTGACTGGAAGACTCGACTCTCTCTCTTTTTCATCTAAGTGATTGAGAAAATAGATATAATTTAGTTTTTTATAAAAAGTTTGACGTACAATGGATTATAAATCTTTGAGAGAAGACAGTTGTTCGAGTGTAAGAAAGGCTCCTCGGATCCAAACAATTGAGGAGAGAAATCGAAGGCTCCATTCCAACTCACTTTTCATCTTTTTATTGAAAAGTGTTTTGATATAGTTTAAGTGTTATCATCATCATGGTTCAATAAGTATGATGCAGTAAGAAAAAGGCAACCCAAAAATATGCCAAGACTTTACTGATGAAGTCACTAAGTTACAATCAATGAAAGCATCAAGGTTAAGCGTAAGGTGAACATCTAATATCGTTCACAAGCATGCATCAAGATGTCATCACACTACTAGAAGAAAGACATCTGGGAAAATGATTTTACATCGGGTATTCTCTCGAAGCGATGTAAAATGCGAAATTATAAACACAGTGGCAGCATCGTAAATAATTAAAAAAATTTATTAGAGCTTTTACATCGGGTCAATTATTCCACCGATGTACAAAACTTAGGGTTTGTAAATTATAAACACGGTGGCAATATCGTAAATAATTAAAAAATTATTAAATGGGATTTTACATTGGTTATGAGATCCACCGATTTAATAAGTTTACAAAATAAATTAATAAATGGGTTTTTAAATCGGTTATAGTTCCAACCGATTTTAAAAGTAATATTAAAAAAAACTGAAAAATGGGATTTTAAATCTGTTTTGGTTCCAACCGATTTAAAAGGTAATATTAAAAAATGTATTTTAAATCGGGTATGCTTTACACCGATTTAAAAAGGTTGTGCGTTATGATATTAAATCGGTTTCAAATTCAACTAATTTAAAGTCCCCCCCCTAAACCTAAAATAAGGTTTCGTTCACCAAGGAAACTGCAAATTCCAAGCATTCCTTTCAAACCCTAAAATAATTTCTCCCTCCGCCCACGACGTTTGTTCCTCTCTACGATCGTTCGTCGTTCCTCCATCCGACCGTGCGCCGTCCTTTCTCCGTCCCAAGACGAAACCTCCCTCCGCCCATGACCCACGACGTCCGTTCCTCCCTCCGACCGTTCGCCCTCACCTCCTCCGTCATTCCCTCACCGATTCTGTCACTTCCTCAGTTTTGTTTGGCTGCTGTGCATAAACTGTTTGGCTGCTGTGCATAAACATTGTGCTGAGATTTGGTTCAAGATTAAGGGTAACAAGTGAGTTTTTTCATAGTAATTTATGGTTGTTTGTTTTTTTGAGATTGATTCTCTTTTGGTGGTGAATTTGCGAGATTGATGAATGCTAGTGTTGTCCAATGTATTCTAGTATTTGATTTTGGTTGTTCCGAAAAAAAAGAGTAGTGGAAAATTTTCTACTGTTATTACAATGGTTGATTATGAAAATAAATTATGAAAATCCTATCATTGTCTTAATGATTGTCCTAATGATTTGGTTGAAATTTCGGTACTTTGTCTAAATCTCATCTTGGTGACAAATCCTATCATTGACTTTGTCTAAATACAACATTGACTGCATAGTGTAAGTTTTGTATCCTCTTTGTTGTTTCTCTTATTTTAGTATTTTTAAAAAAAAACTAATTAACCAAATAACCTCCAATTGATATTTTTCACTCCTATTATTGTCCTAATGATTTTTCTAACGATTTAGTTGCAGATTCTGTACTTTGTCTAAATCGATTTGGTTGCAGATTCTGTAATTTGTCTAAATCCCATCTTGGTGAGAAAAACCTTGAGTGTCTAGTGTAAGTTCTGTACCCTCTTTGTTGTTTCTCTTATTTTGGTATCGGAAAATAAAATAACTAATTAACCTAATAAACCCCAATTGACATTTATTTTGGTTTTTGGTTGTTCCGGGAAAAAAATAGTAGTGAAAAACTTTCGGCCATTATTACAATGGTTGATTATGAAAATAATATATGAAAATCCTATTATTGTCCTAATGATTTGGTTGCAGATTCCGTACTTTGTATAAATCCCATCTTGGTGACAAATCCTATCATTGACTTTGTCTAAATACAACCTTAACCTTGAGTGTATAGTGTAAGTTTTGTATCCTCTTTCTTGTTTCTCTTATTTTGGTATCTGAAAATAAAATAACTAATTAACCGCGAGTCATCCGGCCGCCACGACATTGTAGGTTCTCTTTTCATTCTTTATAATTTCTCAATTCTTCTTTTATGCCATGTGTTTACACGGAGAGACTTGTGTTCTTTCTAATATCCAAAATTCTAATATCCAAAAGAGGGACTATTATAGTGAATCGTAGTTGGATGAGAGCCAATTGATTAAATAATATTAAAATACTTGAAATAATTTGCATTTAAATGCTAAATATTATAGATTTAAAATAAACTATTTTTCAAACAATTTCCTATTTATTTACTTTAAACCTAAAATTATAAAGAACCATTATTAATTTTAGAATCATTAGGAATAATTATATATTATTCAAAAATCACAGTACTAATGAATCCAAAATAAATGTGTATCAATTATACATAAATGTATACTTGATCAGTGTATATTTATGCACATTCTCCTATATTTTTACTTAGGCATTTCTTTACTTTATTTTGATTATTTTTATGTTTTATTATGTTTTTACATTTTATTTTATTTTTGGTTTAATTTGATTTTCGCACTTTATTTTTCAGCTTTAGCAGTCTGCACGGAAACAATCATAACTGGAGTTCCGGGAATCCGTTTGAGGCGTTCTAAAAATCTACGGAAAGCTAAGAGATAGAGCTGCAACTTTCGTGTTGGAGTCGAAGTCAGATTCGGAGCTCAAAATTCCAGAATTTCGTTTCAAGTTACAGCATTAGAATTCTGTTTTAGTTTTGATCTTGTTTTGGGCATGGGTTATGTTTTTGACCCAGTTGGGTTTTGAACCGGATCCATTGTTTGCCTTTTTAAGGAGAACTCGTGTTACTGTTCGCCCGATTCACTATTCACGAAAATATTTGTTGGAGCTTTGTATGAATTATGGTGAACTAATTCCTTTGGATTAATCTGCTGTAATCGGTTCCCACCAACACTTTGAGATTCTTTTAATTTCCAATAAAATCTATTTCCTTTCAATTCTTTTCTATGATATTTTGTTTGCTTAATTCGATTTATCTTAGGGATGATTGATTTATTTCAATGATTGCATGTTCTTATACTTTAATCGCGGTTGCTTAATCCGCGTATGTTTCTCGTGTTTGCTTAATTCACGGTTACTATTTTATCTGTTTGCTTAATTAAGAAATTAGGAACGTGTATCGTATAATATCAATTGCGCTTGTTGATTGTTATTATAATCGGAAAGGGGATAGAATCCGCTTAGGAATTGGGAATTATTAGGATCGATGATAAGTTGGAAAACGAAAACAGTAGATTAGCCGTTTCAACTCATTACTACAATCACTTTTTCTAATCACTTATTTTTCGTTTATTTTATCTTAATCAAAACCCCCCATATTTCGTTACTGTATTTGATTATTCCTGCAAGAATCCTTGTGGGACGATATTCCGAGTCACTGTCGCTGTACTGCATTTTCCTAAAGTTACTCGTTTTTGATCCGCGAGCGACCGTGGATCAAATTGGCACCGTTGTCGGGGACTCTTGTCGTTATTAATCAATTTTAAAGTCATAGGGTTAGCTAGCACCCTCGAGTCTAGACCTTAGTTTCCTCGCGGTTTCGTCCGATTCGCGTTTTACAGTCCAAATCGTAAAAAATCTGTTTTTGAAAAAATTGTGTCCGACTGTAAAACTGTTTTGCCTACGAGAAGCAGAAAAACCGTCCGGTAATTAGTCCATGTATTCCAAAGGAATGCCTGGAATCCACCCTCAGAATCGCAAAAAAAATCTTTTTTTCTATTTTTTATGAATTTTTTACTGTTCTTATAGAGTCGAAAAAAATCGAAAAAATTCTCATAATTGTTATTTTTCTTAATTAGTTTAATTCTGGTGTTATTTTAGTTTTTTGAAATTTAATTAATCGTTTTCCATCATTGTGTTTGAGTCTGAGTCTGAGTCTGACTATCTGCATAACTTGTTTGCTTCGGATACTGAACTTGATTTTGAAATGGCTGATAATAGAACCTTAAGACAGTTAGCTGCCCCTGATGTAAATTATAATAGCTTGTGTATTGAATAGGATGATGTTGTTGTTCCTTTCGAATCGGAATCTGGTTCAATACACTTGTTGTCAAGGTTTAATGGATTTGCAGGTGAGGATCTGAATAAGCATATGAATGAATTCCAAATTGTGTGCTATACACCTTCTGAACCTTCACTAGAGGACCTTGTCAAGAAAATGGCTATAAATGATCTTCAGTTTCAGCAACAAACAAATTCAAGTCTTCAAGCTTTGCAGACACAGATTGAACAGCTTGCCACTATAGTGAAGGCCATGCAGCAAGCTCAAGATTCAAACCAACCATCTGCCAAAACAGTAGTGAATCCAAATGAGTTTCCTTCTAATTTAGTTGATGATACTTATTCTGAATTGTGTTTTGATTTTCCAACATTAGCAGATTTTGATGATACTTACTCTTGTAATTCATGTACCGACACTAACATTTGCTCTGTTTGTGCTGAGATTGATGCTGCCGTACAGGGTGATGTTTTTCATGCAGATGAAGTTATTCATGTAGCTAAAACTCTTAACATCACGGCTTACCCAACCTCACCATCCATTGAACAACCTCCCCCCTTGGAGCTTAAACCACTTCATACCAATCTGAATTATGCTTATTCAGATATGGATAAAAAGCTTCCAGTTATAATTTCTTCTAACCTTGATTTTGATGAAGATAATAAACTTTTACAGGTTTTGAAGAAACATAAGAAGGGAATTGGATGGACCTCGATGGAAGTGGGAAGAAAAGCAGTGAAGCAACCCCTTAACCCATTAATCTATGATGTTGTGGAAAAGGATATCAAATTCACGTGCCCATTCGACACTTTTATTTATCGAAGATTCTTATTTGATCCTGGAATAAAAGGTGAAGGCACTAATACAAATTTCAAGGGCGATGAATGCTATCCAAAGTTACTCCCCACTTTGGAAGAGGAGACTGCAGGAAATCTCTCTTTGGGAAAGGATGCATATGTGATCACTTATCCACCTTGACTCGTCGGGTGTGTTCTTTCCTTTCCCTCACTCTTATTTTATATTTATGTCCTTTCATTGAGGACAATGCTTGTTTTAAGTCTGGGGGAGGGAAACCTTTGCTTTACATTTTATTTTGTTTGTTTTTTTCAGTTATTATAATAAAAATATAAAAAAAATTTGCATCTTTTTGAAAGTTCTGGGCTATAGTCTAATTTTGGATTAGTTTGCAGAGACTTGGGAACAGTTCATAAGATCGATATCGTTTTAACACCTTGAGTCTCCCAAATGTGGAAGTCGAGTTAGATAGTTGTTATGGCATAGTCTTGAGTTCTCGTCCTCTAATAGCTTTTAAGTAGTTTATCTAGCAGTCAGCACCATCTAGAAATCACATGCTAAGTAGTTGAGCTGATGCAAATAAGTGAATGATCATGTGCTTAAAAAGAAGAAGAAAAAGACAAAAAGACAAAAAGTGAAAAAGAAAAAAAAGAAAAGACAAAAAAAGTTTAATTCTAAATTGTTGAGAAAAAATGGATCATAGTCACTAACAAGCTCAGTTACCATGTGTGTGAATAGATAAAGGGCTTAATGTGATTGCACTAGAATGAAAGAGAGCAAAAGAGAGGATGAGTAAGTTAAACTTAGGCATAACGACATGATTCGAGTTGATTTGTATATTCAGGAGGTTTATGTCTGCACAATTGTGGATTAGTGTTCCTACGATATTCTTAGTGTGTAAGATTAGTACCTATCGATGCAAACTTAATCGAAGAAGACTTACAGCCTGGAATGAGTATTTGTTGATGTGTTTGTGCTTTCTTTGTTGTGTTTTATTTTAATTTTGCTCGGAGTGCAAAAGTTCAAGTGTGGGGGAAATTGATCAGTGTATATTTATGCATATTCTCCTTTATTTTTACTTAGGCATTTCTTTACTTTATTTTGATTATTTTTATGTTTTATTATGTTTTTACATTTTATTTTATTTTTGGTTTAATTTGATTTTCGCACTTTATTTTTCAGCTTTAGCAGTATGCACGGAAACGATCATAACTGGAGTTCCGGGAATCCGTTTGAGGCGTTCTAAAAGTCTCCGGAAAGCTAAGAGATAAAGATACAACTTTCGTGTTGGAGTCGAAGTCAGATTCGGAGCTCAAAATTCCAGAAATTTGTTTCAAGTTACAGCATTAGAATTCTGTTTTAGTTTTAATCTTGTTTTGGGCCTGGGTTATGTTTTTGACCCAGTTGGGTTTTGAATCGGATCCATTGTTTGTCTTTTTAAGGAGAAATCGTGTTACTGTTCGCCCGATTCACTATTCACAAAAATATTTGTAGGAGCTTTGTATGAATTATGGAGAACTAATTCCTTCGGATTAATCTGCTGTAATCGGTTCCCGCCAACACTTTGAGGTTCTTTTAATTTCCAATAAAATCTATTTCCTTTCAATTCTTCTCTATGATATTTTGTTTGCTTAATTCGATTTATCTTAGGGATGATTGATTTATTTCAATGATTGCATGTTCTTATACTTTAATTGTGGTTGCTTAATCCGCGTATGTTTCTCGTGTTTGCTTAATTCACGGTTACTATTTTATCTCTTTGTTTAATTAAGAAATTAGGAACGTGTATCGTATAATATCAATTGCGCTTGTTTATTATTATTATAATCGTAAAGGGGATAGAATCCGCTTAGGAATTGGGAATTATTAGGATCGATGATAAGTTGGGAAACGAAAACAGTAGAGTAGCCGTTTCAACTCATTACTACAATCACTTTTTCTAATCACTTATTTTTCGCTTATTTTATCTAAATCAAAACTCCCCATATTTCGTTACTGTATTTGATTATTCCTGCAAGAATCCTTGTGAGACGATAGTTCGAGTCACTGTCGATGTACTGCATTTTCCTAAAATTACTCGTTTTTGATCCGCGAGCGACCGCGGATCAATACTCCTAGACACACCTTCCATATTTCTTAAAATGCCTAGGTTTAACACTTAATTACAAGGTTAAAAATGTCTATTCCAAGACACAGATATATATATATATATATATATATATATATATATATATATATATATATATATATATATATATATGTATATATATATATGTATATATATATATATATATATATATATATATATATATATATATATATATATATATATATATATATATATATATATATATATATATATATATATATATATATATATATATATATATATATATATATATATATATATTTGGTAAAAATATTTACATTTATATATTTGTGAAAATATTTTCCATATTACTCTAACTAATTTTTTAAACATTCTTTCACTTTCTAATTTCCAAATTCTTAGATAAACATTCTTTCACTTTCTAAGTTCCAAATTCTTAGAAAATTGAAATCATTGATAAGAAAGTTAAATGTAGAGTCTTAATTAAGTAATCTAATTCAATTTTGTAATTAATAATTTTAAAATTATAATTAATAATTTAGATTCTGGACAAATCCTATCATTGACTTGGTGACAAATTCTATCATTGATTTAGTGACAAATACAACCTTGAGTATATAGTGTAAGTTTTGTACCCTCTTTGTTGTTTCTCTTATTTTGGTATCTGAAAATAAAATCACTAATTAACCGCGAGTCATCCGGCCGCCAGAACATTGCAGGTTCTCTTTTCATTCTTTATAACTTCTCAATTCTTCTTTTATGCCACGTGTTTACACGGAGAGACTTGTCTTCTCTCTAATTTCCAAAAGAGGGACTATTATAGTGAATCGTAGTTGGATGAGAGCCCATTGATTAAATAATATTAAAATATTTGAAATAATTTGCATTTATATGCTAAACAGTATAGATTTAAAATAAACTATATTTCAAACAATTTCCTATTTTTTACTTTAAACCAAAAAATTATAAAGAACCATTATTAATTTTAGAATGATTAGGAATAATTATATATTATTCAAAAATCACAGTACTAATGAATCCAAAATAAATGTGTATCAATTACACATAAATGTATACTCCTAGACACACCTTCCATATTTATAAAAATGCCTAGGTATAACACTTAATTACAAGGTTAAAAATGTCTATTCCAAAATATATATATATATATATATATATATATATATATATATATATATATATATATATATATATATATATATATATATATATATATATATATATATATATATATATATATATATATATATATATATATATATATATATATATATATATATATATATATATATATATATATATATATATATATATATATATATATATATATATATATATATATATATATATATATATATATATATATATATATATATATATATATATATATATATATATATATATGTGTGTGTGTGGTAAAAATATTTACATTTATATATTTGTAAAAATATTTTCCATATTACTCTAACTAATTTTCTAACTATTCTTTCACTTTCTAAGTTCCAAATTCTTAGAAAATTGAAATCAGAAAGTTAAATGTAGAGTCTTAATTAAGTAATCTAATTCAATTTTGTAATTAATAATTTTAAAATTATAATTAATAATTTAGATTATAATAATTATTTTATGACAGGATTTAATATCTTACCCTTAAAATATAATTACTAATTTTAAAATTATAATTTATGACAAGATTGTAGAATAATTTTGTCAAGATTATATTAAACAATCATGAATGGATGCAAATATGAAACATACACAGGAGAAAATAAGATACAGTTCAAAAGCCAAAAAAAAATATTTAAATCTAAATTTATAAAAATATATTCATTATGAATAAACATGATAATCACGTAAAATGCATAAGTTATGAGACGATCAATAAAATACATCAGACAATCACGAAAAAAAAAATGCTACAAATATATATTTTTATAAATAAAAAACATGAGACAATTATGATTGATAAATACATAAGGTTCTTATGAAAACAAAATTTTGTCATTTTGGATTATTAACTTATGTGTCTTGATGTAGGTTTGCTTCAATCTTCTTATTTAATGTAGTAATGAAGTTTTTCTTTAAAAGGATTGTTGTTCTATCTACTCTACAGGTCTGGGGTTAAAAGAAAATAAAATGACTCGGCAAAGTATCGCACTTTATGCATACGTATTCCCGTCTGGAACGAGAAATCAGAGTCAACGTAGTTCGCCTACCTACTGGAAAGGCGGGGAAGGTTGCTCGCTAGGATATCGCATCATATGCCTACGTACTTTCATACAGCATGAAAGATCAGAGCAAACGTAGTTCGGGCCACGTACGACACAAGTCTGTCTTGATTATTTTTATCCTTCTTGTTGCACCCCAAAATTTGACCAACATTTATTTACCCATCAAGTGTTTGAAGGTTGATACCTTTATCAGAAAGCTCAAGAGATCCTCAGAGGAATTGGTTGAAACCAAGGTTGTGTGTCTCATAACTTGAGAGTTGTGGGAGCTCCTCAGATGATTCTGAGACTATGAGGTTGAACTTGAAGCTTTGAGAAAGCCTATGAGATGTCTTGATAGCCATCATGAAGCCCAGAGAGGTCATTATGTAAGAATTCAGAAGATTCAACCATGAATGGTAGAATTAGGGTTTTGACTGGGTCAACCCTAGGTCAACTGATGATTTGGAGAGGGTTGAGACCTAATCTAAGGGCCATGTGATCATGGAGTGATGTATTGATATACTATAAGGATGATTCCTAGACCAACTCATCATGATTGAGGAGTTTGAGAAGTTTTAAGCTAGGGTTTCTAAGGATGGACAGTGTAAAATCCCCTAGTTTGATCCCTACCTTCCAGGCAGTTTTAGCTCAAGATGTGATTGTCATCTCATCTTCCCCAAAACATGAATGTTGTAGAGCTTGATCTTAGCTTTAATTTTAGTGGTATAAGTCCTTGATAGGATTTTCAGAGCTCAAGTTATGGTTTTGACAAATTACAGGTCATCTGAGGTATGTGAATCTGGTTCCTTGAAAGTCACCCAACTTGCAGACAACTTTTGCCCTATTAGGATGATTCCTATGATCTCTTGGTCAACATGAATGTTGAATAGCATCTTCTTAGATTTCTAGAGACTACTAGAAGTCCTTGATAGGATTTGTAGAACTCAACTTATGGCTTTGACAAGCCAAGGGCATTTTGGTCATTTGGAAGTTCTAGGTCATTCCAAGCATATGGCCATATCTCCTACTTCCAAGCTTCAAATGGAAAAACCTTCAACATCAAAGTTGCTTAGAATGATGTTTTAAGGCTAGTAGGGTGGTCATGAGATGTTGGAAAGGCTCATAGCAAAAAGTGATAAAAATGGCCTAAAAATGAGGCATAAGTTAATTCAAGTGAAATGGAAAATCCTAAAATCCAAGCTATAAACCCTAACCATGTCATATGATAGGTCATTTTGACTCCAAAGGGCATTTTAAGAACAATTGTTCAGCCACAATTTTTATTTGAGGCTTAAATTTTAGGGTTGCTTTGTAATTTACTTGATGGCATAATGGCATACCAAACCAAAACAAGGAAAAGCTTAATGAATAAGGGAAATATGCATTGTGTATGGTCCTAAATCTCATGTAAGGAGAAAATTAAGTTAATTACTCAAGTTATAGGGTTTTTTTCATGATATATCACATGGTGAGAATGGAAATGCAAAGTATCACTTCATGAAAGTTCAAGTTTCTACTAGAGTGATCTAGATGATTCTAGACCCTTCTAAATCAGTCTATATATTGATTACAAACTCCATTGGTGAAAGGTTGGTGATTGTTGATGTTAATGGTGGTAGAGAATAGAAATTGAACCAAAAATTCTCCATTTTGCAAATTGTATTGAAACTTCATCTTTCTCTTCATTACCCTTCCATTTTTTCACACAAATCATCTCTACAATCATTGCTGAGTGCATTCAACTTGATTTGCAACCCCATTGATGAAGAATTGAGAGCTTTCCAAGTGAAGTTGCAAGAGAGCAAAAGGGATTGGATCTTGAGATTCAAGCCATCTCCATCAAATCTTGTGCAAGCAGAGTATTGTTCATCACTTGAGGACCATTCTTGAAGATCTACAAGGCCTGATTCGAAGCTTTTCAACACCTACCATTGCAAGAGTCAAGGTAAGCAAAACCACTTCCACACTTTGATTTAGGCATGGCTACGGTTAGTTCTTGTTGTGAAACCATTAGAGACCATTAGGTGATTCATTTGGATGAGTTTATGATCAATTAGTGAGGTTTCATTAATGGTGGTTAATTCTTGATGGAGTTGGAATGGGTGATTTAATGGATGATAATGCACGAATTTTGGTTGGTTTTAATCAGCATAGCATAAGGATTAATTATATATAAAGGTTGTTGAGTTTTGTGATGGTTGAAAATTGAAGAAAGTTTGAGTTCTTGATGGTATACCATTCGGGTAGGATGATATAGTTTGCTTCAATGAAATCCAAGGGCATGGTTATATTCTACGCGAAATTCTAGTCAAAATTGGTTCTTGGATCGTGGAAATTGGTGGAGGGATGAGAGAGCACGAAGAAGATAAAGTCTCATGCATGGGAGTGTTCTTTCATGGAGTTCTAAACCCTAGATGGACCAAGGTTGAAGACGACATGTAGGCCGTTGGATGCACGTTGAAGGTTTGACTTGGGGAGGCAATCGGATGGCCGAGATTTAAGCACGAAATTGGAGGGAGAATAAGCAGCAAAACGTTGCGTTTGGATTAATGAGCCAGCATGGGCTTAGCGCGAATCACTTTCCACACCCCCCTTGTCCAAGGCCCAATTGTTTTTAACTTCAATAATCTGATATTTACACCGTTCAGCTTTTTTATTTTTGATTTTTTTTCTTATAGAAACTGGGCCCAGGCGCGCCTTGCTACGCGCACCCCCCCTCCAGGGCCCATCATGATATGAACTTAATATCACTACTTCTTGCACCCCTCATCCATTTTCTCTTATTAATTTTCTTCCAAATTTCTTTAAACTTTAAAAATTCATAATAAAATGAAAAATGGATATTTTTTAATGAAACTTTTTTTTCCCATTTTCCATTTTATGTCTAGAAAAATATAAAACCATAAAATAGCCATTTTATTTCATTTTTATATTTTTTGCACATTTATACTTTTAATTGCTTTTTTAATTCTTTTAGTTGGTATGCTAATTTTTAGGATTTAATTAGGGTAGTTCCCTTAGGATTTTTGATTCAATCTTTTTAGGATGATTAGATGAATGGTTTAGGTTCCCCCTGAATTAATTTCATAATTTTGTGACAATTTTTAGGGTAGTTTTAATTAGGTAGTTCTAGGTAGTATAGAATTTGATTAAAACTTTAATATAGGTCAATAACAATTTTAGATTTAGGATTTTTAGGGCAATTTAGTCTATGGGGAATATATGGGACTTAAGGGTAGTTATGTAGGGTCCCCTAGCATTTATATTAGGATTTAATAGAATAATATACTTTTTTTGGTTGATTTTTGAATTGAATGATTGTTTGTGTGGCCTTTAGGGCAAGTTTTGTTTAGTTTGCTTTGCTTTGGAGTTTCCCTTTGGTTTGAGGAGCTTGGCATCTCTTTGTGGAGCTTAGTGGAGCATACTAGAAGTTTGGAAGAGGCTTGGAGGAGCTTGAGGAGCTTGTTCTTCTTTTCTTTTTGTTTTGTTTTAGGGTTAGGATTAGGAAGAGCTTAGATGTAGATAATTTCTTTCTTAAACATGGATAGTATCCTTCACATCCTTTCCTCCCCATGATTCAAAGTCCTTCCAGGGTATACACCTCTCTCCTTTGGAGGGATTAGTGTTATACCCAGGAGGTAGAACTTTTGAGGGAACCCTTCATTTGATATTGAACCCTTATAGGTCACCTTTGGTGATCAAATAAGCAGTTCAATATCCCCCAGCTTATCCAGTAGTGATTTTTCTCTGTTTGATTTGTCTTGAGAGCTGTCAGAGCCTGAGCATGAAGAGGAAGACTTCATTGAAGAGGATGAATCCTTGAAGACTGCCATTCCAGCTGAAGCTTGAAGAGCATGAAGATCAAGTTGATACTTGAAGATCCCTGAAGATGGTGAAGCCTGAAGGTGGAGCTGATCAAAGAAGCTGAAGCTTAGGGGAGAAGATGAGTTGACACTCATGTTGTAGGGTTGATACCTGGAAAGAAATTGACGAATGAAGTCTGAAGACTGAGTTGCTGTTGGAGGAGCTGAAGCTTTCTTCTGTTTTCTTTTCTGTATTGTGTGTTTTGCTTGACTTGTCTAGTGCATTAGATTAAGTCCATCTAGAATAAGTAGAATCTAGGAGCATGATTGCATTAGAGGTTGAGTTGCTCCCTCTGCTTGTATTGTTATTGCGTGGCTTTGCTTGCGGGTATTCGGTAGAGCCCGGCTCCCTTGCCCATGTGTTTTGTTTGCCTCATGGCATTTTCATTTCTTTTATTTGTATGATTGCAGTTTACTGTTTATTGCTTGATAGCATGTTGTTTATTTTTCAGTATGATTACTGTTATTTCATGACTGGCTTGAGGTTGAGACGAGCTTGTGGAGGCTGAAGCCCCACACACATTTCCTCCCTCACTTGCATTGCATGCATTTTACTGTTAAGCTGATGCTTTGTCTGTTTCGGTGTATCATTGACATGATCCCTTAGGACTCTCATTTCCTTTGATAAGGATTTGATGATAGACTTTTAGGTTGAAACCTATGCATGACAACATCTAGGAGTTCCCTGTTCAAACCTCAACCATAGGATGAATCCATGGCATGACAACAGTAGGACTTGATAGTCTCCCTCCTAGTTGGGCCTGTTCTCTTCTCATCTCAAAACAGTTTAAGATACAGTAACCATGAATGATTTCTTTCGTACGTTACGAGCCTTAAGCTATCTGAGAAAAGATTGTGGGAGAGCTTCTTTTCCATAGTCTGGATGTTTAGTATGGTACCCTTTGGGTGACATGCGACACATTCACTCTCAGGTCATAGTCTCTAGTGCGGTTGAAATCGCAAACACAATAAAAAACACTTCTTTCATAAAAGACAGGAAATAAACTGTAGTTTCCCGAACTACGTGAGCTCTGATCTCTCATGCCTGTTGAGAGTACGTAGGCACAAGATGGCGAAGTCTTGGCGAGCTACCTTCCCCCATAATCCTTCGTAGGCCGAACTACGTTGACTCTGATTTCTCATCCTCTGATGAGAATACGTAGGCATAAAGTGCGACGCTTTGTCGAGTCATTTTTCTTTTCTTTTTCAGCCAGCCTCGATAGGTAGATAGAATAAAACCAACCCGTCCAAGTAAACAAACAAGCGAGGATCCCGTCGAGTACGACGGACGTGAGGGGTGCTAATACCTTCCCCTTGCGTAACCGACTCCCGAACCCAGACAATGGTTGCGATGACCTTGTCTTACCCTTATTCGTCAGGTTTTTCCGATCGTTTCCTTTCCCGCTCTGAGGGATAAATAACGAAAGGTGGCGACTCTTCTGTCATGCCGGCACCTTATTTTCGCGCAAGCGACACTTCTGAAAAAGGTTTTCTCCTGATTATGGGTCCAAGCGGACAAAAATGACACTTTTGATTGGTTTACAGTCTTTTACGCAAGAAGTATTTTTTAGTGTGTTTGCAATCTCTGACGCACTAGAGACTATGATTTGAGAGTGACTACGTCGTATGTCACCCTAAGGGTAACATACTAAGCAATCAGATTACTGAAGAGTGACCCTCCAGCAACCTTTTCTCAAATAGCTTAAGGCTCGTAACGTACGACATTGATTAACCTTATTACTGTGTTTTCGAATTATTCTGAGATGAGAAGAGAAAGGAGCTCTAAAAAGCCTATGGTTGAAAAGGGAATCAAAATCTACCCTAATGTTGTCATGCATGGATGAAAGCCTAATGTCTGTCATATTTCTCTCTTGCACAGAGAGAAACAGAGATCCTAGGGGATAAACAGAAAAGCAACAACATATCTATAGTAAAGCAGTAAAATGCATGAATGCAGCAGTACAAGCGAGGCAAGGGAGTCCCGCTCAACCTCGAACCTAGAAAACAATGGACAAAGTGAAACAACTTCACTTCAACCCTATGGGGTAATTATCAAACAATACAGTCAGGAAACTCAAACAACACATCAACAGCTCTAAACAGCATCAACAACTCTAAGCAGCAACATCTGATAGAAACAGCAACAAGTCACCAACACCTTCAAGTAAGGTCTTCATCCATCTAAAAAATTCAAATAATCATCCAATCTTCAAGAAAAACAGCAAGCTACAACAAGCAGAAACTCTAAACAGTAGACAGCACCAAACAACTAAGCAGCAGTAAATCCTACTTCAAACAGTTGCACAACTCTGACAGCACCAGCTCCTCTCTCTAGCAGTCTTCAAGGTAATGAACTTCATCTTCAATCTTCAAGGGGTTCTTCAAAGCAAGCTCTCCAACAGAGAAATGGTTATCAGAAGAAATTGAATGTCAAACAATTCATTGACGGCCAAAGGAAGTCGATGGATAGTTGACATTATAACAGAATGGTTCTCTCAAAGTTCTACCTCTAAGGTATGGCCACTGATCCCTCCTAAGGAGAGAGGTGAATACCATAAAGGGACTTTATGTCATAGAGAAGAATGGAAGCAAAGGAAGCTATCCATGTTTATGAAAGAATTTCTATTCTAAGGCTCTACCTATACCCAATGTCCTATAGTCTTCAAAAAACTCCAAGCAAGCCAAGCAACCTTCATCAGTCCTTGATTTTGATCTTCATTCTTCCTTATTAATCCTTTCCAAGCTCCACAAGCTCTAACTAAGCCCACACCCCCAAGCAAATGCCCAAAAAGCCCACACAGCAAAATAAACCCCAAAAATGGGCAAACCAAACAATCACACAATTGCAAAATATACTAAAAATAGTAAAATAGTATTTACAAGCCTAATATTAATTCTAAGGGAAATACTATGTCTACCCTATATGCCCTATGGGTCCCATACCCTAATTCAATCTAAAAAACCCAAAAGAAAATGTTCAAGTGCACCTATATTGTGTATAAACCCTAATCTAACCATCCTAATATCATTTAATCAAAACTAATCAAAACCCAATTATAAAATCATGGAATAAATCCAGGGGGAAGCTCAAGTTTATATCTAATTAATCTAAAAAGAATAGCACTAAAATGTAAAGGGAGCTAGCTAAACAAAAATCTACAAAATTATGTACCAACTAAATTCAATAAAAAACAACTAAATGCAAAATATTCACAAAAAATAATGAAAATACCTAAACTAATATTTTTATTTATTCACAATTTTCTTGAAAACATTATCAACATGTAGAAAAAAAATCCCATGTCAAAATATTTCTTTTTCAATTTTTTATGATTTTTCAAAGTTGTAGAATAAAATGAACAAAAGTGAATTAAAAATAACACAAAGCTGGTGCAGATAGCAAGAAAATATAACATGTGAACTAGCTGGGCCCAACTGGGGGGTGCGCGTATCATAGCGCCCTGGGCCCAAATATATGTCAGAAAAATGAAAAAGAAAATCAAAGAAAAAAAGAAAATAAAACGGTGTAAATAGCAGGTGAATCAAGAGCAACTTATTGGGCTTGTCTACTGGGGGGTGGGAACAGCGAAAACCATTTAGGCCCAATGCTTCACTTAAATGAAACGACTGTGTTTCGCGTTTCAGAAAAAACCCTCACAAACTGAGACTCCATCTCGTCCACACGATCCATGCTTTGGTCAAAAGTCAGCGCACATCCAATGGCTGAGACATTATCTTCCTCATTTGAATCAAGTTGGAGCCAAAACTCCATTGATGGACCTCCAAGAACACTCAGAATGCAGCCAATCGAACCTCATCAATTCTTGATCAAAAATCATAAAATAAAACCCTAACATGCTCTATTTTTCACCCTGATTCCATCTATGGTATCATCATCCATTTATATCATCTCGAACAGCAAACACGATTCCATCTCCAAAATTGATCAGAAATTCAACATTCACCATTCATCGAATTATTGTGCCTAATCCCTTCACCACCTAACACTGATCATATAATGCTATAGAACTCACTCTAATCCTCAGTATCTACTCAATTCTTGATCCAAACAGAAAGTGTGTTGCTATGTGAATCATCACCAATTCTTCTCAAACTCTCCAGAAAGTTTCTCCTAACCACATACTAACACTCTAACTTAACAAATCAACCTAATTATGCCTAAATCGAGCCATAATTCAAAACTTACTAACCTGATGAAATAACGAAAACAGATGGTGAAAACCTCCAAATCAATGCTTGTCCTGCTCCAAATTCCTTCAGTATGATGCTTGCTTGCTTCTGTATGCACTAGATTCTCCTCTAACAGCTTGAATTCTTGAAACAGAATTTCAGTTGCAGGTATGAAAGTTCAACTTCAAGAACTCGATTCAACCATGGATTCAATCTGATTTGGATCTCTACACACTCAGTGATGATTATTGAATTGAATTGAATCAAGAATTTGGATTGATTGTGAAGAAAATGAAGAACTTGATGATGAATTGCAATGGAGGGAATTGAAACTCAATATTGCTTCTCTGCACCAAATGACACCCAAAAATGATTTTGATCAACTCAAATTCATATATAGGCAGTGTTAGAACCCTCTAGAAAGACCTGGAATAATCCTATGAGAAATTGGATATCTCATGTCATGGTAAATCCTTTAATGAGTTCAAAAAACCAGTTGGAGTTTGGACTGTCACAACATATGAACAAGGCTTGAATTTCTCTCCAAATGAGAATTAGAATGTGCTTGGATGGTTCCTTGCATTGTAATCCACTTCTAGCTTGGTTTGGCAAGTGTAACTCCTCATATAAGTAACCAATGATAAGTCCAATTTCTTGACCTTAAATTTAAAATCTAATGATGTCAATCATCTCAAAATGTGTTTTCCCTTCAATTTGGTATATCACGTGATGTATTTTGGCTTTGGATCAAAAAATCCCAAATTTGGTCACTTGAAAATGGACTTTTACCTTCCATATTTGGTCAATTTTATCATTTTGAGTTCCATGCATTTCCAAACCATCAAGACCTCTTTCCTAGACTCAAAACATCATTTTGAGCAAGTTTAATGTTGAACATTTTTCCATTTGAAGCTTGCAAGTAGGAGTTTTAGGCATATGCTTGAAATGACCTATAATCTAACTTTCCCAAAATACCCCTGGCTTGTCAAGATCATAAGTAGAGTTCCACAAATCAGAATGAGGCATACCATACCTTTCTAGAAAGCTAATATCATGAGGAACAACTTTCATGTTTACCAAGAATCCATTTGACAATTCCTTGTGTGGCAAAAGTTGCTTGGAAGTCAAGTAACTTTCACAGATAAATTTCAGTGTCCTCAGATGACCTGTAACTTGCAAGAACCATAACTTGAGTTCTATAAACCTCCTTGATGCCTTCCACCACTCAAATTAAAGGTCTTTAGATGCTCTACAAGTTTCATGTTGGCCAAGGATCCATTTGAGACTTGCATTTTGAATTATTTTGCTTGGAAGTTTGACCTAAACTAGGGGATTTTACTCAGAAACCCTAATTTAGAAACTTCTCTTCTTCTTGATTTCTTTTGATTTCTCCTTGGCACAACACCACATCCATATCCACATGTCAAAAGATTAATCCCACATCCTTTAAGTAGGCCTTGATGCCCTTCAATCAAGCATTAGACCTAGGGTTGACCTAGGGTTGACCCAGGTGAAACCCTAGTTGACTGTCTTCAACTGTAGTTCTTGTAACCACACCAATGACTTGTCTTACTTTCAAAATGACCGTATAGGTCTTCCATGATGTCTACACACATTCCATGCCTCAGTCCATAGCTCACCACCTCCTTTGATGATCTTCAAATACTCCCCAGATAAGATATAGATCTATTGCTTGATCTATTAACTTCTCAAAGCTTTACCTCCTTTCTTGGTGACTTGAATAGGCTTGAATCTTGATAAAAACCTTTTGGATATACTCCTTGAGATGAAAATAGCACTTGATCCCTTGTTGGATGACTTGCCCATGCTATGCTATGCAAATGAATGAACTATGTATATGATCTACTATGCAAATGATAAAGCTATGAAAACACAAATCAGGTAAAACAAGTTGGTCAAATTTTAGGGTGCAACAACTGCCCCTATTTAAACGGTTTGGACCCGACTGGGTGAAACTCCCGGAGCCTTCAGGCAATCGAGGTACGAGGCGGTTGAATACCAATAAACCCGGAAATTTGCCAACTGCAAACATAAAATTGCGAAATAAACTGCACCACTATCTGGGGGAACACTATCTACAAATCTGATTTCAATACTATCTTGTCAATATCGGGATAAACTTATTGACTTCACTGGGAGAAGTACTTTTGTCGAATATAAGAACCCAACTCTGTCTTGTCATGGGACACATACTATGTTCCTTACGGGGAAATCATCCGTCTAGATAGTGAGAAGTTCATCCGCCTATCTCTCACGGGAAACATGCATCGATTTAGTAACACTTCATCCGCCTATCCAATACGGGAACACTGTTCTGTTTACATCACAGGAAAATTTTCTTCTGTCCATCACACAGGCAAATTCACTTCCGCCCATCACACAGGAACATCTTCTTCTGCCCATCACACAGGAAAATCTACTTCTGCCCATCACACAGGAAAATCATTCTTCTGCCCATCACACAGGAAAATTATTCTTCTGCCCATCACACAGGAAAATTATTCTTTTGTCCATCACACAGGAAAATTATTCTTCTGCCCATCACACAGGAAAATTATTCTTCTGCCCATCACACAGGAACATTATTCTTCTGCCCATCACACAGGAAAATTATTCTTCTGCCCATCACACAGGAAAATTACACTTTTGCCCATCACACAGGAAAATCATTCTTCTGCCCGTCACACAGGAAAATTATTCTTCTGCCCATCACACAGGAAAATTATTCTTCTGCCCATCACACAGGAAAATTTTCTTCTGCCCATCACACAGGAAAATAGACTTCTGCCTATCACACAGGAAAATTATTCTTCTGCCCATCACACAGGAAAATTATTCTTCTTCCCATCACACAGGAAAATATACTTCTGCCCATCACGCAGGAAATTTTCTTCTGCCCATCACACAGGAAAATACACTTCTGCCCATCACGTAGGAAATTTACACTTCTGCCCATCACACAGGAAAATTACACTTCTGCCCATCACGCAGGAACATACACTTCTGTCCATCACGCAGGAAAATACATTTCGGACATAGCTTCTTTGCCTATTCTTTGCATTAACTAACTCCACTAGGGATATTCCGAAAATAACTGTCAAACACTCGTCTTAATAACAAGTAGCTACTTCTGAACTTTGATTTTTATGAAAACCTGAAACGCTGCCGCAGCAACAAACCTGAAGAAACATTCCGTGACCGGATACAATACCGCCTCAATTGGAAACTCTGTGGGGAAAATAATAAACAGAACTATGTCATCACACGTCTCCCGGCGAGACCTCGATTGTCTGGTAATATCTGAGCTTTTAGAGCTCCATACTCCTATTGGGAACCACACCTGAAAGCGAAAAGTCAACCAACCTGATCTATGTTTCAAAATGCGTATGTTTGATAATGGCGTAATGCTCCATACAATATGGAAATGCTACGCGTTTTTTGTTTGGTGGATGCAAATATGACACTATATGCCGATGCAAATGCGGGCTCGAACTGCTGGGATAGCTCTAACAAGCTTGCTTCATCAAGCTTGGCCGTCGAGGACAAATACCACCCTGTTGGGGAGTGAACGGGTATCACAAAGTATTCCGGCAAAATAAATGCCAGGACACACAACCAACTCTGTCAGGGAGAGTTTTAACCTTCGATTTCCACTGGGAGGAAAGAAAACACTTGCTGAAAAGAGAGAACTCCGCTGGGGACGAAATGACTCTCTTGGGGAAAATAAACTGACTCCGTTGGGGAGAATAAATGACCCTACTGGGAAGGGAATCTCTGCTGGGGAGAGTAGACTGTCTGGGTACAGCTCACAAGTTTGGAAATATTAGTCTTCTGAGGCTAAACAACTCTGCTCGGGATATGGAATCCCTTTGGGGGACACCACACTGTCTGACTACAGCCTACAGCCTTGGAATCACCAAACTCTGCTGAGGGTAGACGACCCTGCTGGAGAATGTCCTTCGGATAAGTTGCGACTATCTGGGGAATTTGATCCTTCTTTAGTAAGGAACATTGTCATCTCAGCTTCAG